>CM046029.1:59075732-59235732 GCA_025215565.1 Flaveria ramosissima | reverse complement strand
TACGCACAATCATTGAGTTCAATCATCTCTATAACCGCGAACCTGCAACTCATTCGATCTCTATCGACACGGTGGTATTACCCTCAATTGATAAAGGGTTTTCGTTCATTGAGTTCATTAGATGCTACCTGCACAACTAATTTGATTAACAACGTCGTTTGAACATCAAACCTGTGATACGTGACTCGCGGCCGTTCTTGCGCTCAATCTCTATCGATTTTTCATGAATTCAGGTAAGTAAACACATGTATACGCACGTTTAAGCATGGGGAGTGAAAGCCCCATGGTTAATTCCATTAACAACATCGTTTTATGGATCAATTTGGAGTCAATCAAATCTAGGGTTCTTGAGATTGGGGGTTTTCTTTAATTGATGAATTTATAAAATTATTTCAGAATCTTAATCAAATCTGGGCTCTAGCCCACCGGTTACCATACCACCCTTGTATGCAAGAGGTCACGGGTTCGAACCCGGCCTCCTGCATTTATTTTTTTGAAGCCAATTTTGTGTATTTTAAACTTCAAAAATTATACTAATATGTTATTAAAGTAAAAGTTATTTTATTTTAGAAATTATTAAACTGATTTTAAACATATTAAAAATTTATGATTTTAAATTTAATTATTTTTTTCTAGAATAACAAAGGTTATAAAACATTTTAAATTCTTTTATGTAATTTAAATGCTAAAAATATATTATGGTTCAAATTTAGATTATTTCAAAATATTATAAATTTATATGTTAAATAACTAATTATTCATCTAATCATTTAAGTATGTTATATCATAATTAGTTAATAAGTTTATTCGTTAACTTTCATTTAAATTCTTGAAATTTATAAAACAATATAATTTGTTTTATTCTTATTTTTAAGTTTTTGTATTATAAAACCTTCATGATAAATCATTTTAAACCTCAAAACTTTATAAAATGATTTTAAATAATTTTAACGTCATTTAAATAAGCATTTAACTAATTCTCTTTGTCAAGTTTTAAATGATTAATTATTAAATTAATTATTTCTTTTTACATATTAAACTTAATTTCTATTGAATCAATAACCTAAATTGTTGAGACATGTTTAATTTATTCTTGGACTTAATTGATTTATATTATTTTGTTAAACCAAAACATAAACGAGTCATTATTTTACTTAATCATTTAAACCCTCAAATTCCAATTGAAGCCCTAGTTCACGTTTACTCGTTAATCTTATTATTGAACTCAATCTTGGAATCAATACATTTAGGTAACTTGTAAAAGAAATCGTTGGAGCCTCGTTTAAATTCTTATAATCATCTTATATATATCAAGTGAGTATTTCCATACCCCTTTTTGCTTATTTTCACACTTTGGGGTGAAACATGTTAACTTATACTATTGCACTTGTAAACTTATTTGAGACTTGTAAACCTATGGCAATTCATCTTGTAAAGTTGTGGTTAGTTGAACTTTTGTGGTTACCATGTTATGGCGTTATATGTACAATCATTAACTATTGCTAGCCCAGCGAAGTCATAGATCTATGGGCAAGACAAGCCTACTTTGGTTGATCCAAGTACACTTAGCTGATCGTATAATCTTGTAAACGTTTGAGACTTGTAAAACTTTGTCGAGGTTTGATTGTTGCATTGTTCATAACATCCCTAATCACTTTATTCACTAACTTATGACTTGAGTTGTCATCTTTTATATACTTATGTATTGAAAACTATGGAATGCTCACCAACATTTTTATGTTGACCCTTTATTTTTAACATGTTTCAGGTATACCCCAAGTTTGTGTTCTACTCTTTGAAGCTTATTACATCTAGGATTGGACCTAGAGATAAAATGGATGATCATGTTATTTGTAGCATTTGTACATGATGTATTCTTTGTTGAAACTTCTGCTTGTAATGTTATTAATGAAACTTATGAATGATATATTTGGAATTAATAAATAGCGTTATGTGGCTGTGAACAATCGTAACCCTCACATCTCGACGTTTCCGCCGTCAAGGTTGGGGTGTGACATATTCATATGCCATGTGTACCAAAAATTAAAGGGAGTAATGACACTTGTAAAAATAATAAGGATGGCTTATGTAAAAATGACACATAATCAAAAAACTTTGCTTTATTATAATATATATATATATATATAGGGATGGCTTGTAAAAATAAAGGGAGTAATGACACTTGTAAAAAATAATAGGGATGACTTATGTAAAAATGACACATATCAAAAAAAGCTTTGCTTTATTATAATATATATATATATATATATATATATATATATATATATATATATATATATATATATATATATATATAGATATATATATATTATATATATATATATATATATCTATATCTCTCTATATCTATATCTCTCTCTATATATATCTATATCTCTCTATATATATATATATATATATATATATATATATATCTATATTTTTTTGAACCAAATGAATAGTATGTTTTAGGGTTTTTTTAAAATTAAACATAAGATTTTTCTTTTTAGTATTTGACCCCCTTTGATGTTTGGTTTAGCAAAAAGACTTCTCTTCCCGGTTGAAGTAAATATTGGTTTTAAATACGTCAGAGCAATTGTAATCTATACTTTATCAGGGTACATATGACATCACCGCACATGCTTATTTTTATGTATGTTATGATTTTGTATACGTTTCAACGTAAATTCTCTTTGGAGACATGTGATATTTATATTAAATGTTTTGATCTTCTGTATAAGTTCTAATTATTCTACATGTCAATGTAAATTTAGTTCGAAAATAAGTTTGGTCGATTGTAATATCTCATTTTTCTCGCCATGTACGTCGTCGCAGCAACGCGCGCTGCTAAAATAACTAGTGTATATAATTTAGCTCTTAAATACACATATTTTTATGTGTTTTTTAAAAAGGTTATTGGATTTTAATAATTACAAATTAATCCAACTTAAGAAATGAATACAAATACTCTTAACTTTGAGCTTATTTTACTCCAACAATCTCGTACTAATTGAGAGTTAACCCCGGTTATTATTATTTTTTTTTTGATGAAATGGTGCCAACTTTGAGACATTTTTAACTTCGCTGCTTCCCAGCCTCTATCAAGTCCGTTTTTGGGTGTCTAGCCTTCATCGTCAGTTGAAATCTACATCCAACGAATCAAGTTGTAAGGCCCTGTTCCCGGAAACCTCACAGTTGGTCAACCATTGCACTTAAAACATTATAAAACGTACATTTATTTTGCAGCGGAATTTAAATCTTTCATTAATAACTAAAAACATGTCACTTCATTCATTTACAACATTAGTTTTCATCTCAAAATACAAAGACATTTCAAAATACGGATGCCAGCCTCAAAATGCTCCGAGTAGCTTATGCATCCATCATGCATACAAAAGTCAACGACGCTGAATGAGTTCTAGTTTTATAATAAAATACTTTACTTTGTTAAAATCGTTCTTTACTTTATTTCAAATCATACTATACTTTACAATCGTTCGCGATCATACATCGTACGTACATACAGATAATATCATTATTATCTTCATCATCACGTTCATTAACTTTGTTTATTCAACGTATTACATTATCGTTCACTTCTCTTTCTAGATCCGGTCAGACTTTACCCTCTTCGTGGCACTCAGCCACGATTACTGAGGTCGAATGACAAGGATCCTGTTTAGTACATTATTACGATAATTCATTAACGTTCATTTCATACTTTGCCCTTTCATACATTATCTTTCGTTCATTACTCTTTATTACTCGAATCTTGTCTCGTGCAATATTCCCGTCTCATGCTCGAAAGCTGATGCTGTGCCGGGACCTGCTCACAAGCCCCCGTCTCATGTCCGAAGACCGACACAACACCGGGATACGCGACAAAGATCCCATATGAGTCAATCACAGGGATTGAACTCCATTCGAGTCTGTTGCAACACAAAGTCGCTCACCTCATATCTATGCTTGGCTTTATGCCACACCCCCGTAATTATACGTAACTCGGGTAACCATCATATCTATGCTTGGCTTTATGCCACACACCCACCGAAATGGGTAACAACACCCCCACCGAAATGGGTAACAACACCCCCCACTGAAATGGGTAACAACACCCCCACCGAAATGGGTAACAACACCCCACCGAAATGGGTAACAACACCCCCACCGAAATGGGTAACAACACCCCCACCGAAATGGGTAACAACACCCCCACCGAAATGGGTAACAACACCCCCACCGAAATGGGTAACCACACCCCCACCGAAATGGGTAACAACACCCCCACCGAAATGGGTAACAACTCTGAAGGTCAGTCACAAAGACTGGAACCCTTGCGTGCACACTTTAGAATTTGCTGAACCTCACGCGGTTGATCTTAAGGCATTTAGATCCGTGCACATCACTATACTTTGCTTGCATGCCTCTTACGTTCACGTCATTCATTAACGTTCCTCTTTTCATTATCTTCCACTTTACGTTACATAATACTTCATTAAGTTCATTAACGTTTAACGCAAAGCCAAGGGAAGACACACATACATACATAATAAGGAACATATACTTAATCATAAACATACACCATCACCATACAGGCAACATCATACATGCATAACACACATCAAACATAAGCCATCACATCATAACTAGGCCTATCTCCCCATTTTACCCCTTAAAACCACTTAGAAATCCTTAGGTTCAACTTGGGCGCATGGGACCTTTCAGGCGCATGAGCCTGAAAATCCTAAGTATAAATTAATCTGGGCGCATGGGCACTATTTGGGCGCTTCTGCCCTGTTTAGGCGCATCAACACTTAAACATTTTAATACTTTGGGCGCATGGCACAATTCAGGCGCATGGGCCATCTCTGCAGGGCGCATGGTCAGCCATTTAGGCGCATGGCCAGCAGTCTAGGCGCATGGGCCTTCTGCTGGGCGCATGGCCAGCAGTCTAGGCGCATGGGCCAGCAACTTGGACGCCTGGCCAACTGCTGGGCGCATGGGCCTCTCCTTTGGGCGCATGGGCCACCAATTTAGGCGCATGGCCAACAATTCAGGCGCATGGACCACAGTTCATGTTCGTCTGAATCATTCTGAAATGTTATCTATACTATCAAATTCACCCAATTATCATTCTAATCATACCCAAGCATAAATCTAACATACTAAGGCCATATAGACATGCTAAACCTCATCATGAACCCACAATTTACACTAAAACATACATACATCATTTCGAACATAAAGCTGTTAACCAACGGTTTCTTTCTAAATGTTTACTTAGTATGCATAATAGCTCCAAATGAGTTGAAAATCAGTAAAAGAGGGGTTCTAGAAACTCACCTTGAGCAGCTTTTGAGCAACACTTTTCCCGTTCAAGACCCACCTTCAATTCAGCTCTTGAATCCCGAAAACAAACACTAAACAACCAGAACTTCGGTCAAGAACTCGAAACCCAACAGAAACCGAGCTCGTATAAGAGAAGACTTACCTTTTGAAGCTGTTTCTTCCACTTTCTCTCTCTAGAACCGGAGCTATCTCTCTCTCTCTCTCTTCTTTTTTCTTTTCAGCCGATTGAAGAAGATGAAGAAGAAATGGGCAACCATGCCCCTTTAAACCTTAAAGTAATAAGGTTTGTACTTTGTACACTTTTTCCCCCTCCACTTGTGCAAAATTTCTATTCTTTCTATTTACTTTTCTTTTCCTTTCGTTTAAATAGAAATTCGGGGTGTTACAAGTCTACCCCCCTTAAAGAGGTTTCGTCCCCGAAACCTGTCGCTTTTCGAACAGTCATGGGTAACACGGTCTCACCTTTTCTTTGATCTCGCACTTAAACTTAGATCCCTTTAGGCTTCACCGCACCCGCACAAGTAAAACCATCATCCTCCTTAGCCTATTCTCTTCTTCTTATTAATAATGGCCACCAGCTACTTCTCGTGGTTGGATACTTTGTCCATCTCAGTGTTCTCTAGTAGCATGATCATATCCTCATCGGTTGAGCTCTTTCTTAGACGAGACACATGGAACATCAGGTGAATTCCACTTAACTCATCGGGTAGCTCTAGTCGATGTGTCACTTCTACTACTTGTGCAACAACTGGGAATGTCCCTCTACACTTTAATATTAGCTTTACTCGATTCCAACCCAAGCAATCCGCTTTCCTGGTCGAAGCCTTCATCACAATTCATTGTCATAGGTCGACACCAAACTCTGGTTGTGCACGGTTGAGCAATCCATCTTCTTGCAACACTTAGTGTTCGAGTCGTAAAGATCAACTCACCCGGAGATGCATGTCTACCTACCTATGACTGTCTTGGACAGCGTAGCAGGAACAAGCGCTCTCTCTCAATTCTATCGCGCAATCCTCTAGGGCATTAGGTAGCCTAGTAGACTTACTAATGGTGATTCTACATCAAAGGGTGTATCTATATTCTTACCACTAACAGGCAACTTAGCACAGTAAGAAGCAGAGATAAACCTTTTTACTAGCACCAGAATCAAATAACACTGAGGCTAAAGTTTAGTTTACTATAAACGTACCTGACACAACATCGTGCTCCGTCCTAGCTTCCTCCGATCTTCTTCACTCCCGAACCTTCCGCCCTCGGCTTCTTGCAATCCCTGCTCATGTGACCTTCCTCACCACAGGAATAACACCTTCCCATACCGCAGTTCTTTGCCACATGTCCGGTCCTCCCACAACGGAAACAGACATTGCCCCCTAATCTACATTCCCCGGGGTGCCTGTGTCCACACTTGTCACACTTTTTTGGTCCCGCATCAGTTATGATCACACGCTAATCATCCACCCGTGCACCTTTGTCATCTGGAGTGGCTCCGCCACGTCCCAATCGCTTCCTGTCCCATTCTTGATCACCCTCTCCTTTCTTGCTACTTTCAGTCACCATCACAGATCTTTCATCATACAACCTCCCCGCCAAATCAACCGCCGACCTAAACGTGCTCGGTCGGGCAGCGATCATGTGCCTACGGATGTCCGCCGGCAAGCCCTGAATGTACCTCTTGATCTTTCGCGAAAGAGGTGTCACCTGATCCGGCACCAGACGTGCCATCTCGTTGAATTTAGCGGTATATTGCTGATGTGTCATCGTTCCCGCCTCCAGCTGCAAGAACTCTCTTTCAACTTTATCCATCTCACGATGAGGACAAAACTCCTCAATCACCAGCCTTTTCAACTCCGGCCATCTCATCCTTCCGATAGCTCTGGTTCCCTCAACTTGGACAATATTGTCCCACCAACACAAGGCTGAGTCCACAAAAGAGTGGGCAGCAAACTTTACCTTCTGATCCTCCCGGCACTCGCTGATATTCAATACAGCTTCCATCTCTCTCACCCATCGGTGAGCACCAGTAGCAGTATCGTTTCCATCAAAAGTTGGGGTCTTGCATCGTTGAAACGCTCCATAGTTACAGCCTCGTGCCGCCTCCGGCGCTGGCTCCTCCTCTTCTTCTTCTTCATCATCGAAGAAAACTGTTTCAGTCTCGGGCCGTCTCCTTTCGCCCGAAGGTCTACCCCTTTCTTGTCTCTCCCCATCCCTAACCGCCTTCATCACTTCTGTCATTACAGACGGTAGGATCGTCCTCATGGCCTGTTGCACTTCCTCCGCAACCGCCTCTCTCATCGAGGCCCTCTGATTAGCATTCTCATCGCCGCCCTCCTGATGAGGGGTCTCGGGTTCCTCATGAACTACTCCTTCAGCCCTAGACCTTCTTCTTGTGACCCGTGGTTCAGCACCACGTCCACCGCCACCTCGAGAAACCTTAGAAGATCTACCACCGGCCATTCTCTAAACACACTGAAAGATTCAAACACTAACACGGTCATTCAAGGAACAACTCAGTTTATGTCAAGTATAGTAAGTCCCTAATTACAGTGGCCAGTTGTGATTAGCCACTTACTTTACTTTTCATACCCCGAGCATTACCTATCCTGACTACATCAGTATCCAAATCTATCAGCAACACATAGACCCCATAACATGCGCACATAATACCGGTTAACGTTAACTTACATAAATCGTTTACATAAAACCTTTACCTGCAGGCACGTAGCTACTAGGACTGGCATCCCTTTTCCTTTTAGTCCCATTCTCAGTTTAAGATTAGGTTTATTTGAAAATTTACCCATTTCACTTAAACTTTGGCTCTTATACCAACTTGTAAGGCCCCGTTCCCGAAAACCTCACAGTTGGTCAACCATTACACTTAAAACATTAAAAACGTACATTTATTTTGCAGCGGAATTTAAATCTTTCATTAATAACTAAAAACATGTCACTTCATTCATTTACAACATTAGTTTTCATCTCAAAATACAAAGACATTTCAAAATACGGATGCCAGCCTCAAAATGCTCCCAGTAGCTTATGCATCCATGCCTACAACTCCTCAGCATCAACAAATACCTGCCAACTATCATGCATACAAAAGTCAGCGATGCTGAGTGAGTTCTAGTTTTATAATAAAATACTTTACTTTGTTAAAACCGTTCTTTACTTTATTTCAAATCATACTATACTTTACAATCGTTCGTGATCATACATCGTACGTACATACAGATAATATCATTATTATCTTCATCATCACGTTCATTAACTTTGTTTATTCAACGTATTACATTATCGTTCACTTCTCTTTCTAGATCCGGTCAGACTTTACCCTCTTCGTGGCACTCAGCCATGATTACTGAGGTCGAATAACAAGGATCCTATTTAGTACATTATTACGATAATTCATTAACGTTCATTTCATACTTTGCCCTTTCATACATTATCTTTCGTTCATTACTCTTTATTACTTGAATCTTGTCTCGTGCAATATTCCCGTCTCATGCTCGAAAGCTGATGCTGTGCCGGGACCTGCTTACAAGCCCCCGTCTCATGTCCGAAGACCGACACAACAACGGGATACGCGACAAAGATCCCATATGAGTCAATCACAGGGCTTGAACTCCATTCGAGTCTGTTGCAACACAAAGTCGCTCACCTCATATCTATGCTTGTCTTTATGTCACACCCCCGTAGTTATACGTAACTTGGGTAACCATCATATCTATGCTTGGCTTTATCCCACACCCCTACCGAAATGGGTAACAACACCCCCACCAAAATGGGTAACACACCCCCCCATCGAAATGGGTAACAACACCCCCACCGAAATGGGTAACCACACCCCCACTGAAATGGGTAACCACACCCCCACCGAAATGGGTAACCACACCCCCACCGAAATGGGTAACCACACCCCCACCGAAATGGGTAACAACACCCCCACCGAAATGGGTAACAACTCTGAAGGTCAGTCACAAAGACTGGAACCCTTGCGTGCACACTTTAGGATTTGCTGAACCTCACGCGGTTGAGCTTAAGGCATTTAGAGCCGTGCACCTCACTATACTTTGCTTGCATGCCTCTTACGTTCACGTTCATTCATTAACGTTCCTCTTTTCATTATCTTCTTCTTTACGTTACATAATACTTCATTATGTTCATTAACATTCAACACAAAACCAAGGGAAGACACACATACATACATAATAAGGAACATATACTTAATCATAAACATACACCATCACCATACAGGCAACATCATACATGCATAACACACATCAAACATAAGCCATCACATCATAACCAGGCCTATCTCCCCATTTTACCCCTTAAAACCACTTAGAAATCCTTAGGTCCAACTTGGGCGCATAAGACCTTTCAGGCGCATGAGCCTGAAAATTACTAAGTATAAATTAATCTGGACGCATGGGCACTATTTGCGCGTTTCTGCCCTGTTTAGGCGCATCAACACTTAACCATTTTAATACTTTGGGCGCATGGCACAATTCAGGCGCATGGGCCATCTCTGCCGGGCGCATGGCCAGCCATTTAGGCGCATGGGCCATTTCTGCCGGGCGCATGGCCAGCCATTTAGGCGCATGGGCCATCTGCTGGGCGCATGGCCAGCAGTCTAGGCGCATGGGCCTTCTGCTGGGCGCATGGCCAGCAGTCTAGGCGCATGGGCCAGCAACTTGGACGCCTGGCCAACTGCTGGGCGCATGGGCCTCTCCTTTGGGCGCATGGGCCACCAATTTAGGGGCATGTCCAACAATTCAGGCGCATGGACCACTGTTCATGTTCGTCTGAATCATTCTGAAATGTTCTCTATACTATCATATTCACCCGATTATCATTCTAATCATACCCAAGCATAAATCTAACATACTAAGGCCATATAGACATGCTAAACCTCATCATGAACCCACAATTTACACTAAAACATACATACATCATTTCGAAGATAAAGCTGTTAACCACGGTTTCTTTCTAAATGTTTACTTAGTATGCATAATAGCCCCAAATGAGTTGAAAATCAGTAAAAACAGGGGTTCTAGAAACTCACCTTGAGCAGCTTTTGAGCAACACTCTTCCCGTTCAAGACCCACCTTCGATTCAGCTCTTGAATCCCGAAAACAAACACTAAACAACCAGAACTTCGGTCAAGAACTCGAAACCCAACTGAAACCGAGCTCGTATAAGAGAAGACTTACCTTTTGAAGCTGCTTCTTCCACTTTCTCTCTTTAGAACCAGAGCTCTCTCTCTCTCTCTCTTCTTTCTTCTTTTCAGCCGATTGAAGAAGATGAAGAAGAAATGGGCAACCATGCCCCTTTAAACCTTAAAGTAATAAGGTTTGTACTTTGTATACTTTTTCCCCCTCCACTTGTGTAAAATTTCTATTTTTTCTATTTACTTTTCTTTTCCTTTCGTTTAAATAGAAATTCAGGGTGTTACACAAGTTGTTCATATTAGGATGTAGAGATTGACGAGTTTCAAGGTACAGAAGTTTTAGATTGATGGATCTGATGGTTGATTTCAACATTCTGCTTAGTGTTTTCACTATATATTGTCTACATTATTAAAAAAACAAGCGGTTTAACTTTCAGTTAGTAATGTATCGTCGGAGGAAAATAAGCTTAAAGTTGGGAGTATCTGTAAACATTTCTTAAGTTTGGATTAATCTTAGTCAATAAATAAAAATTAAGATTATTAAAATATAATAACTCTTTTTATCATAGCCAGTCTCGGTGTATTATCATAGCCACAACGCAACAAAAAAGAAGAGTCTCGGAGGAATACATGACCTCCTCATAGACACCATGCCTTCTAGCAAACCAAAACCATTAAAATCAAACAACAATCAGTTAAGCTTATGCTCAGCATCAAACAGAACCCTAGATCAACATTAACAATCATGCCAACTATGAAAGCAATAATGCCAACTATAGAAACACTAAAGGGGAACTGAAGGGACAGAGAGGCAAAAAATGACCGACGACGGTGGTACCACCACTGTAACCACCCTGCAGACAATCAGAAATCCCACCTTAAACGCGAATGGCAGACAAAACAACAACATTTGTCGGCCACCGACACCGCAAAATTCTCATCGAAACCAATAAATGAAAAAGGATCTACATCAATGGCTCACCACGATGCAGATGCCACCGAAGGTGGCCGTCGGACCACCGAACGTCATATATAATCGATCGATCTAAAAGATCACCGCCACGCAGACGCCACCTAAGGTGGTCTGCTAGCCACCAAGGCCGTCATCGAACCACCGGTGTCATCATAATCGACGGATGTAAACCAACGCCGACATGCAACAGAATCCATCAACTTTGGCGATACATGAAGCCATCATAATCGATTCCATACCTGGTAAGCAGCGGCAGAAGACAGAGGTGTGGCGGCCGCTGACGGCGGCGTTGCCCCTCTCTTTCCCTTTAACGGAATCGAAGGGGATACAAGGGCCTAAATAGCCGTCATCAATAACGGAACCGCCCATCACCGGAGGGGTTAGACCGCCGGTTACACAGGAGACGACAGCCAAATCGGACGACCTCCACCTCCGCCGTCTCCACCACCAGCAACACCTAGATTTACAATATGTGCAATTGTGCCTACATATAAAGATAAGGACCAAAGTGTAGAACACCAGGAAAAGAAGTGGTGAAAACCTAAAACCCACAAAACTAACTGTTTCTTAAAGTTGTTTTTTTCATATTATACAGTTGTAGCAAAATTAATATTAAGTTACAAAAGGCTTATCTTTTAATATAATACAAGCGATAATAACAAAAACATTCATCATGAGATGCCAGTCCTCAGCCGAGTAGTTTCTAGTCCAAGCCAAGCATCCCATCCAAGCTTTCACTATAAAACCTACACTTAATCTAATATGCATACTAAAAATCAGCTATGCTGAGCGAGTTCTAGTTTTCTAAAAACATTTTCAAACATTTAGCATAATTAAAAGCATTTCATAAAAACAATCTTTAGTTGTAAAATATTTTAACTTTGAAAAATGTTCTGAGTAAACATTTATATTTGACACAAGATACGTTTAATCTTAACCTTTATAACCAAATTGTACAACCCTCTAGTGACAGGCCACAAAGGCACCGTCTTTGTTGTTCTTATGACAGTCACGTTT
This sequence comes from Flaveria ramosissima, assembly GCA_025215565.1. Taxonomy (NCBI): domain Eukaryota; kingdom Viridiplantae; phylum Streptophyta; class Magnoliopsida; order Asterales; family Asteraceae; genus Flaveria; species Flaveria ramosissima. The sequence continues at coordinate 59,223,223 of CM046029.1, read as the reverse complement.
CCTGGTCATGACGCTACCATAAGGCTTGTAGTAGGCCTAATTTTTTGAACTAAACACTATTCCAAGACTCTATCCCTCAAATCCATTCAACTGCTTAGAACATGCAAGACTTGAAACATTTACCATTACCTTTAAATTGTTCATTTTATTTCTATTTACCATTCTTTTAAACATGTATTTGAGAGTAAAATTGTCAACATAACAGCTTTAAGCCCAACCATTCCATTTTTTGTTCATGTCAAATCAATTAAATCATTGAAAACCTTTATTGAGTACGACCCGATAACATCGAAACCTTGTATTATATTCGAAACCATACACGTGAAGACGTAGACATGATACTTTAACCTTTCAAAAGAACTTTTCAACATACTTTCGTCCATAAACACGCTTTTCATGTCTACATGCATACTTTAAATACAATTTAAAGTTTGTCAAATTCATAAACCGTATCAGTTCACATATGCACTATAGAGACACTACTTCATCAAAACAGATTAACAAAGCGTTCACTGGTGCCTATGATCACAAACACGTTCGTAAAGCTTTCAAATTAGCATACATATCAGCCCAAAACAATATTACCGTAAAACAAGGGCATTTAAAACTCATCTTAGCCTCTACTACTAATAGCTTTTCAGTTCTATTAACTTGCATAACCTTAATTCATCTAATTTGGTACTCTACTATATGTTGACATGTATCATATGGATTGCCATTATACCCCTAACTTAGTAATTAATCCTACCTTAGTGTACGTGTCGTTTTACACGTGTATGTACAAAACTCCAGACCACCATGCGAGTCGAAAATTGTTTTATAAATATGTAACACCCGGTTATTTATTATTTTGAAGCCGACGAAGGAAGAAAAAAATAAAGTTCAAAGTCGAGGGACCAAACTCGCCAACGAAGGAAAGTTGAAAATATGGTGATATTAGTAGGGAGAGGGCAGCCATACTCTCCCCGCACACTCATATTTCAGCTATCAAAGAGAGGAGAAGAGAGAAAGGAAGAAAAGAAAAAAAAGTGTTGGTTCGGGTTGGTTCAAGTGGCCAAAATCGTCGAGGAGCGAGTCAGATCGAAGCCCTTGTCGTTGTGCTCGTTTGTGTGAGTTCTAGGACCCCACTTTTACTTGTTTTCAACCGATTTTGGGGCTGGAAAGCATCAAAAACCCGTTTTTGTATGTGTATGTGTTTGACCCATTTGGAAGTGTTGCGTGTGATGTGTTTAGAGTATGTTTCCGGGCTTGTGTGTGCTTGTATGGTGTTGTGGTATGCATTCCTAAGGTCTAAGATGGTTGATTTAGGCTTAGAATGGGTTTGGATGAGCTTGGAGGCCGAAAATGGCAAATTGGGTTCGGGATGAACTCCATTCTGCATCAGCTATGGCTAGGCGACCGAATGGAGACCATACGGCCGATTGAGAGGCGATTGAGGGTTCATTCGCACGACTAAAGTCTCATTCGCACGATTGGGATTCATTCGCACGATTGAGGGTTCATTCGCACGACTAAGGCTTCATTCGCACGATTGGGAGTCCAGCCGCACGGGGAGTCATACGACTGAGGGTCCAGTCGCATAGGTGCTTAGTCGCATGCCATTCGCAAGAGGTTAGTCGCATAGGTGCTCATTCGCATTAGTTCCATCCGCATAAGGTCCATACGCACGACTGGGTGTTCATTCGCATAGATGTTCATCCGCATGAGTCCAATCGCATGATGTTCAGCCGCATGGAGGCCATGCGACTGAAGGGTGTCCATACGCCCGAATAGGGCTGTTGCACTCAAAGGAAAATGTAGTTCGACTTCTGACTTTCGGGGGAAAGTGCAGATGTAAGCTTTGACGTAAAGGTTCCCGTAAGAGCATGTAAGGTGACTGTTATGACCTTAAAGAGTATGTTGGGCATGATGATGATGATGATTGCATGTTTATGCATGTTATGTATGTATGATGTTGCCCTGTATGATGATGATGTCCGTGTATAATATGTTCCTTATTATGATGTATGTTTATCTTTCTTGTGGTTTTACGTGTCGTGTTAATGAATGAATGAAGTATTATGTAACGTAAAGTGAAAGATAATGAAAGAGGCACATAAAGTAAGAATGCATGCATTAATGAATGATGAATGAACGAAGGAAAGGCTTGCAAGTACATATATGATGTGAGCAACTCTTTGTTGCAATAGACTCGGATAGCGTGCAATCATTGAGATTGCCCATGAGGTGAGCAACCATTTTGTTGCGAGAGACTCGGATAGCGTGTTATCGTTGATGTTGCCATGAGGTGAGCAACCCTGTTGTTGCAAGAGACTCGGATAGCGTGCTATCGTTGAGATTGGCAATGAGGTGAGCAACCCTATGGTTGCAACAGACTCGGATAGCGTGCAATCGTTGAGATTGCTAATGAGGTGAGCGACCCTGTCGTCGCAACAGACTCGGAAGAATGAATGTATGAAATGAACGAAAGTTAACGAACGTAATGAAAGATAATAACGATATTATCTGTGTATACGTATGATGAATGATCGCATGAGAAAAGGAATAGTTTTAATGAAAGTAAAGTATGTTTTATTATAAAACTAGAACTCACTCAGCAATGCTGACTTTTTATATGTTTTCCAGTTGGCAGGTAATGATTGCTGAGGATGGCACCGCGAGGCTACTCGGCTCTTTTGGGATGGCATTCTTTTGATTAATATTTTTGCATTGTAATGCGAACAAACTGTTTTGCAATGAATGTTGTATTAACTTGCAAAAGCTTTTATATAGAAATGAAAGCTTATTTTAATGTTCCGCTGCGATGCTTATGAAATATGAATGTAAATATATGTTTTATGTGCGATGAATGACCAACTGTAAGCGTCCCGGAAACGGGGCCTTACAAGTTGGTATCAGAGCCAAAGTTTAAGTGAAATGGGTAAATCTTCAAAATAAACCTTAACTTAAACTGAGAATAGGACGAAAAGGGAATGGGATGCCAATCTGAGTAGCTGCGTGCCATAAGGATTTTCGTAAAGTTAACCGGTTTTATGTGCGCATGGTATGTGGTTATGTGTTGTATGTAGATTTAAATATTGATGTAGTCAGAACAGGTAATGCCTGGGGAATGAAGAGTAAAGTAAGTGGCTAATCACAACTGGCCACTGTAATTAGGGACTTACTATACTTGACATAAACTGAGTTGTTTCCTTGAATGACCGTGTTGGTGTTTGAATCTTTCAGTGTGATATAGAGAATGGCTGGTGGTAGATCCTCTAAAGCTTCTAGGGGTGGAGGTCGTGGTGGGCCTGATGCTGATCTGCGACCTAAAAGAGGAAGGCCTAGAGTGGAGAAGGTGGTTCCTGAAGAACCTGAGACCCCTCATCCGGAGGCTGGGGATGAGAGTGCAAACTTGAGGGCCTCGGTGAAGGAGGCTGTTGTTGAAGAAGTACATCAGGTCATGCAGACAATCTTACCGTCTGTGGTGACCGAAGTCATCAAGGCTGTGAAAGAAGGAGAAAGAAAGGAGAGAAACAGGGCCTCGGGGGAGCGGGAGCAACCGGAGCCTGAAATGATTTTCTCTAATAATGAGGAAGAGGAAGAAGATGAGCCCGTGCAAGAGGTGGTACGAGGCTGTAACTACGGGGCGTTTATGAGATGCAAGCCCCCAACTTTTGATGGAAACGGCACTGCTGCTGCTGCTCACCGGTGGGTGAGGGAAATGGAGGCTGTTCTTGATATCAGTGAATGCCGGGAAGACCAGAAGGTGAAGTTCGCTACCCACTCTTTTGTGGATTCGGCTCTGTGTTGGTGGGACAACATTGTCCAAGCCGAGGGTAGCCGGGCAATCGGGAGAATGAGATGGCCCGAACTGAAGAAGTTGGTGATTGAGGAGTTTTGTCCTCACCGGGAGATGGATAAGGTTGAGAGGGAGTTCCTGCAGTTGGAGGCGGGAACCATGACACACCAACAGTACACCACAAAATTCAATGAGATGGCACGTCTGGTGCCGGATCAGGTGACACCTTTGTCACGGAAGATTAAAAGATACATTCAGGGTTTGCCAGCGGATATTCGTAGGCACATGATCGCTGCCCGACCGAGCACGTTTAGGTCGGTGGTGGATTTGGCAGGGAGACTGTATGATGAGAGAACGGTGGTGGTGACTGAAGGTGGCAAGAAGGGCGGTGGTGATCGAAACTGGCAGGGGAAGAGGTTTGGTCGGGGCGATGCCTCGATGGGTAATAAGAAGGCACGGGTGGATGACCGCCGTGTGGTCACATCAAGTGCGGGATCGAAAAGGTGTGGTAAGTGTGGAAGGGAGCATAGTGGGGAATGCAGATTTGGGTCGAACTTGTGCTTCAAATATGGGAAGGCGGGGCACATGGCAAAGGACTATTGTATAGCCCGGTGTTATAACTGTGGTGAAGAGGGTCATATGAGCAGGGATTGTAAGAGGCCGAGGGCTAAGAGCTCCGAGGCGAAGAAGACGGGAGGTGAAGGACCGAGGGAGAGTGCCAAGGCATTCACCATGACATAGGAGGAAGCTAAGACGGACTCTGATGTCGCGTCCGATACGTTTCTGGTGAACCAAACTTTAGCTTTTGTGTTATTTGATTCGGGTGCCAGCAAAAATTTTATTTTGCTGCTTTCTGTGCTAAGCTGCCTGTTAGTAATAGACGTGTTGATGCGCCCTTTGATGTAGAAACTGCCATAGGTAAGTCTACCAAAATTTCTGAGATGATAGAGAACTATGATGTGGAGCTAGAGGGTCATAAGTTTCCTATTAGACCGTTTGTGATGACCTTAGGTGGTTTCGATTTGGTTCTTGGGATGGATTGGTTAGCGGACTACGAGGCGAACATTGTGTGTCGCAAGAAGATGATTCAGTTGTCAGCGCCTGACGGGAGTTCGGTAACGGTTTATGGTGATCGGGTCACGATGATTCCGAAAGTAATTTCGATGGCGGTGGCGGGAAAGTGTATGAGGCGTGGATGTAGTGCCTACTTGGCCTATGTAAAGGATGTGGATACGCCAACACCACAACTAGCCGATGTACTGGTTGTGTGTGACTTTCCAGACGTGTTTCTAGAAGACTTATCAGGAGTGCACCTGATAGAGAGATCGAGTTTCAGATTGATCTGATACCGGGTGCCCAACCTGTTGCCAAGGCACCGTATCGGATGGCTCCGAGAGATGAAAGAGTTGATGGAGCAGTTGCAAGAGCTACTTGATAAGGGGTTCATTAGACCGAGTATCTCTCCTTGGGGTGCTCCGGTATTGTTTGTGAAGAAGAAAGACGGTAGCATGAGAATGTGTATTGACTACCGTGAGCTGAACAAGTTGACGGTAAAGAACCGATACCCCTTACCGAGGATAGATGATTTGTTCGATCAGCTTCAGGGTGCCAGTTGGTTTTCAAGGATAGATCTTCGATCTGGTTATCATCAGTTGAAGGTGAAGGAACAAGATATCCCTAAAAAGCTTTCTGCACGCGCTATGGTCACTACGAGTTTCTTGTCATGTCCTTTGGTTTGACCAACGCGCCAACTGCTTTTATGGATTTGATGAACCGTGTGTGTCGGCCGATGCTGGATAAATCAGTGATTGTGTTTATTGATGATATCCTGATTTATTCGAGGAGCGAGATTGAGCATGCCGGTCACATTCGGGAGGTTCTGGAGACGCTGAGGAGGGAGAAGTTGTATGCTAAATTCTCCAAGTGCGCGTTCTGGTTGCGCGAAGTTCAGTTCTTGGGTCATGTGGTGAATCCCGACGGGATTATGGTGGACCCGGCGAAAGTGGAGGCGGTTATGCAATGGAAGTCACAAGAACGCCATCCGAGATTCGTAGTTTCTTGGGTTTGGCGGGCTACTACAGAAGATTTATCCAAGACTTCTCTAAGATTGCTTCTCCACTGACTAAGTTGACCCGAAAGGATGTAAAGTTTGTATGGGGTCAGGCTCAAGAGAAGGCGTTTGAAGAATTGAAGGCGAGATTGACTCAAGCTCATGTTCTGTCATTACTCGATGGAAGCGAAGATCTGGTGGTTTATTCTGATGCTTCCTACTCGGGGTTGGGGTGTGTGTTAATGCAGAGAGGAAAGGTTATAGCCTATGCATCCCGACAGTTGAAGGTTCATGAGGGCAATTATCCTACTCATGACTTGGAGCTAGCAGCCGTGGTCTTTGCGTTAAAGATTTGGAGGCACTATCTTTACGGGACGAAGTGCACCATATTCACTGACCACAAGAGCCTGAAGTACTTCTTCGAGCAGAAGGATCTGAACATGAGGCAGAGACGGTGGTTGGAACTTATAAAGGATTATGATTGTGAGATCCACTACCATCCGGGCAAGGCCAATGTGGTGGCTGATGCCCTTAGCCGGAAAGAGAGGCCCCAGCCGATTTGGGTGAAAGCATATCAGCTGATCATGACCTCTGATGTAATGAAGCAAGTCAAAGAGTTTCAAGACAAGGCACTGAAAGGAGATCATCTTAACTCTGAAAGAATGAGAGGTCTGGTTGGGGAATTGGGTGAAAACACACTCGGTGTTAGAACCCGATTTGGTCGTGTGTGGATTCCTCGTTTTGGGGATCTACGGGTGAAGATAATGGATGAAGCTGACAAGACTCGATACTCCATTCACCCAGGTGCCACTAAAATGTACCAAGATATGAAGAAGGATTATTGGTGGCCGAGTATGAAGCGCGATGTGGTGGAGTATGTGAGTAAGTGCCTTACTTGCTTACTAGTGAAGGTCGAGCATCAAAAGCCATATGGGAAGATCCAACCTTTGGATATACCGGAATGTAAGTGGGAGCACATCACCATGGACTTCATTACGAAGCTGCCGCGTACCCCGAAAGGGTACTATGCCATATGGGTGATAGTTGACCGTTTGACGAAGAGTGCTCACTTCCTATCGATCTGCGAGAAATATTCATCTGAGAGGTTGGCTGATCTGTTCATCCGGAAAATTGTAACTCGTCATGGTGTGCCGGTGTCTATTGTGTCTGATCGTGACACCCGGTTTACATCTAAATTTTGGAAGAAATTCCACGACGCTATGGGGACGAGGTTACATATTAGCACGGCTTATCATCCCTAGACTGATGGTCAGTCAGAAAGGACCATTCAGACGTTGGAAGACATGCTTCGGGCATGTGTGATTGATTTTGGGGGAAGTTGGGATGACCACCTACCGTTAGCCGAATTCTCATACAACAACAGCTATCATGCCAGCATTGGTATGCCACCATATGAGATGCTATACGGTAGGAGATGCAGAACACCCGTTTGTTGGGGTGATATTGGTCAGAAGGAATTGGGGAGCGTCGAGGTAATCGAGGCTACGACTGAGAAGCTTGAGAAGATTAAAGCCTTCATGAAGGCAGCCAAAGACAGACAGAAGTCGTATGCTGATAAACGACGCAGGCCGATTGAGTTCCAGGTGGGTGACGGGGTTATGTTGAAGGTCTCACCTTGGAAGGGTATCATCCGCTTTCGAAAGCGGGGTAAGTTGAGCCCAAGGTATATATGCCCTTTCCGAATCATCGCTCAAGTAGGAGAGGTGGCCTATAGACTGGTGTTACCGGATGAGTTAAGTGGAATTCACCCGGCATTCCATGTATCTCATCTAAGGAAGTGCTTGGCAGATGAAGATATGATTGTTCCATTGGAAGATATCGAAGTAGACGAAAGGCTCAATTACGTGGAGCAACCAATGGCAATCATCGATAGAAAAGAGAAAAGACTGAGGAATAAAGTGGTTCCTCTTGTGCGTGTACAGTGGAAGCACAGGAAGGGATCCGAGTCAACGTGGGAGACTGAGGAAGAAATGAGACAGCATTATCCACGTTTGTTCGAAGAATAACAGGTTTCGGGGACGAAACCTATTTAAGGGGGGTGGACTTGTAACACCTGGTTATTTATTATTTTGAAGCCGACGAAGGAAGAAAAAGAAATAAAGTTCAAAGTCGAGGGACTAAACTCGCCAACGAAGAAAAGTTGGAAATATGATGATATTAGTAGGGAGAGGGCAGCCATACTCTCCCCACACACTCACATTTCAGCTATCAAAGAGAGGAGAAGAGAGAAAGGAAGAAAAGAAGAAGTGTTGGTTCGGGTTGGTTCGAGTGGCCAAAATCATCGAGGAGCGAGTCAAATCGAAGCCCTTGTCGTTGTGCTCACTTGTGTGAGTTCTAGGACCCCACTTTTACTTATTTTCAACCGATTTTGGGGCTGGAAAGCATCAAAAACCCGTTTTTGTATGTGTATGTGTTTGACCCATTTGGGTGTGTTGCGTGTGATGCGTTTAGAGTATGTTTCCGGGCTTGTGTGTGCTTGTATGGTGTTGTGGTATGCATTCCTAAGGTCTAAGATGGTTGATTTAGGCTTAGAATGGGTTTGGATGAGCTTGGAGGCCAAAAATGGCAGATTGGGTTCGGGGTGAACTCCATTCTGCATCAGCTAGGGCTAGGCGACCGAATGGAGGCCATACGGCCGATTGAGAGGCGATTGAGGGTTCATTCGCACGACTAAGGTTTCATTCGCACGATTGGGATTCATTCGCACGATTGAGGGTTCATTCGCACGACTAAGGCTTCATTCGCACGATTGGGAGTCCAGTCGCATGGGGAGTCATACGACTGAGGGTCCAATCGCATAGGTGCTTAGTCGCATGAGTCCATTCGCAAGAGGTCAGTCGCATAGGTGCTCATTCGCATTAGTTCCATCCGCATAAGGTCCATACGCACGACTGGGTGTTCATTCGCATAGATGTTCATCCGCATGAGTCCAATCGCATGATGTTCAGTTGCATGGAGGCCATGCGACTGAAGGGTGTCCATACGCCCGAATAGGGCTGTTGCACTCGAAGGAAAGTGTAGTTCGACTTCTGACTTTCGGGAGAAAGTGCAGATGTAAGCTTTGACGTAAAGGTTCCCGTAAGAGCATGTAAGGTGATTGTTATGACCTTAAAGAGTATGTTGGGCATGATGATGATGATGATGTTGCATGTTTATGCATGTTATGTATGTATGATGTTGCCTTGTATGATGATGATGTCCATGTATGATATGTTCCTTATTATGATGTATGTTTATCTTTCTTGTGGCTTTACGTGTCGTGTTAATGAATGAATGAAGTATTATGTAACGTAAAGTGAAAGATAATGAAAGAGGAACATGAAGTAAGAATGCATGCATTAATGAATGATGAATGAACGAAGAAAAGGCTTGCAAGCACATATATGAGGTGAGCAACTCTGTTGTTGCAACAGACCCGGATAGCGTGCAATCGTTGAGATTGTCCATGAGGTGAGCAACCCTGTTGTTGCGAGAGACTCGGATAGCGTGCTATCGTTGATGTTGCCATGAGGTGAGCAACCCTGTTGTTGCAAGAGACTCGGATAGCGTGCTATCGTTGAGATTGGCAATGAGGTGAGCAACCCTATGGTTGCAACAGACTCAGATAGCGTGCAATCGTTGAGATTGTTAATGAGGTGAGCGACCATGTCGTCGCAACAGACTCGAAAGAATGAATGCATGAAATGAACGAAAGTTAACGAACGTAATGAAAGATAATAACGATATTATCTGTGTATACGTATGATGAATGATCGCATGAGAAAAGGAATAGTTTTAATGAAAGTAAAGTATGTTTTATTATAAAACTAGAACTCACTCAGCAACGCTAACTTTTTATATGTTTTCCAGTTGGTAGGTAATGATTGCTGAGGATGGCACCGCGAGGCTACTCGGCTCTTTTAGGATGGCATTCTTTTGATTAATGTTTTTTCATTGTAATGCGACAAACTGTTTTGTAATGAATGTTGTGTTAACTTGCAAAAGCATTTATATAGAAATGAAAGCTTATTTTAATGTTCCGCTGCGATGCTTATGAAATATGAATGTAAATATATGTTTTATGTGCGATAAATGACCAACTGTAAGCGTCCCGGAAACGGGGCCTTACATCATAACTTAGTCATACGGACTCGAATTTAGGTGATTCAAAAGCCCCGAACCTGCCTCAACCTTCTAGTATGACAACCGCTTTCGTCTTCTGTCATGGCAGTAGTCGGAAATAATTGTTTTCACGCGTGTGCATACGAGTAGTTTGAAACCACATCAAACGAAATGTGTTTGAGGTGATTCAGGTGACCATGCATCCGTATCGTCGAGCTCTTTTATATCCACCACTTGACTCTGCCTGAATTCACCGCCTCCGTCGACGGGATCCAAACAGTAGCCGGAAATCTCCGTGACTCAATGTTTTGTTTGGGGTAGTGAAAACCCAACCTCCAGGTTTCTATATCTAAAACTCAAAGGTTAAAGTCTTCATCTATGTTTTTTGAAGATGCATTTAAAATTTGAGGTCAATTGGATGGTTAGATCTTCGGGGATCATTTGATCTTTGGTGCTAAGTCTCTCAAAATGTGAAATTTCTTTTATTCTCTTCTCTCCCACTCTTGGCCGAAAATATGAACCAAATGGGAAATAAGACATCTCTTAAGACTACCTAGGGTAAACCCTAACTTTCCTTCCAAGTTTGTTTCCATAAATCTTTTATTTAGTTTGTTTTCTAACTTTTTCGAAATCCGTTATTCATATAATTCAATAAATGTTCACTTCGTCATCCATTAATTTATGGTAAATTAAATTAGCTAAATAACACATCTATATTAACTATTTACTAACCAAATTAGGTGACGCCATCATTTCGAGTATGATTGTTGGGTATTGGTGATCACCTTGGTGGTATTGGCCCTACAAACTCATTGAGAAATTTCTTTAAACCCAAGCATACAGTCGATGTTACCGAGCATCACTTGAATGTTATGTTTTTGTTTGTATGCATCACACAAAAGTGCAATGTCGTGGCTAGTTGGTGCACAAAAATCCTATTTGTCGTATAAATTAATATCAAATTGTAAAAATATTCATGACATTCACATGATGTCCTCTCAAACATAGCTATATATTCATCATATTTGTCAGGTGGTTACGGGTTTACGAACTTCTAATGTGCATTTCTATAGCAACGAAAAACTTTTTATTCAACTTCTAATCAATACCATCTTGAAGATGTTCAAATCTTGTGCTTATATCGTTGATTATTTTTTGAAATAGTTCCTTCGACGTATGAAACTTTTCTATAAACGTCTGTAACGCCCTAAAATCTCAAAGAATAAAGAAAAGTGACGTGAAAAAAATAATAAAGTTGGTCAAATATAGAAGGAACATTAAAGCTCCCTATAAAAGGAAAATAGGGTCGTCCCTTTTTTTCCTTTTACCTTCAAAGTTTTCCAAAAGAAGCTAGGGAGAGAGAAGTTGGTTTTAGAGAGAAAAAAATTAAAGATCAAGCTAAAGTTATGATTTTCTCATGTTTTTTTATACATTTAAGTGAGATCTATGCTCGTATGGTGATTATGCATAAACTATTGTGATAAAGTTGACATGTTTACGTGTGTACATGTAGATCTTGGTTCTTCTTTTTCAATTTCTGGGGTTTCCTTTAAGATCATCAAAGAGGTGAATTATGGATTTCCACTTTTACTTATGTTGTACTATTTTGGAGCTATTATACATACTCGTTATAGTTATCTAAATGAATGATGGGTTTCTATGATAAATTTTGCATTTTTCTAAATGATAAAGTTGTTAAAGTTGATTTTGATTGCTATATAGTTTGATTTTTCTACTGCAACTTTTAATATATGATTTTTTATAATTTTAAATTTGTACGTGTTTTTCTTCATCAATGTTTGTTTCCGGTGCAACGTTTTATTTTTATCAACGTTCTATCGTGAACTTTTTAACGACTTCATTATTTACATATATATTTACATTGCCATTGCCGTGACTTCGTCTTTTTTACATATATATTTACAAGGCATCGTCTTGAGTTTGAGATTATTTCATTTTTCATATAAAGATTCAAATATGATTAGTGACCTTCAAGTTTTGTAATTTTTATGCAATGTTACCTATGACCATGTTATTAAGGCTCCCTCTGTGCGGGCGTTTTGCCGTTAGCTTCGTCATATCAACAACGATAGGATTTGTTTTTTCATATAAAGTTTCATATGTTATCAATGTCCTACTCAACGTACGAGTTTATGATAACATTTTAGTGTTAGGTTTATGATAACATTTTAGTGTTAGTTTTTTTTTACGTTTTTTCATCTCGCCGTAACATGGTCTGCGATTTTCATACCAGTTTAATAATTATAATAGGTGCGGTGAAAGTGGACAACCAAAATATTTAAAATCGATTTTTGTAAATTTCCCATGTTAAAATTCCATTCAAGTTGGATTACATCTTTTCTATAATTAGAAAACATAGAAATATGGTTAAAGCCAAAGTCCACTTTAGACAATGGTGCTAGTAGAGGTGCATATCCTGATATCCAGCCTGGTTTCTCAACCCGACCCGACTTTCGGGTCAACTTAGTAGCTCCTCAAATCGGGTTGGACCCATCCCAAAACCCGGTTTGGATCATATCCAGCCGGTTTCCCAACCCGAACCAACTTCGGTTCAACCTAGTAGCTCCTCAAACTGGGTTGGACCCGACCTGGAACCCGGTTTGGATTTTTGGCCAAAACCCGTACTGGGGTGAACTCGACCCGGTTTTAAAATTAAACCCGGTATGTGCACCTGTAGTTGCTAGTTACTTTTTGTTTCATACCCTACTTTTTTAATCTTGTTACTAATAATAGTTAATTACACGAAAGGTCAATGTGGTTAGGTCTGTTTTTACTTTCGGTCCCCATGTTTGAAAAATTACAAGATCGGTTCAAACGTTTGAAAAAACATAACAAAAAATGTCTCTGACATGGACGGAGGTTAACTTTTTCCGTTAACTTTTTGGTAATGACTATTACACCCTTAAAATATTATGAAGAAAAAGTAAAATAAATATTTTTATATAATTATAAAATATATTAAAAGAGTGACCCCATCCCCACCCCATCTTTCCCCCTAACGTAATAAATTTTAGCTCACCGTCGTAGCCCACCACCGCCCTTCAGCATCGCAAAACACCACAACCTCCCCCTCACCATAGCCTCCGTTTACATCCACTAGATAATCACACCAGTGAGCAATCGCCCCTCTTCTTCACCCATCGTCGACCACCAGTTCACCACACCACAACCACCATTCACCACACCGCCATTCGTTTCTTCCAGCATCGCAACCCAGCACACCACTCGTCTCCTCCAACAACTTAACCCACCACCGCACTCGTCACCACCAACACCGCATCCACTACCGCCACTCGACGCCTCCAACACAACATCTACCACCGCCACTCGACGCCTCCAACACAACATCTACCACCGCCACTCGACTCCTCCAACATAGCATCTACCACCGTCACTCGACTCCTCCAACAGCATACCTACCACCGCCATGCGTCATCTCTAACACCGCAACTCACCATCGCCTCATTCTCAATCAAATCAATCACTTGACAAAATCACTTTGTAAAGGGAATCCATCATTGGAACCAAGGAGAAATTGGGTTTGAGCTTCTATGGTAGGAGAAAGGTGGTGGTCGGTGGTGTGAGAGAGGTGGTGGTGGTGGTGGGGAGATTCTATGATGGTAATAGGTAAAAGAAAAAGATTAAGTGGTGATGAGCGGTCTACGATGACAGGCGGTGAGTGGAGGTGGTGATCTACGGGGTGGGTTGCAAGTGGTGGTTGTGGACTGGTGGTGCGCAGTGGTGGTGTTTAATGCTACAATGGTCGTTGTGGGTTTGAAAAGAAGAGAGGATAAGAAGATGGTGGATGGGTCTCACTCTTATTATATATTTATTTATATTATTTTTTTAATTTTAATAACTCAACTATTTTAATACTTGGGGATAATTAAGTTAATTCTCCATTCATGTTAGGGACTTTTTTGTTACGTTTTTTTAAATGTTTGGACCGACCTTATAATTTTTCAAACCTGAGAACTGAAAGTAAAAACATACCTAACCATGAAAACCTTTTGTGTAATTAACTCTACTAATAAATATTTTATGCTACTTGTATTATAGCAAACGAGAAAAGCGAAAAGCTAAAAAGAACAAAAAAAAGGTTGAGTAAATTACACGGATCGTCCCTGATGTTTGCTTAAATTTTAAATTTCATAAAAAATTATATGTTTGGTCCTAATGTTTGAAAAAATGTAACACCTATAGTCATTCGGTTAAATGTTCGTTAATAAATTTCGTTAAGTGAGTGTAAAAGTACAATTTTACCCTCTAATTATAGAAAGAAAAAAACATAGAAAATTAACAACCAAACATGGATCCACCTCACCCCTCAACCCCCAACCCAATCCCACCCCTACCCCACTTCTTCTTCTTCTTCTTCTTCAATTTTAAGATAACCACCTCATCTCTAGCAGCCACTTCCGGCAACCACAACCTCGATTACTTCTGACAGCCACTACCACCACCACACCCACGGACCCTTACTCTAAGCTTAGTCCCCAACCCACCTCTACCACGTAAGACACCAAAACCTCTAACATAAACCATAGATCTAATTACCCCACCCACCCACGAGCCACCACCTCATGTTTCTTCTTCAACATGGAAATTAATCCTAACCATTAAGATCCATCACAATAGTAACACTACCTCATACATGCAATTACAAGTAATGGGTCCACTATAATGGGTGTATTGAAATAGAAATTTATGTGGACACGTGGAGTGGATGGAGAACAACTGTTGGAGTAATGGGTGCACCTGAAGCATCAAGATCCATGGCATATTTTATACGGGGTTGGGTGCAATAAAGATGGACAGATGCGATGAAATCCATCTGCTATTTAGGCATCCATCACTAACATCGGTTGCACACAGGCGGTGGTTAGGGACAGCAATGGAGATAGCGGTGTTGATGCTACAACGGTGGCAAGCGTTGATGACTTGAATAGGACAACGGTGTTGACCTAAAGGAGAGGTGGAGGGCAGGGGAGGGGTGGAGTGGGGTGGGTGGGGGTGGATATTATTATTATTGGTGTAATTAGTATGTAGGGATAAAATCATCATTTTATAATTTTTAATCTCAAAAGTTAACGACCGTTTGATCCAGGGACTAAAGGTGTTACGTTTTTTCGAACCTTAAGACTAATATTGTAGTCTTTCAATCCTAATGACAAAAGGTGAAATTTAAGAAAATCTAAGGTACGATTCATGTAATTTACTCAAAAAGGTTTGTTGAGCTAAGGGTGTATTTGAAAACAGTCTCTCTATCCACACACAAAAAGGGCCAGACTTACATCGTCTCATTTTCCTCAGACCCTACTCTTTATGTGGCTTATTGGTGGGTATTTTTAGTTTTTGTTAGTCATAAATCATTCTCAAAAATGAATGATTTGGATTACATGGAATTCGTGATGGGGTTCATTTAAGCTCAAATAATATAAACGCATCAAATGGGTAATTCTTAAAAACTCACTTACTTAAAACGGGTCTAAAGTTACCTTGCATGCAGTCACCACCTAACACTTGTCGCTAACAACTCCACTACCACCGTTGCCGCTACCTCCACCCGTCACCACTAGCCACCCTAAAATATATAATAATTCATTTTTAACATTTTTTTCTCAAGGACTCTTTTCTACCCGACTACCCGAGCACTTGTTACGTGGTACTCATTTTGACCTAAAGCAAATTGATATAGTTTTCAAAATGGTCCTACGTGACCCAACAGAACCCATTTAACCAATTAGTCATCTCGTTCCTTTTTCAGGCTTAATCAAATTCTAATCAATATCTAGAGTAAAATAGGTAAAACAGTTTCTTCATAAAATATCGACATAACAAATAAAGCGTGTTATTTTATCGGCTTCAACTGGGACCCACAAAGTGGGTCCGTTGTTGGGCCCTTTTGTTTCGTCAAAGCATACATAATGAATGGCATCCTTACGTAAATAGTTAGCCCATTAACCGGGCCCATTAGTCATTAGAGACAAGATTTGACAACCCTTGCCTAATCGATATAAAAGCACCCCCACCACAATTAATGGTATTTTTTCTCCACCAATAGAATAATTAACAAAGTCCAAAACAATAATTTGCATTTTGTTAGTTTCAACAAATAGATTATCAAACCTCATCCAATCAATCTTAAGAAATCAAGCCGAATTTTTATTTCACACAAGATAAAGCAACTAAAAACATATGATTTTATAACTAATATTTCTTTCCTACAAACGGTCGGAGTATAACATGCATAGTAAGCTACTAGGAGAGGGAGCATTTACATTACTTTTATGTGAGATGGTATATGTATGATTTATCTACATGAGTCGTGAGTTTTTAACATACATAACATCATGTTGTAAAATAATATGATTAGATATAATAAGATTTTATCGAAGGGAATAAGATTAAAAAAAAAATCTAATCCACACATCTTGCTTTTTACAATATTAGATATGGGCGTTTAAATCTTGTGTTCAAGTCTCACTACAGGCCTAAATGCTCATGTGTGAGTCAGTGGTTTTTCTTTTTTTCTTTAGTTGTAGGTTCTCATAAAAGGGTTGGAGGTACGATCCCGACTAAGAAACGAATAAATGAGTCCAATTAAAATAATATTTATCCTTCAAAACAAGTTCATCGTAGTCATTCAAAGAAAAATATGAGTGTTAATTCGAATATTCAAAGTTTTAAAGATAATTTCATCATCCGAATCCATATATGAAATTTCATATACGGATGTATTTGAAACGACTAAAAAAACAATATGTAGATATAATATTTTTAAATTAGAAAAACAATTCAAAAATTAAAAAGAAAAACAATTAGAAAACATATGTAAGTATATAAATAAAATTAATTTTTTCTGCCGCGGCGATGCGAGTTTAACGTAACCTTAAACCAAAATCGAAATGAAGATTCGAAATCATAAAATCAGAAAAACACGAAGTAAAACACACCAAAACCCTAAATCCATAACACACAAGAATATTTAGAACCCAAAACTAAATCAAAACCCAACACCATACACAAAACAGACGAAAATCAAAGCCGCAAGAAGGCCACAGTCAAAAATAGAAAACCGGCGAAAACCAAAGCCCCAAAAAAGCAATCAAAAGGAAAACCCAAACCCTAATAGCGAGGATCGTCAGAGTATCGATAACGAAAGAAAGAAAGTAGAAACCCGGAGAAGGACAACGGCAACGAACATAACCGAAACACACATCAAAGAGACGTGTCCGGACACAAAAAACCCACAAGAAAAACCTCACCCCCAAACCTCGAACCTACACTCCAAACAAACTGTATAAAAACACTTACAAATACAAAAAAAATCACCGACCAAATGTTTTAATAAAAATAGTAATATTTCAGGTTTTGATTCGGCTTTTGTATTTTTAAATTACAAATAAACAATTAAAAAGTGTATAAATGTAAAAATTCAGGTATCCAAGTTATTAGAATTTTCTAAAATCAATATCCGGTATGAAAATTAAGATATTCAAAATTTAGGATATCTGAATTTCGAATTTTCTTTTTTTCTTAATGGCAAATTGGATCACTAAAGGAACACTATCCCATCTGGAACTACCATCAGGAGGAAACTCACCATAAGTGAAAGAAAACCAACTGGCCAACATTAAAACCCTTTTTTTTGTTATAGATAAGACTTGAACTCAAGACTTCCTTTTATTTTAATGAGGCCTTGATGTAACTTATCTCAACCACTTGAACTAGAGGTTCTTGGTAGATTTTTCATTTTGTTAAAGCCATAAATGAACCTAGGTTCGAGCTAGTTAAGCTGGCTAGGAAGAATATGTTGCATCAGGATCAAGTTTTTTTCCCTTATGTGAATCCTAATGCAAAGAGGAGAACAAATTCATAGCTTTTCAGACAATAACCCCTATAAATAATTAAAGCAAAAGAAATCTTACTATTCTAATAAAAGAATATATTGTGATGACACGTGTCAACACCACAATCACTTTTATCAAAATTTTCTCCTCTCTTTCTTATTAAATAATTACATTAATTACATATAATGTTATTTAACACTTTTTTCGATTTTATAAATTAAGAAAGAGACATATTTATTAATGTTATTTTTAAAATATAAATTTTTTATAAAATAATATTTTTTTCTAAAGCATGAAACGCTTTTAAAAATACGAAATATTTTAAAATTGTTATTTTTAGAAAAATCAATTTTTTAAAACCAAATAATTAAATTTGGAGTTATAATAAGGAAATTTTTAAAAAGTGTCATTTTTATACGGTTTGTTTTAGAAAAAAAAAGTTTGTTTTTAAATTAAAATAAAATTTTAAAAAGTTGATATCACTGTTTTATTACTTATAGTCATTTCCCATACGTAATTTCAGTCATATCATATCTTAAAATGTTATTCTATAATTAAAAAAATTATTATATTAATATTTTATTTTATTCAACTCGTGTAACACACGGGTTTATTAAAGGTAGTAAAAGATATATGAAGGGGTATTCATTAAAACAAAAGGCTCAGTTTCAATACATCTTTTTTTTTTACTTCTCAAGACCAAGTAATCAAAACAAAGGGTGATCAAAATATTTTGGCCCCTGGTCGGTGACCGGTTTTGAAACCGAGTACCGAGGCGTGCAATACAAGCAGCGAAGTTAGTAACTAGTGTTAATTAGTAGTCAATAATTATTTAAACGTGAAAAACAATACTTTATCCCCTAATAAAGTTTTATAGTTTTCGTAAGCAATCTATAAAGCTTAAACCTGAAATCAACTTTAGTTATAAATCCTCTACACCATAAAACCTCATTATAACTTAATCCGGCAAAAAGAGAACTCAATAACAAAAAGTTCTTTTGATAAGCTAACAAAAACAGAAAAACAACTATTATGAAAAAAGTTAAAAAATATCCGTAAAAGTTTCCGAGCCTACTACTGAAGTCATAGATATTAATTACGAATAGACACAACAGCTCGATTTATTCACGCTAAGGGGCTGTTTGATTTGCTTTTAACCCGGTCAAATGACTGACCCACTAACCCGGTCAGACATTTTGGCCAGTCAGCATGTTTGATTCTCACTCTTTCGCTTCTGACCCAGTCCGACTTCACTGACCCATGCATATTTTTCCCCTTACCCAGTCAGTTTTGGAACAAACACTTACTCAGTCAATACCTTCTGACCGAGTAAGGGATTTCAGACAACCCCTAAGTAGAGATCTAGTGCATTTACTTTTAAGGATTTATCGTGTGTAGAAACTATTATAATTTATAAAATATTATCTTGAATGATATTATATATGTGATTATACTCGTGTGACCCTATCATTTGCTATAATTGGATGCCGTGGTGGCCACTAACTATAGGACAATCTTGTGTGAAACAACAATACAGACGAGTATCAATGTCCCCTACCTCAAATGATTAGTAAAATGTATCCTAAGATTTTAATAAAATAGTTGAAAGTTTAGAGTTTTATTTTCTTCTAGGACAAAAATAAAGGGAGAGTTTAATGTTGAGCCAAAGGATTTTCCTAACTATATTGTTTTTTTTCGAGTGTGATCAAAGGTTCGGAACTTATGGTGGGTTTTCTCATAATGGTAATCTTATGTTCAGAATTGATGAAGAAGGACTGATGTACGAGCTTCCCTTACCGGGGACGTAACCAAGGTTTCGTACTTCAGTAATAGAGATTATTGGAAGAGTCAATGACTATGGGGCTGTTTGATTGCTCTTACTCGGTCAGAAGGTGATGACCGGGTAAGAGCTTGTTTCAAAACTTACCCGGTAAGAGGGAAAATAGGCATGGGTCAGTGGCGTCGGACCGGGTCAGGCGCAAAAATGTGATGATCAAACACGCTGACCGGCCAAAATGTCTGACCGGGTCAGTGGGTCAGACATTTTGACCGGATCAGAAGCAAATCAAACAGCCCCTAATAATAATCCAATTAGTTGTTTCAAAAAAAAATAACAATAGGGTCAAGTGAGTTGTACCATGAGATGGCCCAGATTCAATTCAATCATATTTGGAGGTGGCTCAGCCACATAAAGTAGTGGTGGAGAGAAACCCCGACCACCATCACATGGTATTGGCATCGTCAAATCTTACTAGACATTAGGTCCGGCCAAAAAGTCCATGTTCCGCCTCCTAGTTGGCAATCGTATATACAAACAAAAAGTCCGTTATCTGCAATATAAAGTCCGTTTCTCAATAAAATATTTTGGGTTTAAAATGAAATGCATATGTGGTTGATTTTAAAAGTAAAACATACGTAGGTTAAAGAGTGTGCATGTTCACCTGTCAAAAAGAAATCCAAAATGTACATATTTTAATACTAAAAGTACCAGCAAGTGCTCAACAAAGTTAGAGTTGCAACGTATAAGCATTAGAAATATATAAATAAATAAATATTAACTTATTAAACTTTTATAAAATACATTTATTAATTTATGAAAATAAAAATTTTCTTATGTTTAATGTGTGATGACTGCTGTTAAGATGCTATGGTTACATCTTGTTTCAACTCACTGAGTTGCATTTTATTGAACAGGTTCACTAGCAGCAGAATTCATAGCCTTGTGCAGCCTCCCAACCTTGCATAGCCCATTGATCTCCATATTAAACGTTGCCAACTTAATTTATAAACTGATTACATGAATTCAAAGACTCATACGTACAATAGGATTGGATATTATCACATCAATCAGTTCAGTTTGGTTATGGTGGTCGCTTAATGTGTGCCTAACTGAAACTGATCCTTCGGTAAATCTCTTTCCCAAAAACTGAATCTTCATTTTTAAATTTTATTTATGTTGGTTATTACGGTGATCTTCTTTGCTCACCCCTATCAGATGTGGAAAATGTAAGGACAAGCTAAAGATATATATTGCTTGAAAAAATCTTTGGTAATATATTATTATGTGAATGATGCAATCTTCATAATAAAAAAAGAAACAAATTGAGTGTGGTTAAACCAATTAAACCGGTGAACCAAACATGATGATCAGACTTGATTTCAATATATTTTTTTTAATTCTACATCATCTCATTTCTTAATTTGTTTACCATTTCACACTACATGTTGTTTTAGTTTTTAAGTATTTATAACATTGTCTAGTTATTTAATCGAGTCCAACCACTGAACCAGTAAGACAAACACACTATATGACCTATTTGGTTCTAAAAATATTAGATTGGAAGAGGCATTTACCTTTCTTGCTTAAACTTTACTAGTCAACTATCAATCAAACTGTGTCACATCATTTCTTTCTAGAACTTTCTTAGAGGGTAGAACACTCATCTTTCTTCCCTCAATGAGTGGGAACTTTCCTAGAAGGGGTCAGAAGTGCCGTTGAAGGCTCGGTAGATGCCTGGGAAGAAAAGCCTCCGAATATGGATTTGGCTCGATTCCAATGGGCATGAGGCATTGTTCCCGCGAGGTAGCACTCAGCACCTTGCCTTGTGGTTAAAGTGCCCCTTCCGCCCTTAGAATGATAGCTACTAGTCTACTACATTACAAATTGTCAAAGTATATCACACCATGGGACGACAAAAAACTTGTATACTTATAAGTTACTATATTCAATATTGACTCGCCATGCAATTTTATCTTTAGAATATGTTGGTTTGATAGGGGAGTAGAAAAAGATCACATATTGTTGTTCATAAAATAAAGATAAAGGTCACATGCCAAAGTAATTCCTCCATATCCATTGCATGGGTAGATGAGTAGATCGCATGATGTTAATGGTTTTACTTGGTATTTAGTTACTTATAAAGTTGGATGTTGGAATATGGCTAAAAAATGTGAACAAGATGTAATATTTTCTTCCTAATGTCCAAACAAAACCTCTACAACCTGTATGTATCATCTTCCCTATATAAACACAAAACATAGAGATCATCACCTTATCCTCTAAATCAGTCAACTTGAAGCCATGGCTGCATATGCCAGGAACACCAATAGGGTTTCTCTAGCAATGGAGAGAACTGGACAGTGGTAACCTTCCACTACTTAACTTACAAATCACCCTAAAATAGTGTTGTTATGTGTTTAAGATTTTATTTTCAAATGATTCACTGTTGTTTTCTTTAATCTGTTCTTAATTAGGATCTTATCACAAGATATCCCAACTGATATTCTTGTACAAGTTGGTGAATCAAAGTTTCCTCTTCACAAGGTATGATTAGCCTATATTGGAAGACATTTGGGATGTGTTTATATGAAATTTGTCAAATAGGTAGTAGTTACTAATTAATTAGTGATTGAATCATAAAATCATCATCATCATGTATTGTTGATTGGTTGTGGCAGTTCATGCTAGTAGCTAAAAGCAACTACATAAGAAGGTTAATAATCGAATCGAAAGAACCTGATATGACGACGCTAGATCTGTCTAACATCCCCGGAGGAGCTGAGATCTTCGAGAAAGTAGCAAAGTTCTGCTATGGTATCAATTTCGAAATCACCGTACACAACGTAGCACCTCTCCGGTGTGCAGCAGAGTATCTCGACATGACCGATGAACACTGCGATGACAACCTCGTCCGCCGGACGGAAGACTTCCTTGTTCAGGTAGCTTTAACAAGCCTCTCGGGCGCCCTCGTTGTCTTACAATCATGTGAACATCTTCTTCCCATAGCTGAACAGATCAACATCGTTCAACGATGTGTGGAAGTAGCTAGCGCTAAGGTAATTCACAATCAACGTGTTATCAGTTATGCATCTTCAATTTCACGATTATGAATAAAATAACTGAATCAATATTCGATTTGCATTTTGCAGGCTTGTAACGAAGCGAATTTTCCGAGCAGATCACCGGCGAACTGGTGGACAAACGAGCTATCGATCGTTAACATATACTTGTTCGAGAAGATAATCAAATCAATGAAATCACGAGGCGCAAAAGCACTCACGATCGCAACCGCAATCATAACCTACACCGAGAGATCATTACCGAATCTCGTCCACGATCACTACAACAACAGCATAAAAGCATCGATCTCCATCGACACCGCCTCCAGATCTCAACAACGAAAACTCCTACACTCAATCATCTCATTACTCCCCATCGAACCTCAACCATTTCCGATCAACTTCCTCATCTGCCTCCTCCGCGCAGCGATCCACCTCGAAAACGACGACGTTTGCAGGAATAATCTAGAGAAACACATATCGGCGATGCTAGAGCACGTCACCGTCGACGATCTGCTGCTGTTGTCGTACACTTTCGACGGAGAGAGGTTGTTTGATCTGGAGAATGTACGGAGGATCATATCGGCGTTTGTGGAGAAGGAGAAGAGTGTGGCGGTGTTCAACGGCGGTGACACGTCATCTCCGGCGATGGTTAGGGTTGCGAAGACGGTGGATGCTTACCTTGGTGAAATTGCAACGATTGATGAGTTGAGTATCTCGAAGTTCAATGGGATTGCTAATCTGGTGCCCAAAATTGCTCGAAAGGTTGATGATGATCTGTATCGCGCCATTGATATATATCTCAAGGTATCCATTCTACTTGAGATTTTGAATTTGATAATCTTACAACAATACAACGTGATACAAAATTTTACATAATAAAATATTTTTATTTAATCTGTAGAGGAGTTAATTAACAATTTTTAAGAATGAAGAAACTACTTTTAAATTGACAACCAGCATTTTTATCATGTGATTAGCATCATCAGCTAACTAGAAAAAAATAAAAAATAAATAAATATTTTTACCATTCAATATGATACCGTTAGATATAACCTGAATATAATTATAATGATACAAAGTAAAGATTACTTATTTAATTCATGCATTTAAACGAGCTAAACAGATTGATAAGTTGCAAACGAATTGGCATGTTTTAATCAAGTTATAAAAAGATTAAATGGGTTTAAATAAGGTCAAACATGTTAAGATTATGTTTTTGTTTCTATTTTAAGTGGTTTACAGTGCGATGAGTATTATATTATTTCTATTTGAATAAGTAAAACCTATTGTAATTTGATTAATGAAGTGTGATTCTAGTAATTAGAATGTATCAGGTTATGAATACTTTATGCGTGAAGGTTTATAGTTAAAATTTCTATGTTTACCATTAAATCTTACCTTTCTTATGATCAGTAATTATGTAACTTGTGTTTTCTAGGCTCATCCAAACTTGGACGAAATTGAGCGTGAGAAAGTCTGTAGTGCGATGGACCCTTTGAAACTCTCATATGAAGCAAGGGTACACGCCTCCCAAAATAAAAGATTACCAATACAAATAGTTCTACACGCACTTTACTTTGATCAACTACAAATAAGAAGTGAGAAGGGTGCCCTCAAGTCAACAAACACAAGGTCTCAAGTGCAAGCTGACGTCTCATTGGCAAAAGAGAATGAATCCTTGAGGTTTGAATTGTCACAAATGAAGGCTTATATATCCGATATGCAAAACATGAGTCAAATGGGGTCAACATCGTCTAGAACACGTAACACAAAGAAGCATACTTTCTTCTCATCAATGTCAAAGAAATTTGGGAAGTTTAATCCTTTCAAGCATGGATCAAAGGACACTTCAAATATCGAAGATGATGATGACATTGACCATACAAAGCCTAGAAGGAGACGGTTCTCTGTCTCCTAAATTCACACCATACCTTTGAATTACCCAAAGAACTAGGTTAGATGGTGTGAGGGTGAGTTTTTTTAGTTACAATTTTTAAAAGTTGTTAAATCATGAGTTGCCTTCAATTTGTTATTTGTGAGTGTATGTAGTTATATAAGAGACTTATGTGTGTTAATAAAAAGTCAAAGAATCCTTGTGAACCGGAATTTGTTGATTTTAAAATACCCATCAAATTAAGAAACGCTTATTAAGAAGATCAAAATTTTATTTTAATAAATACTTAATTACAAATTATATTCTTAATTTATATATGAAATTGCATGTTACGTCCTTTAGTTTTAATAATTACATACAATATCTTTTATTTAAACAAATTTGCACACATATTATCATTTGCACTAACTTTCATCTAAATATATGGTTAACTCAGTTATGTGTTCCTCACATGAAGGGTATTTTGTCGTTTGTTTTTCACATCTTATATAATAAAATCTTTAAAGGTTTATTAATACTTTTAAATGAGAAAAAAATTACAAGATCACTATCGAAGCGTTTGGTAAGTCGATAAAACCCATGTTCTTCTTAAGCTCAATAACAATAATTTCAGTGTTCCTCTTCTTTTAATATTACAACACCGATCATCTTCATCACCATTTAACATCTTCTTCACCATTAAAGCCACTTTAAGTTTTTAAAAGCCTCTATATTTTTTCTATATGAAATCTAAATCTTTACTTTGTTTATTGTAATTTTGATGTCTTAATTTATTTTGTTATTATTTTTTATAGTAGATGAGAAGCATTATCACCTGTGATTTATTTATGCACTTCCTCTTATTAACATTACTTTTTATTTGATATTTTCATCAAGCCGATCAAGAATTGACGCTCGATAGCAAATTATGTATTTTATTTTGGACATTCAATCTGGTTTAACGATCGCTTATTTAAAAAAAGACTTTTTTTATTTTTTACTATATTATATGAAAAGCAAATGATAAAAAATACCACTCGTGTAAGGATCACATAACTGAGTTAACTGTATATTTGGATGGTGGTTAGTGTAAAGGACAACATATGTGTAAATTTATGTAAATAAAAAACATTGTATGTAATTATTATAATTAAAGGACGTAACATGCAATTTTGTATATTAATAAAGGACACAATTTGTAATTTACTCAAATACTTAATATTAATTTATTAAAGATAAGAGTAAATTACAGTTTTCGTCCTTTAAGTTTATAGCAAATTTCAGTAATTGTCCTTTAACTAAGGAAATTACAAGGATTGTCCTTTACATTAAGTTGTGTTACATGTTTGTCCTTTACCCTAACGGTCGTCAATTTTAAACGTTATCTTATGTCATGTGCCACGCATATGAGGGCAAAATTGTCATTTCATGTCCCTTTCTTCTAATTTACCCTTTTAACCCCTCTTCCACTTCATATATGCTGATGTGATTTCAAAATTAGGGCTCACAAGCAGGAATCATTTCATCATCAAAACCCTCTTCATCATCAAATTGACCTTAGTAGTTGACGATGGTGTTTTGTCGTTGTGGAAAAGAGGCAGTGATCGTGACATCATGGACTCCCCGTAACCCAGGTCGACGTTTCTATGCTTGTCTAGTATCAAAGTGTCGATTTTTTGGATGGTTTGATCCCGTAATGTGTGAAAGATCCATGGATATCATTCCAGGACTTCTTAAAGCAAAGAACAACCTTGAAGAAAAGCTGAAAACAAGTGAAGCTAAAGAAAGAAAATGGAAGACATGTGTATTTACTAGTTGGATCAGCTTCATATTGGTTGTAATTGCTCTTAAGTTGTAATTGTGATGTTTAGCTGTAATGTTTTAGTTGTAATAATGCACTTGTACTAATGATTTGATATCTAATAGGAAACATCATATTTTGGGATAATTTTAGAGTATATTGATCCAGTTGTGATGTTGGTATTATACTGAGTTTGGTACATGCAATACTTACATATGGCGCAAACAACATAGATAATTTAAAATGACATAAACAACCTACATTGTCATTTAGTACAAAGTTACATTGTTCCCAAATAGAGTGCACAACAAAACAAGGTTCCAAAAGACAGTACATGATTAATCAAAGTGTTCAAAAGACCAACCAGACATTATAAGAAAAATGTTTCAAAACACCAACCAAACAACACATCCTAACCTTGTTCCTCTTGACCTTTGTAAGTCCTGCTATTATGGCCCCTCTTTCCACATTTACCACAAGTTACAGTATTGTTTTTTTAGACAACCTCCCTCCCTTGGTGATATCTTCCATTTCAAATGTTGATCGCTTTCTTGCCTTTTTGGGTCTTCCCACTTGTTTGTGATGAGTTGGTGGAGTTAGTGTTGTAGGGATCTGTGTTTTTGCCCACAAAGACCTGCTATTGATTGGAGTTATTTTATAACAATAAACTTTTTTCCATTTATACATTGTGTAAACTGGATGCAACCAACTTTCTAACACCCCAACTTCTTGCCTATTGGCAGCTTTGTTCCAAATAGCTACAACTACATGCTTGCATGGCATCCCTGTAATTTCCCATCTTCTACAAGCACATAACTTCCTAGTCATAGCCACCACACACTGGTCCCCATTTGGTCCACTAACTTGATACTGATCCTCACCATTCCAAATCACAGAGTATCTTATAGCCTCTTTCTTAATTGTTTCAAACATTTTGGTGGCAGTGGGTGTGAGCAGTCCTTCACTCCTTTCAATAATCTTCAAAATAGTCACAATCCTCCTCATTAGATACTCTTTAATGTATTCAAGGGCTGCTATGATGGGCTTGTCCCTGCCCTCAACTATCTTGCTATTAAACACCTCGCACATGTTGTTTAGCAACACATCTGACAATGCCCTGCCTAAGAACATAAAGATAATGTAATTTGAAATGTAAAAGTTCACATTATAACTAAAAATCAATGAAATAGTGATACTTCATACCAGAGAAATAAGATCTTGACCAATGTTTAGGTGGGATGTTGGACAACCACACATGGGCATCATTGTTAAACCTCCTCAACTCATCTATTGCATTTTGAAATTGAAGTGTAGTTGTGGATGTTGCTAATTTCCATAGCATATCCTTGTAAAGTTTCCCTTTGAAAGATCCTTTCATGTTCTCATGTATGTGCCTGAGACAGAATCTGTGCTTAGCACAAGGGAACACTTTCATGATGGCAGGAAGAATACCCTATTTAATCCAACATTTAAAACATGTTATGATGTGTGTTAGGAAACAAAACAATATAAACACATATTATACTTAGACATACCTTTTGCCTATCACTGATGAATGTAAAGTTTGAATTACTTGCCATATCTAAATCATCACCCAAACATTCAGAAACCATGTCCAGGAACTCAAGTTTTCTGCCTCTACAATTGCATAACAAAGAGGGTAGATTCCATTATTGGCGTCAATACCTACTGCACTAAGTATTTGACCTGGAAAAGGACCTTTCATGAAAGCCCCATCTAAACCAAGTAGTTCCCTTCCTATTGCTTTGAATCCTTGCTTTAAAGCCCCCAAGCACACATATATTCTCTTAAATTTTCTTGTCTGACTTGTTGGATCCACACATGGTTCTACCTCTAACTTCACGGTTGTACCTGGGTTTGAAACACATACCTCATTAACATAATCCCTCAACAAAGCATATTGTGAG
This sequence comes from Flaveria ramosissima, assembly GCA_025215565.1. Taxonomy (NCBI): domain Eukaryota; kingdom Viridiplantae; phylum Streptophyta; class Magnoliopsida; order Asterales; family Asteraceae; genus Flaveria; species Flaveria ramosissima. The sequence goes on along the minus strand of CM046029.1, from coordinate 59,194,952 downwards.
ATGTAATCCCCTTCAACTTCTTTCTTAGCTTTTGTCTTTGCTCTGTATGCTTTCATTTTAGAAACACCTAATTCATATCTCCTTTGAAATTGATCTTGAACAGCCCTTACAAGTATCTCTGGGTTTTCTTGAACTTGATCTATCATATGTTGTGATAGGAAAGTGGATGTGCAAGCGAGAACCGATCTTATTTGAAGACATTTATGTTCTGTAATTAAAGTCTTCACCATCAAGATTCATTTCACTAACTTTTGATATTAATAGGACCCAGGGGCATTGAAATAGGTGAGGATTTGTCTTCTTCCCCCTCCCACCAACATTTTTCTTTGAACCATTAAAGTCTTTATCTATGTTCAACACTGGTCCCTTACCTTTATCTTTATTCAACTCTAGTCCCTTGCTTCCCTCCTGAGTAGTTGGTGAACTCCCATGACAAACTGCTCTAACTCTTTGATTATCATCCTTAATTATTAATCATGTTTTAACAGAATGAGACCTAATTAACCTTTTAGCTTCTTCCTTACTTCCAAATAATTGACTAAGTGACCTCCTTAGATATTCTAGTTTTTGTCTTCTGATACTTGAAGCACTCTCATCTGATTCTAAACCACTTTCAAACACCTCATTATCCCCCACATCTTCATTAACATCTCCCTCTTCCAACACCTCATTATCCATTACATCCAAGTCCACAATTAATCTAAATTCCCTCATGTCCACTTCATAATCATACACATTGTTATCAACATCAATAATGAAATCACTGTCATCCTCACTGTCATTTACAAGCTCTTCACTATCATCCTCTAGACTGTCATGCTCATACTGATTTGAATCCACTCCATGCTTTATATTATCATACTCCTGCTGATTTGAATCCACTCCATGCTCTACATTATCATACTCATGTTCATTTGTATCCACTTCATGCTGATTTGTATCTACTTTATGCTGATTTGTATCCACTTCATGCTAATTTGAATCCACTTCATGCTGATTTGTATCCACTTCATGCTGATTTGAATCTACTTCATGCTCCATATTATCATACTCATGTTGATTTCTATCCACTTCATGCTGATTTGTATCCACTTCATGCTGATTTGAATATACTTCATGCTCCATATTATTATACCCATGCTGATTTGTATCCATTTCCTGTTGGTTTAAATCCACTTCATGCTCAACATTATCTTGTTGTATTATGTCATCTTGATTTAGATTGATTAAATGGTCTAGGTGATCACTATCTTGGTCATTAGTACTAATTTCACCTTGCCCACTTCCAGTTAAATTTTCCACTTCAGGTACATGATCATGCCAATCCAATAACAATCTTTTTGAAGTGTTCTATGTAACATGATTGCTACTTTCTGTTTCATCATCTATCTCTTCAATTCTAACTTTTGTTGGTGAGACGAAATATGTATGTAGGTTTGTGCTCCCATGTTTAGTGTACACATTTATTAACTTATGCACAGAGACATGTTTGCCCAAGTTCAATACATCATAATCATTACCTAGGGCTTGAAGACCAAAATCCATATCTTTTTCTGGAACTAAGAAGTGGCAATATATAGCCTCATCACCAGTATACCCTAACATTACCATAATTCTATCCATTTGGAACACAGAGAATTTTTCAATGTCAATGAGATCCACATAATCTATTTTACCTCCTACATAGGTACACCTTGAAAATCGAGTAAACCTTCCACCGTGATGCAACTTCATGGAAAAAATGTTATCAAAACCAACTGCGTTTCCCAAAAGTTCTAAACGTGATGCAACTTCATGGAAAAAATGTTATCAAAACCAACTGCGTTTCCCAAAAGTTCTAAATTTATCAAATGCTAAACACAATAAGATCATGCAAAATTAATACAAAATGTATAAACTTACAATATATTGCATCGCATCAGTTTGATCGAGTGATTCTCTGATGAAGAAACTATCAATCGGCATTTTTTGGATGAATTTAGCAATAAGGAAGATTATGGGGGAGAAGTTTTTAGAAGGGGAAGGGGAAGAGGGGTCAAAAGGGTGAATTGGAAGAAAGGGACATGAAATGACAGTTTTGCCCTCATGTGCGTGGCACATGACATAAGATAACGTTTAAAATTGATGACCGTCAGGGTAAAGGACGAAACGTGTAACACAACTTAAATGTAAAGGACAATCCTTGTAATTTCTTTAGTTAAAGGACAATTACTGAAATTTGTTATAAACTTAAAGGACGAAAACTGTAATTTGCTCTAAAGATAAAGATAACGTTATGCCTGTCGTTACCAACCTTTGAGAGGAAAACAATGGTCTAAATCAACTATCATTACAAATTACTTGTCCACTTTATTCTTTAATATACAAACACTTATTAATAATCATGTTTTTCTACATGAAAGAACGTGTCATAGATCCTTCTATCACTTAGGTCTTAACTATCACTATCAATTAGCCTTATGTGTATGACTCTTTGATGACTAAAGTTCATCCTTTCTTGTCCGGTCATAACACTCGTTTGTTACTAAACAATAATTGGTAGCCTAAATACATATTAAATATTTTGCATAGTAAATAATGTGAATTTTTGTTGTGGTTGTGGCGATACTAGTTTCTCATGAGCTATAAAGTAAAAACACAAAGTTTGGCTCTTATTCCTAGTGTTGAATATGTCACATAACTTCGCATGCCCCGGCCATAAAGATTGTCACCATCCTTGTAAGAACCGGGATCAATACAATGTCAACTTTGCTTCTTATTACCTTATGTCAAGTACTTCTATTATTCGGAGAACCACGAGAGCTAATAGCTCTGTTGCTCTAGGTTTTGCAAGCTTGGGCCCTACATCGACATGCTCTTCACGTGATTTGATTCATGTTAATTTATTTCTCATCATTGATCACATAAATTGATACACCGATGAAAAGGTTATCACACAACTACATTCCTATAACCTCGTTAGCCATTCCTAGTGACACACACAACTTATGTGGCATCATGACTACTTTTACATTAGTCATGGTAGCGTATGTTTACAATAGTCATGGTAACGTACGTTTACATAACTCATGGTAATGTACATGTACTTTATCATGGGCACATACATTCGTGCCATACTGCATCGTGGTAATTTACTTTATAAAACTCTATTATGATAATTGATTACCGTTGGAGTTCTGATCAGAGATTAAAAAAATTATGTCGTAATTACCTTAAACTAGTAGGGTAAGTATGGTGTCGAATCCTCAAGGAGTAAGTGGATGATGTTTGGACTAGGTTGACTCATAATTGCACACATAGTGAAAACGAGTCTTATAATTAGATTGATTACAGACCACACAACTAATTAACAAATACGATTAAGTAAAAACAATCACAGATTCACACCAAGGTTTGGAATTTGGAAGCAATACGTATAACCTAATTCATATTACTTTTCTAACAACCACATAGATATGGTAACTCAATACATGGCAATATGGCATCATGGATAATTACAAGACTAAGTAATCTGATTTAGAGATAACTAATAAGTAATCTGATTTAGAGATAATTAACGATCATAGACCAATAATGCCCTAGACAAGATTTTATCAACACAACTATCAAAACATAATACTATATTATGACATTTAACAATTCAAGACCGATAATGAATTGATGCTAACATTAAATCATAAACATATGTCTTACATACACAACCATGCATAAGTCTTATGAAAACAAACTCCAGTTGATGATGAATCAATCAAAGCATAGTTTTCAACATTGTTAGTAACACTAACAATTTTTTTCATTTTCAATTTTAGTCTCATGTACTTTTATTCTTTTATAATTTTTTCACTTTACGTCTTGGTATAAACTTTTCGAATTAACATACTTCAACATGCGTATATGGTTCAACATTTTTACATTTATTTTTTTTAACGATGATGTTGTGTTTTACATTTCGTTCTAATTTACACACATTAAAACACCGTACCGCACGTGCGTAGTTCAACGTTTTTACATCTATTTTTGTTCGGTTTTATTTCTTTTGTTTTATGAGCTTTTCTTAGTGTTTGAGGTCGCTAGCAACGATGTATATATTGATGCTACTTAGCACAGTTTTACACCCCACCACAACATGTGGGGCTTGAATTCTAGTTATTTATATTTACCAACTAAACATCATAAAAAATTAAAAAAATTCATTTCAATTTCAATTCAAATTTCATTTCTAATTAACCTCGTGAACCAAACGTCCTTTATGTTATCAAGTAATATCTATGATTGTTAGAATAAAATAGTATTAACAATGACAATAAACAAAAAGTTCCATAGTTTTGTGGTGAAATTGTAAAACTAAAAACTTTGTTTTTAACTCTCAACGGCTCAACCTGCGATAAATTGTTGCCCACGACATTGTTGATACCTTTCTTCCCCAGACATCGTTCTCCGTATATCACCGCCTTCGCAATTCCGTCGCCACCAGCCACAACCACCACCACCACCGCCACCACCACCACCACCACCACCACCACCACCGCCACCACCACCACCGCCACTACAACCACCACCACCGACGACTATGGCAGCGACTATGGTTGTCGACCCTAAACCCTCATCTACACCACCACCACCACCACCGAAAACCCTACCCAATCCCTACAACACCGTAGAATCTCCATCAACCGACACCGAAGACGACCTCTACACTCGCCTCAAATCCTTACACCGCCAAATCGAGTTCATCGAGATACAGGAAGAGTACGTCAAAGACGAGCTGAAGAATCTCAAGCGAGAGCAACTTAGATCTCAGGAAGAGGTTAAGCGGATCCAATCGGTGCCGCTTGTGATTGGTCAGTTTATGGAGATGATCGACCAGAATAATGGCATCGTAGGGTCGACTACAGGGTCTAATTACTATGTTAGGATTCTGAGCACGATTAATCGGGAGTTGTTGAAGCCATCGGCGTCTGTGGCTTTGCACCGACATTCTAATGCGCTTGTTGATGTGTTGCCACCGGAGGCTGATTCGAGTATTTCGCTTCTTAGTCAGTCTGAGAAACCAGATGTCACTTACAACGTGAGTAATTTTGAGTTCGAAATATTGCTTCATTTTGCGCTTGGATTTTGGTAGAGATTTTTTGTTAACTTCTGTTATATCTACAATAAGTTTTTGGTACCCAAATTGCGTAGCTTTCATTGTTTTAGTATACCATTGCCAAAGGATGTGTGTTCATGAGGGTAGATTATATATATGTGTCAGTCTAATTTGAAATTCATTACTATTTGATATAATTACATGACTGTAGATATAATTGAAAGGAAACATAATAATGTTGTGTAACACTTTCGTTAATGCTACTGTATGGCTAAAGACAAGGTGAATAAAGTGCGCCACTGTTTGTTTAACAATAAGATATGGCTTTAAGACCATGCTTACATGTTTCTAAAAGCATTTTGTAAGTTCTCAATTTCAATCATGATTGGTAGATTTATCTTACTACCTTAAAGCTTTCAACTAGGTCGAACACTTTTTGTGCAAATTCTTCACACCGACGAATCTTTTTATTTTTATATACATTAATAACAGCTAGGTTTTAGCTAAATATTAGCATTCAATTCTATGTTTGAATAGCTTTAATGGTGTTGGGTAGGAAAGAGAGCCAAGTGCAGTGGTTTCCAATCACTAGATTATTACAATGTGAGGGAGCTTACTCTTACACAAGACTGCTGAAACAATTGAGTACCATGTATATGGAAAACATTTGGAGCATATAAACCAATAATTAACAAATAACAAGTTTGGGGTAATGGTTGAGGCTCTATGTATATGTGTGTATTCAATTAGGTTTTTTACAAATTAGCTGCAAATCTGCAATGATAAATCTGCAAAGCCAAAGATAATCTTCATATTATAAACAGACATCCACTAGACTCAATGACTTGGGAACACCTAATATGTTTGTAACTAGTTTAATAAATATATTTGATTTATTCTGTCCTTTAGAAACAGTTCTTGGATTTCAAAATTAACACTTAGAAGTCTTAAAAAGTGTTCACTGGTCACAACCATTTACAACTAAAAGTGGTAATTGTAAAGTGTAAACCTCTTTTTTCTTTGTAAAAGTGTAAACCTCTTTTTTCTTTTACGTTAGAGCTAATGGTAATAAGTATTAAGTGACATTCCCGCTTCCCACCTAAGCTTGTTGTATTATTGCTTAGATTGAACTCGGGGTTGATATCTCCTAAATAACCCAAATTGTCTGCTTTTTTCCATTGCAAAAACTGACTATGAGGAGTGAGCTAAGCATCCGTACATTTTAACTTTGCATAATTTCACTTTATGTCCCCCAAGTGTTCAAACTGGACTTTAGACATGCTGCCTCTAGAAGTTGGTTATCTCCACTTTATTTCCTCATTGCCTTTTATTGACATCTTATAGTCCAATTTTCATATTTCTTGAATTAAATTTATAGCAACACACAAATTAAATGGGAATTTCTCATTATTTTTAAATATACTATTTCAAAGACAATACATCAAACTTTTAGGATGGTTCTAGACGTGACTTGTTTTTCTTTTGGTTGATTAACTATTTATTCAAGTAGTCAAGAGATTCAACCAAGTGAAACTGCTAGCAGACTAGCTGTGATTAGGAAACAAAGAAAATTGTTGTGGTTTTAGTGACCAGATGACATGATACCATGCTTCCTATGATGCGATCTAATTCTTACATTCATAGAATCCATCAGGGTGTATTCACTGCAATTTTGTTTATTTCTCAAGGACCGATTTTTGATAAATTTACTTTCTGAGTTTCTGTTGTACCTTGGGATTATATGTCCTAGAAAGATTTACAAGAAGTTCAAGCCTTTTCTTACATGCTTATTGATCTTAGAGACTTCTTATATTTATGTGGTTAATGGGCAGGCATGACCAGTGGTTAATTTGTTACAGGGTATGATCTTTATACTTGAATACCTGATACAAATATGGATTCATGGGAAGTTTGAGATGCGTTTTTAGAATGAAAGTAAACCATATAAATCTGAATTTGAGAGATGTTTATATATGATTTACAAGAGGTTCAAGTCTTGTCTTACGTGCATATTGATCTTTGGAACTTTTTGTTTTTGTCTGGTTGGATGGGTAGGCATGACCAATTGTTACAGGGTCTTATCTTCATACATGAAGCATGATACATATATAGACCCAATGAAAGTTTAAAAAGCGTTTCTAGGACGAAAGTAACCATAGAACTCTGAACTTGAGAAATGTTTATATAAATTTATGATTCTAATGTTGCTTCTAATTTATTGTGTGTTTTAAGTTTCTAGTTTCATGGGTTGACTACCTTATCTAAAGCTTGTGTTTTAGTTTTATTGCTATAATTTTCGAATCTGCATGGTTCTTGCAAAGCTAACAATGCTGTGTCTTGCCAATGTGAAATTTATAGGATATTGGGGGATGTGACATTCAAAAGCAGGAAATTCGTGAAGCTGTCGAGTTACCTTTGACTCATCATGAATTGTACAAACAGATAGGTATAGACCCTCCACGTGGTGTTTTGCTCTATGGTCCACCTGGGACCGGCAAAACCATGCTTGCCAAAGCTGTTGCAAATCATACAACTGCTGCCTTTATTAGGGTTGTTGGCTCAGAATTTGTTCAGAAGTATTTGGGTGAGGTATGCCTTTATATCTGGTTTTTAAGAGCCTATACTTTGACTAGAAATCTAGAATCGATTTGTATGTGTTACATTTATATAATACATATTATACTCATGCTACAGGTAGATAATGCTATCTGTGTACTATTACTTAAAACCAGCAAGTCTAGATGATTGTTTGGATTTGTGTTTTGAATGCAATTAAGTGATTATGAATAATGAGAGTTCGATAATTAGTTGAAGTAGAACACATGTAGGAGATAGTGTTTGGGTGTTTTTCTGTTTAAAGACATAATAATCAGATAATCAGCTGTTGAGTGTTCGAAAGTTCTAATTATTTGGAAAGAAACTAGTACATAAAATGATCAAAAAGGATGTTCTTGTGACAAAAGTAGACATCTTGTCAGTTGTGAGTAGAAGTCTATGAAATATGGTTAATGTGTAACTAGGTGTTTTGACTCTGATAATCAGTTTGTTGCAGGCCATTTGAGACTGATTACCCAAATTAATGATTATGACCTAAATAACCAGAAACATCTTTTATCCAAACATTAAGATTCGATTATCGTGACTATAAATTGCAATGAGTTGTGAAAGTAAATCCAAACAACCCCGTAGAATTTATTTACTCATAAAATGGTTCTCGATAAAGAACATGTTTGTATTCCTGTATTATATTTTACCTGTGTGTGTTTTTTCCAGTTTGTGGTGATATACGAAGCCTTAAAACATGACACAATGCACATTTTTTTCTATGATCATCTCATTTGGTTCATGCTTTATGTAGGGTCCTAGAATGGTTCGTGATGTTTTTCGCCTGGCCAAAGAAAATGCACCTGCAATTATATTTATTGATGAGGTAGATGCAATTGCAACTGCCAGATTTGATGCTCAGACTGGAGCTGATAGAGAAGTGCAGCGAATTCTCATGGAACTGTTAAACCAGGTAAACTGAATAGTTTATGAAATGGTCAATGAATCATATATTAATCTCTCTCTGAAAAGTTGTAAATATCTTTTGGTTTATTATCGGATTTGTAAAACCATGTATTGGGGTGTTTGCAGATGGATGGGTTTGACCAGACGGTGAATGTTAAGGTTATAATGGCAACTAACCGAGCTGATACTTTGGACCCAGCACTTCTTCGTCCTGGTAGGCTTGACCGAAAGATTGAGTTTCCTTTGCCTGATAGACGACAAAAGAGGCTTGTTTTTCAGGTAGTTTTTAGTGCTCATATCTTCATCTTTGTATATGGTTTGTTATAATCATAAATTGTCGGTTACTTTCTTTTCCAAAGGACCCTGATATAGGTGGCAAGATGGATGGTCAGGTGGGTTGGGTACATGGGTGGGTTCAGCCCACAAACACACTTAAATCGGTCTGTTTTTAATTTTATAAACATGTAATGTGTTAAAATACAATATAGAACTTTATTATCACAATAATAATAATCTAACAAAATTTTATTAAAGCAATTAGGTAGTTTTGGAGCATTAGAATATCTAGTTCCAGTGACCGTTTTTCCTTCTGGTGATTGTAATAATAATCTAGCTGACCCATTTCTCAGTTACATGGTTATGAAATAGTATGGTTTTCTATGTTAATTGTGACCATAGTCTAGTATCACATCTATTATGTAGGTTTGCACTGCTAAAATGAATTTAAGTGATGAAGTTGACTTGGAAGATTACGTCTCTCGGCCTGACAAAATCAGTGCTGCTGAAGTAAGTTGTTTTCTTGCTTTACAGTTGATTTCTGCTACTGTAAATATTAGAGGTGGCACTTACGACCCATTTACTTATAAATGGTTTGATTTGAGTTTGCTTTCATCTCAAATGGGTCAAACCAAAAGGTTTAGCTAAAAGGGAGCTAGTCACATGAATCAAACTGGTTTAAAGGCACCTGAAGTTGATTTTTATTGCATATGGTCTAATTAGTAATATTCATATGTTGTCATAATTAATTTATTGATTATTTATACAATGGTAAAAAAGTTGCTGGTCAAAACCTCGAACTCATACAAAAACAACCTTGTTGTCTTGAAACAACTATTATTAACTTGGATGGTTTTCACATTCAGATTGCAGCAATTTGTCAAGAAGCAGGGATGCATGCAGTGCGCAAGAACCGTTATGTTATTCTTCCGAAGGACTTTGAGAAGGGCTACAGAACCAATGTGAAGAAACCGGACACTGATTTTGATTTCTACAAGTAAAATCCAATAATTTGATTACTTAGGCAGTCGATGTTTTTATAATATTATGGATATTCATGTAATCTTGTGTTAGATCAAGAATTGTCAAATCACCTGTGTTGACACGAAAGATTGTGTGGTTACTTATTTTAGATCAACCCTAATTTGAAATGGCATACAGAGAGTGAACCAATAATGCATGTGCTGATGCATATGGTTTGTGGGTGCAATTGCTAAATGCTGGCCCATGGACTGTGATTGGGTCGGGTCTATTTTGTTCGTGTTAACTTTAGATATTAAAGATTAAACATATTTGTCTATAAAGTATTTGTGAACTTTAAGCTGACTATGTCTTTAGCTGTAATTGGTGTTGTGAGCACCGAGTCAGTAGGACAAGGGTCCTGCCAGTTCACAAGCTATGGGGTTCAGGGCTTGAACCTGTTTGTTTTTGTGTTTTCGGGTTAACCCATCTGTTTAAATGTTATATGGTTCAGCCCGCTTGTTTTTTTACTTTTGTGCGTGCTGGATGACCTAGCCGGCTCGATTGGTTGGGCCGTTTTTGAACTCTATAAATGTTTGGATGATTGGACTTTCAACTCCGTTTTATCCTATGTTGACGTTTGAACCTACAAATAAGTGTAAAATTGAAATCCAAGTGGTTTCTTGTTGAATCCGATTTTCAAAACCAATTATAACTCGTTTTTTTTTCTCTCCCCGCGTTACGCGACGGGAGTGTGGTCAATTTTTTTAGACGTAACACGGTGTTATTTTGGTTATTATTTATCTGGCTCGTTGGAAACCATAAAATCAATATTTGGTGGCGAAATTTAAAAATACTAAACTTTAGCAGCCAAACTTAAAAATAGACCTTCACTATAAATAGTTTAATGGTCAAATTTTACGATCTTAAATTATAGTGGTCAAAAGTAAAAAAAACAAATTGTCGTCAAATTTTAATATCCTAAACTTTAGTGGCCAAAGTCACGCGCTATGCGACAATAGTCTGCTAAATTTTCCCACATGAAGGCTGTGTTACTTTGATTGTTATTTGTCCAGCTTAACCAGTCCTAATTTTAGTGGTCAAACTAAAAAAATAAAATTTTACTATAAATAGTTTGAGTTAATTACATGAAAGGCCTCTGTGCTTATGCCTATTTTCACTTTTGGTCCCCAACTTTGAAAAGTTATAAGGTCGGTCCAAAAGTTGCTGAAACGTAACACAAAAGGTCCCTGACATGGATGGTTGTTATTTTTTTTCATTAATTTCTAAAAAATGACTAAACTACCCTTTGTAAAACTTAAAAATCTAAACACCACCGGTCCAACACCACCAGAACACCACCATCATCCCCACCACGACAAGTCTGCAACCACCATCCCCATCGGAACGTTATCACCATCCCCATCACCACAGGTTGCAACTACTATCTCAAACACCACCAGAACTCCACCACCACTGGACTGCAACCACCATCTCTAGCACCACGAGTCCTCATCTCGAATCCAATCAAGGTTAGGGCTATAATGGTGACGACAGGTGATGCTTTTGTTATGACAGATCTACCATATGATGTTTTTTTGGTAGTTTGGTGAGTAAGAAATAATGGTGGTGGGTTATGGTGGTGGGATGTAGTGATGGGTTGATGATGAAGATGAAGATGAAGGGAGGGGACTACGGTGGTGGGGGGAGAGGGAGAGAGAGAGAAAGAGAGTTGGGCTGAGGTGGTGGTGGCGGTGGAGGGCGGTGGTGGACTAGTAGGATGGTGGTGGTGGTGATTTGGTAGAATAATGGTGGTTAGAGTTTTAAGGTTGAAGATGAAGTTGTGGGTCCCATCTTTCATAATATTGATTTTTAAATAGTCAGGGGTATTTTGGTCATTTTACTAAGAAATTAACGGAAAAAGATAACGACCATCCATGTTAGGGATCTTTTGTGTTACGTTTTGACAAAGCTTTGGACCAACCTTGTAATTTTTTTAACTTGGGGACTGAAATTGAAAACAAGACTAAGCATAGGGACCTTTCATGTAATTAACTCAGATAGTTTAGTAGACGAACTTAAAAGTTCAAATACTTAAAGCTAAATGTTTAAATACTATTTGGTTGAGTGGTAGTCTCATGACTTCCTTTAGAGAAGGTTGAGAGTTTGAGTCCTACCGGTAGCAAAATTTTATTGGTGGGCTGGGTTTTCCCGTAATGAACTTCGGGTGGCAGGTTTCCCCGGAATTGGTGGTTGTGGGTTTGGTGGTATGGTCAGTGTAGAGGGTGCTTTATATATTGCTGTGCTCACAGCGTAGAGGGTGCCTTTTCACTATTGGGGCACCCCGGATAGCCGGACTTTAGTTAGTTGGTCGTTCAAAAAAAACTATAATATTCATTTGTCTTTGTAATTAATTGTAGATAATTAATTAATAACTACAATTTGCATGTCAGGTGAACCGTACGCCCTATGATTCAAGCCCACTGATTCTTTTGGTTGATTACTTTGTTTTTAGTTAATTACATGGAAAGTCATTGTGCTTAGGTCCGATTTCAATTTCGGTCCCCAGTTTTGAAAAGTTACAATGTTGGTCAAAAGGTTTGTCAAATGTAACACATAAGGTACTAGTCGTGAATGAAGGGTTAACTTTTCTGTTAAAAAATTTAAAATGACAAGAATACCCCTAATTATATCTAAGTCAAAACCCATCGCCTCCACCCTTAGCCACCTTTATTTCCTTTGACACTAAAGCCACCATAACGACTCTCTCGACCATAACAACCGTCCATCTCTCTTTCTCTCTCTCATGAATAAAATGGATGACCAATAGACATGCTAGGATGAATATGATGTTTGTGGCTACGGTGGTGAGGGTTGCGATGGGAGGCTGTAGTGGGAGGCTGCGATGGTGAGGGGCGGTGGGGGATGCAATGGTGAGGTGGCAGTGACTGTTGGGGGGCAACGGTGGGTGGTGGTGTTGAGTTTGTCGCGTATATGGTGGCCGGAGGTGGTGGGTTTTTAAAGGTCTAGTGGTTGCCGGTGGACTGGTGGTGGTGATGACTTGGTAGGATGGTGGTTAGTAATGGTGGTTGTTTGTTAGAATAATGATGGTTGGTTTAAGTTAGGGTTTTGAGGTTGAAGACGAAGATGTTAGGGTATTTTGGTATTTAATTAGGACTTAACGGAAAACATAACGGCCATCCATGATAGGACATTTCGTGTTACATTTTGACAAACCTTTGGACCGACCTTGTAATTTTCTAAACCTGATGATCAAAATTGAAAACAGACCTAAACACATGGACGTTTTATGTAATTAACTCTTTCTATTTTGATTTATTTTTTAAATTTTTAATTGAAACTTTTTTTTACTTTGTTTCTTGATAATTTTTTTTCTTTATTTCTTTATTTTTAAATTCTTTGATTGTTTATATTTTCTATTTGACTTTATATTTGTTTTTTCATTTTCTACTTTATTTTCTCAGACTTTTTATTATTCTAGTTTAGTTTGTATTCATACGCAGCCTGTTATTTTCTTTTAGCTTCTTTTTTGAGTTTTATTATTTTAACCTTAGAGAAAATTACACATTAGTTTTGTAACACTCGATCCCTCACACCAACAATATTGTCCGCTTTGCCCACGAGTAGCTCACGGATTTGCTTTTGGTTGCTCGGGTGAAAACTTCCCGTCCTTAGACTGCTCCTATCTGAGCACGCTTAACTATGGAGTTCTCCTCTCATCCACAGCCAGTACGCCCAAAACGCGTTGTTGATATTAGAGGCCAGACATTCCTTATGAACCAGGAATCTCTTATGTCCACGGCTGATGTGGGATTCGCCTAGGATGTTACAAACACACCCTTTTTGGACTCATATTCTGTAGCACCCGACCCCTCACACCAACAAAATTGTCCGCTTTTGCCCACGAGAAGCTCACAGATTTGATTTTGGTTGCTCGGGTGAAAACTTCCCAGGGTGGTCACCCATCCCTGGATTGCTCTCACTTGAGCACGCTTAACTATGGAGTTCTCCTCTCATCCACAGTCACTCCCAAAACGCGTTGTTAATATTAGAGGCAAGACATTCCTTATGAACCATGAATCTTTCTTGTCCACGGCCGATGTGGGATTTACTTAGAGTGTTACAAACACCCCTCCCCCCTTTTGGCTCATCGTCCTCGATGAGGTTTGCCCCACCATCCCATCTATGGATGTGGGATTGGCCTAAGGTGTTACTTTGAACACCCCCGGGGCTCATCATCCTTGATGAGGTTTGCACCACCATCCCGAACAGCATATGAGTGGCTCTGATACCATTCTGTAACACCTAGCCCCTCACACCAACAATATTGTCCGCTTTGCCCACGAGGAGCTCACGGATTTACTTTTGGTTGCCTGGGTGACCTCCCTGGGAAGTTTCACCCGGACAATTAAAAGCAAATCCGTGAGCTCCTCGTGGGCAAAACGGATAATATTGTTGGTGTGAGGAGCCGGATGTTACAAGTTCATGTGATTTGATTGAATTGCAAGTTTGGTTCTCAAGAATGAAAAAAAAACAAATTTAGCCTAATATTTTATGACATGATTATATGTTTTGTCCCTACTATTGACTTCTCGCTAGTTTTTAGTTAAAAAGAACGCAATTTTCTTCCTTGCAAACTTAGTTTTAAAAGGAAAAATCGTCAGAGATCTAAATTCCTGCATAAAACATGAACCAAAATTGGCATCAACCTCATCATTTTAACATATTCAACATATTCACTTCTCTTTCTTCTAGAGTACGATTAAAATCACCACTATAACAAGCATCCGCTTTTAACATAGAAAAAAAAATATGGACTAAATCTTAACCTTTTATAAAATATTAGACTAAATATTAGCTGTCTGAAAAAATATATATATACTCGGTTTTAGCTATAAAAAAAGTAAATTAAACCTTAGTCGTCTATAATTTAGGTTTTAGTTAAACGAGTCCACGAGCGACCAACAAGTCAGCTGACAAATGAATCATGAACTGAGTTGACCTTGGCTTGAGCTCGACTTGTTTACAAACCAAGGCGAGCCCGCCTAAGCTTGTTTATAAACGAGCCGGTTTCAAACGAGCTATTTTCCAGTGGTTTTCGAGCGAGTCGTGAGATTTTTTATTAGCATTTAGCCCACTTAGCTGGTTAAGCTTATTTGGCGTTTCATAATTAGTTGATTTTGTATAAAAGTGATCTAAAATCAATGTTTCTCTTGAAAATAAAAAAGTCAATAGTCGTTTTAGCAAAACGTTGCTCCAAATATTCATTTTGATGATTTTCCTAATTCTAAGACTCCAAATACGCATATATAAAGATCAAAATGGTCAGTTCCAACTTTAAACAAGACCGAACCATTAAACCTTCAGATCATGAAAATCAAACGATAAACCACACATCTCAAACCCGCGACTTTTTTGTACACGATACGTTTTTTACCGCTCACTCTTCACCCGGGGTAAATAATGTAATTATCAAGAAAAGGAAGGCGTTTTCTAAAAAATTACAATAGAGTTAACAAACGGATACCATATGTATCCTTCACCCCCGCGCATATTAGTTTGTTACAGTGAACAAACGGATACCAGTTTCTTCACCTTCATTCAAACACACACACACACCACACTCAGATCCTCAACAAATTTCGAACTTACGATATCAAATCGATTTCATCACAACGTACACATTGCATTTCAAGTGATCGATTTCAATTGAGTAAGTTCCGATTCATCGTAACTTAAGATCTGTTACTGTGTGTTACGCCGGAGTTTCCTGAAGAAAGTGCGTTCTGTTGGAGTTTCGTCGGAGAACGTTCTTGACAATTGTAACTGATTGTTAGTAGCGACACCGGAGATCAGCTTCAGAATCATATAGCTTGTGGTAATGTTAGGAGGTACGTTTCTGTTGAAACTCGAGTGTACAGTTTAGATATGTTAGGTTTGGAATCTCTACGTGTGATTTTGATCTTTCGAAGTTGATTTAGTTGCGTGATTTGTGTTTGAATGCATGATTGTTCGTCATTTTCTTGTGCTAAAACTTCAATTACTTGCATGCATGGCGTACAATCTGTATATTTGATTTATAATTGATGCGTTTAGTTGAATTTGTCTGTCTTTTTAGTTCGTTGTATTTGGTACGAATGTGAGTTCATGGAGGGAAAGAGAGATTAAAATCTAGTTGAGGAGATTTATGTAGATGTGAAGTTTAATCGTTTATGATCATTAAGAAGATTTATATAAGGAATCAATATGATAACCGTCACTGTTTGTTGAAACTTGTAATCAAATTGGGATTGTTATGGAAAAAGGTATGTTTCTTGTTATGATGTACAGATTATTAGGGACCTTGTAGCTTTATAATTTATTTGCTTTTGAATGATATGAATTTGGGGGGTTATTGATTGAATTAATCTTGAACCTAGTTCACATTTCACATGGACATTCGCAAAGTAAGTCATACAACCAAATTGAGATGTGGCTTTTTAGTGTAAGTATAATAATTCTTGAAAGTCTTTTATAATTTACATCACTGACGTAAGGGATGTTCCAGTTTAGCATTAGCTGTTATGAATTTGACATCATTACTTAGAGATGTTTGCTTTGGTAATTTGTGAAGTAATACTATGTGATTTACAAAATTATGGAGTCCTGAAACCACATCTGTTTAAACAGTAATAGCATTTTTTCCAAAGTGACAAAGTTGTCCTCTGCATATTGTTTCATATCCTTTTTTAGTCCCAGTTGTTGATGTTAACTCATTCAGCTAGGCTCCGTGATAAGTAACTTGTTGTGTTTTCATATTTCATGGTAAAAACAAGATGTAAATTGGCAGAATGTCCTTCAGCATATGCAAAAATGGTAATCAGCCGCAGGACGTAGGTCCTGGTCACTGAACCGACCCTATAATATGTTACTGTACTTGCTGATCTATTGAGTTGACTCGCAATTTGCTTTTGACACACCTTACCTGTTAATCCTGTAATTTCGTGTATGATCCTGTTATTTGTTGTTAACACGCTCCTACTCTTACTATGATGATTTGTTTTGTTCTTTATACTTCTCGCTAATGCATGTAACTAAAATGCTATGCATTTGTCTTCTTAGGTATGCATTTCCAATGTGTATCAAATATACAACTGTCTATGTCATTATCTGAATCTTCTGTTTGTATGATGAATCAGGAAAATTGTCTGACAGAAATCGCCATAAGCTTCACGTTTGTGAAAAATTAGTCATGAAAGTATGCTCTTATAAAATATTTTTGCCCATCATTGTCATACTTCTCCTCCTGCCTCTGTCATGTGCTGATTTGAACTCAGATAAGAAAGCTCTTCTTGACTTTGCTGCTACTGTGCCTCACGGTCCAAAGCTCAAATGGGGCAATAACAAGGGCAATGCTAGCATTTGCACTTCATGGGTAGGGATTAAATGTAACTCTGATGGGACCCGTGTGGTTACTGTTCGACTTCCTGCTGTCGGGCTTACTGGCCCAATTCCACCCAACACTCTTGGAGAGCTTGATGCACTAAAAGTTCTAAGCCTCAGATCAAATTACTTAAATGGAAGTTTACCTCCTGATCTCCTTTCAATTCCTGGGCTTCGCTCTCTATTCCTTCAACATAACAACTTCACCGGTAAAATTCCAAACTTCTTTCCACTCCCTCTGCACATATTGGATCTATCATTCAATTCATTCACAGGCAGTATACCATCAAATCTCCAAAATTTGACACGGTTAACCGCATTATACCTCCAAAATAACTCCATCTCTGGTCCAATCCCTGATATGGTATTCTCAAGACTCGAACATGTGAACATAAGCTACAATAATCTCAAAGGCTCTATTCCTCATTACTTCCAAGCCTTCCCAAATTCATCATTCATAGGGAACCCTTCCTTGTGTGGACTACCTCTCAAACCTTGTTCCAGAAAGAAACTCCCATTAGTATGGGTTATTTTAGGCATTATTTTTATATCAGGTTTTGTGGCGATGAAAATTGTTGGATGTTTTTGCTGGTGTATGAGAAGAGTAGAGGCTAATGAACCTGAAGTCCAGAGAAGGAGGACTGGCAGAATAGCTGTTAAGCCAAGGGCAGAATATGGTGATGGGGTTGTGGTGAATGATGATGACAACAACTGGTTTTCTGTGGTTCGTATATCAGATTTAGTATCCAGGACTTGCTGTGGGCTACTGCTGAGGTGATCGGAAAGGGTAGTTTTGGAACAACATATAAAGCTGTGATGCACAGGTCGATGACCGTGGCTGTGAAAAGGTTGAATGAAGTAGCAGTGAGTAGGGAAGACTTTGAACAGCAAATGGAGCTTATAGACAGAATTGGGGAGCACCAAAATGTCGCGCCTCTGCGTGCTTTCTTTTACTCCGAAGACGAGAAGCTTCTTGTGTATGATTATTTTGCTGACGGTAGCCTGATGACCCTCTTGCATGGTACGTACGTAGTTTTCACATCACTCATCTAGGTGTGTAGGTGAACACAGCTCATTTTATGTGGAGCTACCAAAATTGACGGGTAACGGGTAACAAACTACTTTTAACAAAATTATGTGTTAATATGATTACCAATATTATATAATTTTAGTAATAATCTATTTTTATTGAATTAACTGATTTCTTTCTGCGGAGATAATGGCCGGTAAATGAGGAGGAGGTAATTCTTGTAACTTGTAAGTCTAAAACATGTTATTTGTGTTGGTCTAGTGTGTATATGTGAACTTCTTGTTCCTAGATGCTCCTTTTTTGTGGAGGTAACAAAATTGACATGTTGGTACGTAATGGGTAAAAAGAAAAGTAATTTTGTAAATTATGAGTCTAAACTTGTTAGGCTCGTGTTAAAATGACCAAACCGTTTTTAGTCTGTTTTTTATATCTTCTTTAATATAAACGTGGAGTCAAATACAATCAACAAAATAATTTACTCAAACAATAATATATTATTATCGAACAAAATGATAATTTATGTAAAGGTGACAAGCTATGTGGGTTGATCATAAGTTAAGAAATATAGCATGCACAAAATCTATATTAGAGCGGTACCATTTTTCTCCTAATAAAATATTAATCATCTAGATGTGGCTAAATGGGTAGGTGGTTACGGGTCAAACACATGTAATTCTTTTAAGGGTCTAATTAAGAGGTATATTGAGTTGGGTTGACCCGAAAAGCCCGACTCTTCGATCTATTTATTTGAGTTGTTAATAAATGATTAGATAGCACAAAAGTTATGATGCGTATCTAATTTTTATGTTATGATTAATGAAAAAAAAAATATATCTTGGTCTTACAATAGGTTGTTATATGTTCATATTTAGTTAATTTCTTTATTATACGAAGTAGAAGCATATGAGTAACAACTAGCTTGTAAATATTTGCATGAAATCGCAGAAAAGAACCCTGGTACAATGCGGTGGCAAAGCAGAGCCAAAATCGCCCTGGAGACCGCAAGAGGCCTTGCTCATATCCACTCTGTTGGAGGCCCAACGTTCACACACGGAAACATCAAGTCCTCAAACATACTCATCGATGAAGATATGACCGCCCGCATCATCGACACGGGGTTAGTCCCCATCATGAACCAGCTCCCTCCCGACTCATCTCCCGAGATTCCAGGATACCGAGCACCAGAAGTCGTGGAAACCCAACAACACTCCCACAAGTCAGATATATACAGCTTGGGTGTTGTCCTCCTGGAACTGGTGTCGGGTAAACAGCAGATTCAATCTCCAGTGAGAGCAGGCATGGCCAATCTCCCGGTGTGGGTCGATACGGTGCTCCAAGAAGAATGGTCGGTTGAGGTTCTTGATCCTGATTTGGTAAGGCTTCATAACGAAGAATCGGAGATGATGCAAATGTTGAATGTTGCTATGGCTTGTGTGGTGGAGGCTCCCGAGAATAGACCAACCATCCATGAACTCGTACAACTGTTGGAACAGGTTCGACCCTAGCTAGCTAGTCCATCTCCTTATGTTCAATGCACATTTTGTTAGTAATAGTTAGCATAGAGAGAAAACAAGAAGATAAAAATAATTGATTCGATCTCTTTAGAAATTAAAACTTTCAGAAACGGCGTATAGTTGTTATATACGTGCATGTCCATCTGCTTAAAAGGGGGAGAATTGAATTTGGGTCCATACTTTTGAAGGTCTTAAACTACGTACGTACTGACTTTGACAGTTTCAATATTGCATTTTGCTATTACTAGATTGTATGTTATCATGTTTCGTAGTGATAAACGTTCCTAATGGAATGGGTATCCTGGTATGAGACTCGGCTAGCAAGAAATTTACCCCTTCAGATGTAAGTATAGTGTTAAGTCATATTTGGCCCAATTACAACAAACACACATGCATGACTGTTTGAGAACTGTACTTAGGAATTTTTATGAGTATTTTTTAACAAATAAACTAGCATATGTACGTAACAACTATGAGTGATAGATAATGGAGGACTTTAGGGTATACAACACGTTGTTGGGTTTACAACATGGATTATCAATACTCATTTCAATCTCGTCGCATTGCCATTCATAAAAAAAGGCTGAACAAGTATATATGCACGACAAAAACCTTGAAATAAGCAAGGAAAACTGAAACTGAACTAATAGGGCCCATACCGGTTTTGATATAAAAAATGTTTTGTTTGAGTATAAGTGCCCATCAATATTGATGTGGCTAGGGGTGTTCATCGAATCGAATTCGAGTTAATCGTATCAAATAAGTCGAATTTTGAAAATTTCAAACTAGATTTGAATTCGATTCAAATTCGAAAAAGATAAATCGAATTCGAATCGAATCGAATTCGAAACTTTCAAACAGGATCCGAATTCGATTCGTATTCGAAAAAAAAGTTCGAATTTGAATCAAATTTGAATTTAATCGATTCCTTTTTAATAAAAAAAATTAATCGAATAACATTTTCAAAATTCATTCGACAAATCCAATTCCAAAATGCTCAAAATATATAAAAAAGCGTAACATATGAAATATTATAAGTTTCAAATAAGTCAAAAGGTATCAGTTAGGCTTTAACATTTTAGATTATATATTTTATAAACTTTTAATTCTTAATTTCTTATATGCATATTACTAAATTAATATACAAAATAAATAAATGTATGTGTGTGTATTGGTAATTCGAATTTCGAATCGAAAATCACAAATTCACAATTCGATTCGAATTCGACATTTAGTCATTTAGATCTCGAATCGAATTCGAAATTGAAAATTCGAATCGAATTCGAAATTGAAAACTCGAATCGAATTCGAAATTGAAAATTCGAATCGAATTCGAAATTGAAAATTCGAATCGAATTCGAAATTGAAAATTCGAATTGAATTTCGAATCAGTATTTTTCAACTCGAAGCAAATCAAATTTCAAGGCTTTCGAATCCGATTCGAATATTGAATACCCCTAGATGTGACCCAATCTCAAAGCAGGTCTGATTAACCAAGATTGGTAAAGTAGAATCATTTATAAATGCACGTGAGTATATATATGTGTATTTATGTGTTAGTGTTGGATTTGAGATTATGTTTGATTCTAAGATACATCTCGATACCTAATATCTAAGTGAAACCTTAAACCCAAGAATTAACGAGCTATTAAAAACTCGAGGAGTCAAGGGAGATGAGGCAAGATATTATTATTATTATCTTTTTGTTTTTGAACGGCAGACGAAGCAAGATTTGAGGATGAGTTTTATAGGATATTACCGAAAATCAGAAGAGCTATGAGATGCATATACAATATAGCTTTAAGGGAAACTTTGTGAAGTAAGAAATATAGTTTTACCAAAATCAAAAGAGCTATGAGATGCATATACAATATAAAAGTTTATATTACCTTGGGAATCCTATTTATAATTATATATATAGATTAGAAATTTATAAATCTATTTATACAAAAAAGACATGTATAAAATTATGTAATAATAGATATAGTAAAAACAATATAGCAAAACCTGTTCTTGAATGCAGTAATTCCTCCATAAATCAGAAGAGCTATGAGATGCATATACAATATAGTTTTAAGGGAAACTTTGTGAAGTAAAAAATATAGTTTTACCGAAAATCAGAAGAGCTATGAGATGCATATACAATATAAAAGTTTATATTACCTTGGGAATCCTATTTATAATTATATATATAGATATTAGAAATTTATAAATCTATTTATACAAAAAAGACAAGTATAAAATTATGTAATAATAGATATAGTAAAAACAATATAGAAAAACCTGTTCTTGAATGCAGTAATTTCCTCCATGTCATCGTTAATGTAGAGGGTGCTACCATGAAAAGAAGACGAAACATATGCTTTCCCTATGTAAGGCCCCGTTCCCGGGACGCCTACAGTTGGTCATTCATCGCACATAAAACATATAATTACATTTGCCTTATGAAAACATTGCAGCGGAAACATTCAAAAATAACATCTCGTTCCATTATAATTACTTTTGCAAATAATACATCATTATCCGGTTACAAATACATGTTTGCATTACATCACAAAAGCTTTATAAATGGATGCCATCCCAAAAGAGCCGAGTAGCCTTGCCGTGCCATCCTTAGCAAGATCATTACCTGCCAACTGGGAAAACATATAAAAAGTCAGCGTTGCTGAGTGAGTTCTAGTTTTATAATAAAAACATACTTTACTTTCATTAAAACTATTCCTTTTCTCATGCGATCATTCAACATACGTATACACGGATAATGTCATTATTATCTTTCATCTCATTCATTATCTTTCGTTCCTTTCATATATTCATTCTTTCGAGTCTTTTGCGACAACATAGTCGCTCACCTCAATAGCAATCTCAATGATTGCACGCTATCCGAGTCTTATGCACCCCTAGGCTGCTCACCTCATTGCCCATCTTAATGATAGCGAGCTATCCGAGTCTTTTGCAACAACAAGGTTGCTCACCCCTAGGCAACATCACGATAGCACGTTACTCGAGTCTTTTGCAACACAAGGTTACTCACCCCATAGGCAATCTAAATGATTGCACTTCATCCGCGTCTTTTGCAACACAAAGTCGCTCACCCCATATATATGCTTGCAAGCCTTTCTTTCGTTCTTTCGTCATTCATTAATGCATGCATTCTTACTTCATGTTCCTCTTTCATTATCTTTCGCTTTACATTACATAATACTTCTTCATTCATTCATTAACATGACTGTAAAGCCACAAGAAAGATAAACATACATCACAATAAGAAACATATCATACACATTCATCATCATCATCATGGCAACATCATACATACATAACATGCATTAACATGCAACATCATCATCATCATCATGCCCTACATACTCTCTAAGGCCATAACAGTCATCTTACATGCTCTTACGAGAAACTTTACGTCAAAACTTACATCTGCACCTTCCCCCGAAGGCCAGAAGTCAATACACTTTCTTTCGAGAGTGCACAGCCCTATTCGGGCGTATGGACGCCCTTCAGTCGCATGGCCTCCATGCGATAAACATCATGCGATTGGACTCATGCGATTGAACATCTATGCGAATGAACATTCAATCGTGCATATGGACCTCATGTGGATGGAACTACTGCGAATGGATGGGCACCTATGCGACTGACCTCATGCGAATGGACTCATGCGACTAAGCATCTATGCGACTGAAACCCTCAGTCGTATGACTCCCCATGCGTCTGGACTCCTAGTCGTCGCGACTGAAACCTTAGTCGTGCGACTGAACTTTCAATCGTGCGAATGACCTTCAATCGCCTCTCATTCGGCCGTATGGCCTTCATTCGGTCGCATAGCCCTAGCTGATGCAGAATGGATCTCATCGATCCCGAACCCAATCTGCCACTTTCGGCCTCCAAGCTCATCCAAACCCATTCTAAGCTAAATCAACCATCCTAGACATTAGGAATGCATACCACAACACCATACAAGCACACACAAGCCCGGAAACATACACGAAACGCATCATACACATCACACCCAAATGGGTCAAACATACTGACACCAAAACGGGTTTTAACATTTTCCAGCCCCAAAATCAGTTGAAAACAAGTAAAAGTGGGGTCTTAGAACTCACACAAACGAGCACAACGTCAAGGGCTTCGATTTGGCTTGCTACACAACGAGTTTGGCCAACCGATCACCCGAACACTCCTTTTTCTCCTTTTCTCTCCTCTTTTCTCTCTTCTCCTCTCTTGAGAGCTGACATGTGGGGGTAATGGGGAGAGTGGCTGCCCTCTCCCCACTAAATATCACCTCTTTCCCGACTTTTCTTCGTTGGCGAGTTTGGTCCCTCGACTTTGGACTTTAGTTCCTTTTTCTTCCTTTGTCGGCTTCAAAATAATAATATCCGGGTGTTACAAGTCCAACCCCCTTATATAGGTTTCGTCCCCGAAACCTGTTATTCCTCGAACAAACGTGGATAATGCTGTCTCATTTCTTCCTTACTCTCCCCGTCGACTCGGATCCCTTCCTGTGCTTCCATTGTACACACACAAGAGGAAACACTTTATCCCTCAGCCTTTTCTCTTTCCGATCGATGATGCCACTGGTTGCCCACATAATTGAGCCGTTTGTCTATACTTTCGATATCCTCCAGTGGAACAATCATATCTTCATCAGCTAGCCTTCCTTAGATGAGTACATGAAATGTCGGTGAATTCCACTTAACTCATCCGGTAAACTCTAGTCTATAGGCCACCTCTCCTACTCGAGCGTGATTCGAAATGGCCTATTTGCAGGACCGTTTAAGGGCTTGAACAATTACAACACAACAACACAATGAGGAGAGCAACTAAACTTGATCAAACAGTGAACTGGATTAACCAAGTATGATACTAAGAACACAAGTAAAGTAAAGAGACAGAACAAGAGAGTTGGGTTTCAAGGAGGCAGTATATTGCTTTCTCAAGTTCTTTTACAAGTGTTACAAAGCATAAAGAAAGATACAAGAACTTGGAATACTTATACTACAACCTACAGCCGGCTATACTTTGAAAGCCAGCTGGATACAATTGACTAGACACAAACAAAATCAATTGTAGGATCAAAAGGCATATCTGCCTTTTGACCTTGTGACTATGACATGCCATAGCTCACATCCTTATACATTACAAAAAGGATAAAGTACATAAAGTAGAAAGTTACAGACTCAAGACCTCAATGTACAGTTACCAAAAGCATGGACCTTTTCACCAACTCATGTAAGTTGGTGACTTTACAGAGATGCAGCGGAAAGGTGCTTTATGGAACAGTACATCAGATAAAGCATGTGTACTAAAAGTCTTCGGAAGAAATCTGTCTTCATAGGTTGAAGCTTCGGAAGACTTTGTCTCTGAGGCTTCGGAAGACTTCATGTTTGGCTTCGGAAGATATTGGTCTTGGCTTCGGAAGATTTTACACTTAGAGTATTTTCTAGTGCATTGTGTAAAACTTCCGAAGCATTCTTTACTTCAGTACTTAGTGCATGTTGCAGAGACACATTGGATGTTTTGGGTTGCATCAGACTTAAGGAATCCTTACAAACTCCCCTAGGCTGATGCTACCAAAACACTTAGAAGATCTTCAGATGTTGGTGGTCTTCAGTACAATCATCAGACCATTCCTTTCTTCATTAGATGGTCAGGATCATCAAGACTTTCATAGTATCTTCTCATCTCAAAGAGATCATGCAGAGGTAAGTTGATTATGTCTTGCCAGGAGTAGACATTCTCAACACCTTGATCTCTGATTACATGCCATCTTTCTGGATTGGTAGAGTAAGTCCAGGACAAGATGGGTGTCTCAGTTGTTAGAGGAGCCACTTGCATAGGAGTTGATTGGGCCCTGCCTCATCATGCACTTTCCTAGAGTCTTCTTCTTTGACTTTGGTTTAGAAGCCATTCTCTTCTTCCTCTTTGATGACTTTAACTGAGAAGACTGGTCTGCAGCACCTTGTTGATCATCCTTGTCTTTCTCAGTTGGGTGTTCCTCCCTCACAGGTTCAGAAGGAGAGGGAGTTTGACCCTGCCTTGGATCAGAAGATGAAGCTTGCTGAGGCTCAGCTGGAGGTCCGGGTTGAGGTGTCTCAGGTTGTTCAAACTTAACCTCCACTTCAGGTGGGACTTGACTTGGAAGAGAGTGCAAGTCAATCAGTTCACCACTCTTAATCTTCTGCTTGATCACCCTTATATGCTCATCCATTGTGGATAGAGACATAGGGCCAAGTCTCCTTCCGGAGAATCCATATAGCTTCAAGAAGCTCATCATCCTTTGTCTGTCAGCAGACTTCTTTACACTCTTTTGGATGATGGCTCTTGACTTTGCAGCTTCTTCCCTTAGCTTCCTTTTGGTTGTCTTTCTTTCTTTGACTAGCTCAAGTTCAAGTTGCTTTAGGTACTCAAACTCAATGAAGTCATAGGACAGGGAAGAAGTGCATCTGCCTGATAGAAGCCTGTGGCACTCAGGTAGTTGATCATCTTGATCCTATCTTCTTCTTTATCTACCTGAGGTTCTTGTGGAGCCACATCTTCCTGTGCAGGACTTTCTTGAACTGGAGAGAGAGTTGGAGCATGCTTGTAGAGTCTTTTCTGTCTCCTCTCCTCTTTGAATTGGAGAAGTAGCCTTGCATCCTCTTTCTCTTTCATCTCTCTTGACACTTCCATGTCAGCCAGTTCATTCAATTCTTCTAAGGGGAGGGAGATGATTTCATCAATATCATAGTTCCTGGTCTGTAAATAGGTAATCCTGACTGCCCTTAACTCATCATCTTGAGTATTTGGTCTGGGGGCAGCCCTGATTGCAGCTTGCATAAAGCTAGATGACCCAGAGGAACTTTCTCCCCTTAGCTTCCTTTTCCTCTCTCTCTCTCTTCCTCCTCAATTTCCTCAGGAGTCATTATCCTTTTCCCTTTGTCACCAACAGACCTTTGTGACTCAGGGTGGATAGAGGCTTGGCCTTCATTGCTTGGTGTAGCTTCCATGCTCTGGCCAGAGAGAGGCTGAGAAACACCTTCACCAGCAGGTGTCTCAGAAGGAGTTTGAACCTCTGCAGCAGTTGTTGATGATGAGACAGGGGTCTCAGGTTCTGCCACTGGGCCTTCAGTCAAGGTTTCCCCTATGAAACTAATCTTAGGGTCCACCTCAACATCCAGTTGACCGATGACATTGCCTGATTGCCTAAGTCTCCTTCTTAGAGTGAACTCTGCAAGGATCCTATCTTGGATTCTTTGAGCCAATCTGTCAGCTTGTCTTGAATTGCTTGGATTGACAAGTGGCATGTTGACTAGATCCAATCTTTCATAGAAGTTCAGGCTTTGAAAATCAAAAACTTCTTGTTGCCCTTGAACTCTGTGA
Organism: Flaveria ramosissima; assembly: GCA_025215565.1. Lineage (NCBI taxonomy): Eukaryota > Viridiplantae > Streptophyta > Magnoliopsida > Asterales > Asteraceae > Flaveria > Flaveria ramosissima. Next base: position 59,167,756 of record CM046029.1, on the reverse strand, counting down.
AGGATAAGGGCTCTTCTGTCAGCATCATACCTCCACCTTATGATGTAGTTTGAAGTTCCTTGTGGTGGAGATGAGACAGCCCTTGGTATACCTTCCTCAAAGAGACTCCTGATGATAGAGTCTATAGAGTCCACATTAATGTGAACTTGAGGAAGTTGCTGAGAATGCACAACAGCAAGTGAGGATGGTGAGTCCTCTATGTCCATTCTCTGTGAAGAACTCCCAGGTTCTGTGGTTGCAATAACTTTCTCCCCCTTTTTGGTAGCATCACCCACTTGCATAGGTGAGCTGGAGGATAAGTCAATCACTTCCACAGGTTCTTGTGTTCCTGGTTGAGCTCTCCTTAAAGGTCTCCCAGCTAGTTTTTCCTTAGATATGAAATCTGAAGTTGCTGATCATTGACCCTGTTTTGTAAGGTAGTCACCTGAGATTCCAGGTGACTAACCTTAGAGACTAAATAGGAGCATGTTTTTGACAATTTTTGCACCTTTAGTCTCAAATTCCCCTCTTCTTCATCAGAAGAATCATTGGGGGATGAGATGATTGGACCAAAGTCCTCTCTCTCACCACCAGCTTGAGGTTCTTGGCTGCTGGTTTTCCTCTGCTCACTAGCAATCTCAGTTGAGATGCCAGTGGGCTGAGTTGCCATGGTTGAGGTCTTAATGATGTAATCACTTTCAAAAGTGAGAGCCTCTTCCATATGGACATCCTGAACATGTTCAGAAGTGTCCACCTCAGTAACAGGTGACTGATGTGGGATAGACTGAGGAGAATCAGAGGTACTCATCTCTCTTTGAGTAGGGGAGGAGAAGAGAGACTCATGGTACTCACTGAATCCTAAGTCTTCATCAGTATAGAAGGATAGGTTGGGAATTGGTTGGTTGAGATCTAAAGGCTGGGGATGGTAACTGTCCCCTGAAGGTTGTTCACTTGAGTGTTGAGACTCAGAGTGAAGGCTTAAGGCTGTTGGGCTTGTGAGCTCATCAGGGTGAGCATGAGGAACCTCAGCCCTGATAGGTGAAGAAATGGGAGTGGTTTGCTCCTCAGGGGAAGTGGGAGCTCTAGTGTCCACTTCCTCCTGTAAGGTTGAGTATATGGGGCCTGCACAGACTCAATAGCCTGAGCAGGGGTTCGTTTGGATTTTCTTTGGTAGGTGAGGGTGATTTGTGGTCTTTTTAGAGGTAAGGATAAAAGAGGTGTGGGTTCAACACTAGCTTGTGTTGCTAGGTTGTCACCTTGAGCAATGAGCTCTAACATTTTGGGGACTAGGGCTGTTTCTACCCCTGAGAAGCCTACAGTTGGCTTCTTCATTATTTTAAAGATGCCGGGCTTCATCTGTCCCAATTTAAGAATATTACTTGTTTCCCTCAACTGTGAGCCCAGTTCACAGTTGAGAATGTGTTGAACATATCTAGGAAACATGTAATACTCTAAGGAGTCCAAGTTTGCAAGTAAATTAGTATAAACAAATTGAGAATACCTGAACTTGACCCCCTGAACCATTCCATGAACTATAAAGGAGAGATCCTCAGGAATCTGGTCCCATCCACCATGCTTGTTTGATAAGCTGTGGATAACCACATGGAGCAGGTATTTCCACTGGGATGAGACCTTCCCTTTCCTGAAGGTCTTTACAGAGAAATCTCCCTCATAGCCCATCTGCTCAAAGGAATGATTAACAGCTTCTTTGGGAAGGACAACTCACCTTCTTCATCATCCAGCTGCAAATGATGGTTAATGATGGCCGGAGTGATGAAGATTGTCCTCCCTTGCACTGTGGCAGACAGTGCCTTCTCCCCATCCATAATGACCTCTTGGCAGGTCTTCCAGAATTCAAGCAAGTGATCCTCATACAGAGTAGGATCAATGGTCAGGGAGGTGAAATAGTTGGATAGAGTTAAGAATTGGCAAATCTCTGAGAAACTTGCATCTTTCTCAGAGCTTAACAGAGCAACCTGATTATGTTGCCTGTGAAGTTGCATGGAGAAATCTGGGTTGTTTCTGCGGTTAAGGTTGGCCATTTCAGAAGCTTAAGGGTGAAGAAAGGTAGAAAGCAAGGCGGTTTAGAGAATTAGGTTTGAGGAATAGTGGAATTGAGGAAGATAGTGAGAAAGAGGGGGAACCGTTGGGTATTTATGTGAAAAGGGATTTGAACCAAAGTTAATGAAAGAGGATAAACTTTGAAATCCGGAAGTCGGTCCCACCTCTGAAAAAGTAGTTTACTTTTGCTCAAAAAGTAGTTTTCTTGGAATTCGAAAAGCTTCCGAAGGTAATTTGTCTTCGGAAGTTTTAATGAAAAAGCTTCCGAAGCTAAAATGGCTTCGGAAGATTTTCCTGAGAGTCTTGAAAATTTATGCTTCGGAAGAGAAATAAACACTTGGATGCTTTGTATAAGAAACAACAAAGCTTCCGAGAGTTAATTTTGCTTCGGAAGGAAAAAGTCCTTAAAAACAAATAAGTGTCTGAGATAAGAATTTTAAGCTTCGGAAGATAGATTTAGACTTCTTCCGAAGGTAAAATCTTAGACAGTTATTTATTTTGAAGACATGATTTTCTTCCGAAGATAAAATTTTATCTTCCGAAGTATCAGAAAATTTTCAAGAATCTAAGGAAAGTCTTCAAAAAGAATTTTACATCCAAAGAAAACATGAGCTTATGAAAGTGATGAACTAGACAACTTAGGACACACATATTTTAAGAAGAAATAATTAGAATTAGTTTTAAGAAAAAGTCTACTCAAAGTTAATCATCCCAATAGCTGATATCAGATATTTAAATCTCTGTTCATCAAAAGCTTTTGTAAACAGATCAGCATATTGTTCATCTGTATAAACTTTGACTAGTTTAATTAATCCCTTTTCATAGTTATCTCTTATTAAATGATACCTGATGTTGATGTGTTTGGTCCTTGAGTGCTGCACAGGGTTCTCAGTGATAGAGATAGCACTATTGTTGTCTATGTGGATAGGAGTCTCTTGAAGTTAAATCCATAGTCCAGCATCTGATTTTGAATCCAAAGCACTTGAGCACAGCAGCTTGCAGCAGCAATGTATTCAGCCTCAGCAGTTGATGCAGACACACAGGATTGTTTCTTGCATTGCCATGAGACAACCCTTCCACCAAGGAATTGACATCCCCCAGATGTAGACTTTGCAGTCATGTTGCAACCACCATAATCACTATCTGTATAAGCATACAGATTGAAGTTAGGATTCTTTGGATACCATAGACCAAGTGTTGAAGCACCTTTGAGGTATCTTAGAATCCTTTTGACAGTGATTAAGTGAGACATCTTAGGGTTGGCTTGATATCTTGCACAAATACATGTAGCAAACATGATATCAGGCCTGCTAGCTGTAAGATACATAAGAGACCCAATCATAGCCCTGTATAAATGTTCATCTACACACTCCCCCTCAAGATCAGGTCCAAGGGAGTGGTTTCTGGCTATGGGTGTCTTAGCAATCTTACAATCAGTCATGTTGAACCTCTTGAGTATGTCCTTGAACATACTTTGACTGACTTATGAAGATGCCATCTTCAACTTGCTTCACTTGAATTCCCAGAAAGAAATTGAGTTCTCCCATTGCACTCATTTCAAATCTGTCTTTCATCAGCTTCTCAAAGTCTTTGCAGAGCTTTGGATTAGTTGAACCAAAGATGATGTCATCAACATATACTTGAACCAGCAATAAGTCATTTCCCTGTCCTTTGATGAAGAGAGTTCCATCTATAGTACCTCTCCTGTATCCATGTTTACAAAGATACTCAGACAGTGTCTCATACCACTTCCTGGGTGCCTGATGCAGCCCATAAAGAGCTTTGTCAAGCTTGCAGACATAATCAGGATGATCAGGGTCTACAAAACCAGGTGGCTGTTTGACATAAACCTCTTCATCAATCACTCCATATAAGAAAGCACACTTTACATCAAGTTGAAAGACCTTGAAGTTCTTGGATGCAGCAAATGCCAGGAATATCCTAACAGCTTCTAATCTTGCTACAGGAGCAAAGACATCAGTGTAGTCAATCCCTTCTTCTTGTGTGTATCCTTGAACAACTAGTCTTGCCTTGTTCTTGATGATAATTCCTCTATCATCCTTCTTATTCCTAAAAACCCATTTGGTTCCAATGGTAGTCTTCCCATGAGGAAGAGGACAAAGGTTCCAAACTTTCTGCCTTTTGAATTGAAGCAGCTCTTGTTGCATAGCTTCAACCCAACTTCCATCCTTTAGAGCTTCATCAACTTTCTTTGGCTCTATCTGAGATAAGAAACAAGAGTGAAGACAAACATTTGCTTCATGGGTTTGTCCTCTTGTTCTTACCCCTGTGACAACATCTCCAATGATGTTTGTGGTGGGGTGAGACTTGTGGATCCTTAGCTGAGGGATCACAGCAAGTTGCTGAGAAAGATCCAAATTTGAGAAATTTAGATCTGGCATAGATGATTCACCCTCCACATTACCACACTTATCAAGATTAACTTGATCCAATGAGTGTGTGACATCATTGATGTTGTCATCTATGGTGTGGTTATTAGCATCAAGGAATTCCTGATCACTATCACCATCACCATTGTTGTCTTCTACAATTGAGGTATCTTTATCTGGTTGAGGAGCCTCTGAGCTGGAATTTGAAGGCATACCAGATGTATCAGCTGAATTTGTCATTGTAGTGCTGATAGAGACCTCATTTGCTGAAGTAGTTCCAACTGGAGCTGAAGATGTATGAGTTGAGGGTCTTCCTAGCTCAAATCTTGGATCAGGATCACCTGTATTTAAATTTTCTGCAGATCCTGAAACATTCTCACAAGATTTGTTAAAACAGTTGGTAACTAAATCAAGATCAAATAGCCAATCAGGACCAGAACCAGCCACACAGGGTGTGTGTTCATTGAAAGTCACATTGGCTGACTCCTCAACAATTCTAGTTCTGAGATTGTATACTCTATAAGCCTTAGCTTGAAGAGTATCCAATGAAGTGTCCATCATCTGATTTCTCAGCAAACTTGGCAATTTGATCCTTGGTATTCAAGATGGTGCAGGGACATCCAAATGACCTGAGAAAACCAATGAAAGGTTTCCTCTTGTGCCAAAGTTCATAAGGAGTCTTACCATGTGTCTTAACTACTAAAACTCTTTTTGCACATAGCAAGCAGTATTAACTGCCTCTGCCCAGAAGGTGATGGGCAGTTTAGAGTCAGACAACATAGTTCTTGCAGCTTCAATAAGTGTCCTGTTTCTCCTCTCAGCAACTCCGTTTGCTGAGGAGTCCTGGGAGCACTATATTGTCTTGTAATACCTTTTTCATCACAAAATGTATCAAGGATTTGGTTCTTGAATTCAGTTCCTTGATCACATCTTATGGTTTTGACCTTGTGATCACTTTGATTCTCAACTTTTAAGATGAAATTCTTCAGAATCTCAGGGGTTTCATCCTTAGTTCTAAGAAAGAAAACCCAAGTGAATCTTGTAAAATCATCTGTGATCACTAAACAATAAGAGGTCCTTCCTAGACTCATTACACTGGTGGGGCCAAAGAGATCCATATGTAACAAGTGTAGGGGAGTAGTGATGGAGTTCTTTTCCTTAGGCTTGTGAGATACCTTGTGTTGCTTCCCTTTCAGGCATGCAACACAATGATCATCACTTGTAAACTCTTTCTTTGGCATTCCAGTTACCAATCATGTTTAATTATTTATTCATGTTCTTAAAGTTTACATGGCACATTCTTTTATGCCATAGGAAAGACTCATCACTATTTGCTTTAGATAGAAAGCATGAAACTTCTCCAGAGGGAGATGTTTCTTGCAAATCCATCTTGTACATGTTCCCTTTCCTGGGGGCTCTGAGCAGGATATGCTCATGAGGAATGACCACTCCAGGCTTGAGAACAATGCACTCATGCTCAGTAAAGAGCATGTTATGACTCTGATCACAAAATTGGGATACACTCAGAAGATTGTACCCAAGCTCCTTAACAAAGTTTACCTTCTCAATGCTGAGCTTACCATTTGTGACCTTGCCCCTTCCTGAAATGTAACCACCTTCATCTCCTCCAAAAGCAACTGGTCCTCCATCAATTCTCTCAAATTATGGAGTAGAGACCTATTGCCTGTCATGTGCCTGGAACAGCCACTGTCAATTATCCAGACATTCCTGCTTGTCTTGAGCTGTTCCTGCACAAAGAAAATGATTAGTTACATTTGGAAACCCAAGCCTTACTTGTCTTGGGCTCACTAAGTGTAATAGAAGGTAATGCAACAGTAATAGATCCTATGGTTGTACTATGGGATCTTCAGCTGTTGTTGATGGAGAAACTTCAGTCATTTGGTCTTTCTTAGACTTCCACACCACCTTGGAGTCTTGGACTTGACCTTCAAAACCTTAGAAGCTTTTGGGACTTCACAAGTTTTGATGACTGAACCTTCGGAAGATTCTACAGTCACTGCAGCAGACTTCAGTGCTTCGGAAGAACTCCTTTCTTCCGAGACCAATTTTACTTCCGAAGGTAATTTTCCATTTACCTTCTTCTTTGATTTGGAGCTTCCGAAGGAAACAGACTTTCCTTCCGAAGCTTGAATCTTCTTGAGACTCTTTGAAGTCTTTGTATTGGTCATGTGGATAGTACTTTTAGGATTGTATGGGCAATCCTTAGCAATGTGAGAGGTACTTTCACACATGACACATAACATTTTCTTCTTCAAAGGAGTCTCCTTTTGAGAGCAAGACTGGCTTTGGTCACATCCCTTTCTCCTTCATCTTGGTTGATGCTGAGACAGTTCTTTTGGGCTGTGAACTGTTGGAGTTTGATGGTCCAGGCTGTGCAGCAGTGGTACACAGCAGCTCAGTCTTCTTCTTTGTACTGAGATGATTTGAACAAGAACCAGGACTCTTAGCTGAGGAGTCTTGGTTGATGTCTTCAGTCCTTACTACTTTGAAACCTGCAGAGATAAAAACTTGTTTCTGCTTAGCATCAAAAGTAGCCTTGATCTCTTGAGCCTTCTTTGCTTTCCTTTTGCTCTTCCTGATCAAGTTCTTTCTCTTGGACTTGGTCATCACAGTAGATTTCTTCTCCTCAGAAGGATAGTGGCCCTTGGAAGAATCCTCTTCTTCACTCTTCTCAGAGGAATTCTTCACTATCACTTCTTCATCCTCTTCACTTATAGGATCTATGAGAGGAAGCTCATCTTCACAAGTTCCACACCTAGGAGATCTTACAGACAAGATTGTGTGTGGAGGAGCTATCTCATTTGATCCCAGTCCCTGTCTATTTTGATAGCACACTTTGTTGTGCAGGGATGAGGATATCATGTTCTTGAAGGTCTCTTCTTCAAGAACACTCTTCTCTGCCTTGGCTTTGCTGATCACAAGCTCAGCCTGGCACTCAGTCAACTTAGTTATGAGATCCTGGATCTGAGTTCTAAAATCTGTATGTTCATGTTTTAGTACTGAAATGGTTTTCTCCAAGTCCTCTATCTTTAACTTGTAATCATTTTCAGACTTTCTAAAATCAGATTTTAATATGTTTAATGACTCAAGATCAGATCTCATCTCTAAGTTGTAGGACCTGTATCTATTTACTTTAGCAATGCATTCAGGAGTACAGAGATGTTCCAATACCTTGGCTTCATCATGGTCTGCCATCAGTGCTTGGTTTGGAGAAGCATCTTCCACCTGAAAGCTCCAGTCAAAGCCTCCCTCTTCAACAGCAACACAGCATGTTGCTTTGCTTCTCATTCTGAGGGGCTTTGTCAGTGTAGTTTGGTCTGGTTTGTGTTTGGCCCCCATTTGTTTTAGGTGCCTTACACTCCCTAGCAAAGTGGCCCATCAGGTTACAGTTGTAACACTTAACTTTGCTTTTATCCAGCCCAAACTTTCCACTGGTAGCATTGCTTGGAAACCTTCTTCCTGTTCTCTTGTAGAACTTCTTGGCTCTGTGAGTGAGGAGAGCCATCTGCTGAACTATCTCCATGTATTCCAGGTCATCTGGATGGATACAGTCCAGGTCTTCAAGAGTGAAGAGAGAGTTCCCACAGCTTTCATCAGTAGACACAAAGGCTTGAGAAGAACTTGTCTCTTGGAATGGGCTTCCTTGAGTAAAGTTCTCCCTGGGTGTCTCCGGGAAGGTGATGAAAGGACCCTTTTGTGAGTTGTCAGGGTAGCATATGAGATGATGTTGGGGTTCTATGCTATCCCTTTCAACCACATGAAGGGCTGAACCCATTTGATTGTTGGAGTTGCCAGATGAACCTTGCATGTTCATCTCCATCTGGTATCCACTGAGAATCCCATATAACTCTGTGAGAGTAAGAGTTTTGAGGTTCTCAGTCCTCTTGATCACCACACAATAGTGTGTCCATTGCCTAGGAAGTGAGGACATGAACTTCCTTACAATGTCCCTGTTCTCAAGAGGAACTCCTCCATCCACTAGGGTATCCACTATCTCAACATACCTGAAGTATTGTTGAGTCATGGTTTCACCTGCTTTGAAGGTGAAGTTTTCAAACTGCTGCTTCAGAAGATCCTTCTTGTTCTCCTTGGCTTCAGAGGAGCCTTCATACATCAGCTTCAGTGCATCCCACAGCTGTTTAGCTGTTTTGCACTTCTTAAAGCCTCTGTATACAGAGTTTGGGAGAGCAGTCTGAAGAGCAGTCATGGCCTTCCTATCAATCTCTACTCTTTTTCTATCTTCATCTGAGTAGTTGGCCACATCTTTTGGAATCATACCAGCACCAGTAGCAGAAGGAGTGTTGGGTATGAAAGGTCCATTCTCAACAGATTCCCACATTCTTGAATCAAGAGACCTGATGAAACCTTCCATTCTCATACACCAGGTGTCAAAATCATCAAGAGTGATCAGTGGGGATTTGTTCATGGTTCCAGTCTCCATATCAGTCTTTGAGATGGATGCCATTTGGAGAGTTTAGTTTTTGTGTGTGTGAGGGATCTTAAGATGGTGAGATCTTATATCAAGAGCCTGGAACGCTCTGATACCAATTGCAAGACCGTTTAAGGGCTTGAACAAATTACAACACAACAACACAATGAGGAGAGCAACTAAACTTTGATCAAACAGTGAACTGGATTAACCAAGTATGATACTAAGAACACAAGTAAAGTAAAGAGACAGAACAAGAGAGTTGGGTTTCAAGGAGGCAGTATATTGCTTTCTCAAGTTCTTTTACAAGTGTTACAAAGCATAAAGAAGATACAAGAACTTGGAATACTTATACTACAACCTACAGCCGGCTATACTTTGAAAGCCAGCTGGATACAATTGACTAGACACAAACAAAATCAATTGTAGGATCAAAAGGCATATCTGCCTTTTGACCTTGTGACTATGACATGCCATAGCTCACATCCTTATACATTACAAAAAGGATAAAGTACATAAAGTAGAAAGTTACAGACTCAAGACCTCAATATACAGTTACCAAAAGCATGAACCTTTTCACCAACTCATGTAAGTTGGTGACTTTACAGAGATGCAGCGGAAAGGTGCTTTATGAAATAGTACATCAGATAAAGCATGTGTACTAAAAGTCTTCGGAAGAAATCTGTCTTAATAGGTTGAAGCTTCGGAAGACTTTGTCTCTAAGGCTTCGGAAGACTTCATGTTTGGCTTCGGAAGATATTGGTCTTGGCTTCGGAAGATTTTACACTTAGAGTATGTGCATTGTGTAAAACTTCCGAAGCATTCTTTACTTCAGTACTTAGTGCATGTTGCAGAGACACATTGGATGTTTTGGGTTGCATCAGACTTAAGGAATCCTTACACCTATATACCTTGGGCTCAACTTACCCCGCTTTTGAAAGCGGATGATACCCTTCCAAGGTGAGACCTTCAACATAACCCGGTCACCCACCTGGAACTCAATCGGCCTGCGTCGTTTATCAGCATACGACTTCTGTCTGTCTTTGGCTGCCCTCATGAAGGCTTTAATCTTCTCAAGCTTCTCAGTCGTAGCCTCGATTACCTCGATGCTCCCCAATTCCTTCTGACCAATATCACCCCAACAAACGGGTGTTCTGCATCTCCTACCGTATAGCATCTCATAGGGAGGCATGCCAATACTGGCGTGATAGCTGTTGTTGTATGAGAATTCGGCTAACGGTAGGTGGTCATCCCAACTTCCACCAAAATCAATCACACACGCCCGAAGCATGTCTTCCAGAGTCTGAATGGTCCTTTCTGACTGACCATCAGTCTGGGGATGATAAGCCGTACTGATATGTAACCTCGTCCCCATAGCGTCGTGGAACTTCTTCTAAAATTTAGATGTAAACCGGGTGTCGCGATCCGACACAATAGACACCGGCACACCGTGACGAGTTACAATTTCCTTGATGAACAAATCCGCCAACCTCTCTGATGAATATGTCTCGCGAATCGGTAAGAAGTGAGCACTCTTCGTCAAGCGATCAACTATCACCCATATGGCATCGTACCCCTTCGGGGTACGCGGCAGCTTCGTAATGAAATCCATGGTGATGTGCTCCCACTTCCATTCCGGTATATCCAAAGGTTGGATCTTCCCATACGGCTTTTGATGCTCGGCCTTCACCTGTAAGCAAGTAAGGCACTTACTCACATACTCCACCACGTCGCGCTTCATACCCGGCCACCAATAATCTTTCTTCATATCATGGTACATTTTCGTGGCACCAGGATGAATGGAGTATCGAGTCTTGTGAGCTTCATCCATAATCTTCACCCGTAGATCCCCAAAACGAGGAATCCACACACGACCGAATCGGGTTCTAACACCGAGTGTGTTTTCACCTAATTCCGCGACCAGACCTCTCATTCTTTCAGAGTTAAGATGATCTTCTTTCAATGCCTCAACTTGAAAATCTTTAACCTGCTTCATCACATCGGAGGTCATGATCAACTGATAGGCTTTCACCCGAATCGGCTCGGGCCTCTCTTTCCGGCTAAGGGCGTCAGCCACCACATTGGCCTTGCCCGGATGGTAGTGGATCTCACAATCATAATCCTTTATAAGTTCCAACCACCGTCTCTGCCTCATGTTCAGATCCTTCTGCTCGAAGAAGTACTTCAGACTCTTGTGGTCAGTGAATATGGTGCACTTCGTCCCGTAAAGATAGTGCCTCCAAATCTTTAATGCAAAGACCACAGCTGCTAGCTCCAAGTCATGAGTAGGATAATTGACCTCATGAACCTTCAACTGTCGGGATGCATAGGCTATAACCTTTCCCCTTTGCATTAACACGCACCCCAACCCCGAGTAAGAAGCATCGGAATAAACCACCAGATCTTCGCTTCCATCGGGTAACGACAGAACAGGAGCTTGAATCAATCTCGCCTTCAATTCTTCAAACGCCTTCTCTTGAGCTTGACCCCATACGAACTTCACATCTTTTCGGGTCAACTTAGTTAGTGGAGAAGCAATCTTGGAGAAGTCTTGGATAAATCTTCTATAATAACCCGCCAAACCCAAGAAACTACGAATCTCGGATGGCGTCTTTGGTGACTTCCATTGCATAACCCCTTCCACTTTTGCCGGGTCCACCATTATCCCGTCGGGATTCACCACGTGACCCAAGAACTGAACCTCGCGCAACCAAAACGCGCACTTGGAGAATTTAGCATACAACTTCTCCCTTCTCAACGTCTCTAGAACCTCCCGAATGTGACCGGCGTGCTCTGCTTCGCTCCTCGAGTAAATCAGGATATCATCAATAAACACGATCACTGATTTATCCAACATAGGCCGACACACACGGTTCATCAAATCCATAAAAGCAGCTGGCGCGTTGGTCAAGCCAAAAGACATGACAAGAAACTCGTAGTGACCATAGCGCGTACGGAAAGCTGTTTTAGGAATATCTTGCTCCTTCACCTTCAACTGATGGTAACCAGATCGAAGATCTATCCTTGAAAACCAACTGGCACCCAGAAGCTGATCGAACAAATCATCTATCCTCGGTAGGGGGTATCGGTTCTTTACCGTCAACTTGTTCAGCTCACGGTAGTCAATGCACATTCTCATGCTACCGTCCTTCTTCTTCACAAACAGGACCGGAGCACCCCAAGGAGAGATACTCGGTCTAATAAACCCCTTATCAAGCAGCTCTTGCAACTGCTCCATCAACTCTTTCATCTCGGTCGGAGCCACCCGATACGGTGCCTTGGCAACAGGTTGGGCACCCGGTATCAGATCAATCTGAAATTCAATCTCTCTGTCAGGTGGCACTCCTGATAAGTTCTCCGGGAACACGTCTGGAAAGTCACACACAACCGGTACATCGGCTAGTTGTGGTGTTGGCGTATCCACATCCTTTACATAGGCCAAGTAGGCACTACATCCACGCCTCATACACTTTCCCGCCACCGCCATCGAGATCACCTTCGGAATCGTAGTAACCCGATCACCATAAACCGTTACTGAACTACCGTCAGGCGCCGACAACCGAATCATCTTCTTGCGACACACAATGTTCGCCTCGAAGTCCGCTAACCAATCCATCCCGAGAACCAAATCAAAACCACCTAAGGTCATCACGAACGGTCTAACATGAAACTTATGACCCTCGAGTTCCACATCACAATTCTCTATCATCTCAGAAATCCTGGTAGACTTACCTATGGCAGTTTCTACATCAAAGGGCGCATCAACACGTCTACTACTAACAGGCAGCTTAGCACAGAAAGCAGCAGAAATAAAACTTTTACTGGCACCCGAATCAAATAACACAGAAGCTAAAGTTTGGTTCACCAGAAACGTACCGGACACGACATCAGGGTCCGTTCTAGCTTCCTCCTGTGTCATGGTGAATGCCCTGGCGCTCGCCCTCGGTCCTTCACCCCCTGTCTTCTTCGCCCCAGAGCTCTCAACCCTCGGCCTCTTGCAATCTTTGAACACGTGACCCTCTTCACCACAGTTAAAGCACCGGACCGTACGACAGTCCTTTGCCATGTGCCCCGCCTTTCCACACTAGAAGCACAAGTTCGACCCCAACCTGCACTCCCCACTATGCTCCCGTCCACACTTACCACACCTTCTTGACCCCGCACTTGACGTGACCGCACGGCGGTCGTCCACCCGTGCCTTCTTATTACCCGTCGAGGCATCACCCCGACCAAACCTCTTCCTCTGCCAGTTTCGATCACCACCGCTCTTCCTGCCACCATCAGTCACCACCACCGTTCTTTCATCATACAGTCTCCCCGCCAAATCCACCGCCGACCTAAACGTGCTTGGCCGGGCAGCGATCATGTGCCTACGAATATCCGCTGGCAAACCCTGTATATACCTCTTGATCTTTCGGGACAGAGGTGTCACCTGATCCGGCACTAGACGTGCCATCTCGTTGAATTTCGTGGTGTACTGTTGGTGTGTCATGGTTCCCGCCTCCAGTTGCAAGAACTCCCTCTCAACCTTGTCCATTTCCCGATGAGGACAAAACTCCTCGATCACCAACCTTTTCAGCTCAGACCATCTCATTCTCCCAATGGCCCTGCTACCCTCGGCTTGGACAATATTGTCCCACCAACATAAAGCCAAATCCACAAAAGAGTGGGTAGCGAACTTCACCTTCTGGTCTTCACGGCATTCGCTGATATCCAGAACGGCCTCCATTTCCCTCACCCACCGGTGAGCAGCAGCAGCAGTGTCGTTTCCATCAAAAGTTGGGGGCTTGCATCTCATAAACGCCCCATAGTTACAGCCCCGTACCACCCCTTGCACGGGCTCATCTTCTTCCTCCTCCTCATTATCGGAGAAAATCGTTTCAGGCTCCGGTTGCTCCCCCGAGGCCCTATTTCTCTCCTTCCTTTCCCCCTCCTTCACAGCCTTGATGACTTCGGTCACCACATACGGTAAGATTGTCTGATGACCTGATGTACTTCCTCAACAACAGCCTCCTTTACCGAGGCCCTCAAGTTTGCACTCTCATCCCTAGCCTCCGGATGAGGAGTCTCAGGTTCTGCAGAAACCTCTTTCTCAGCTCTTGGCCTTCCTCTTTTAGGGCGTGGTTCTGCATCAGGGCCACCACGGCCTCCACCCCTAGAAGCTCTAGAAGATCTACCACCAGCCATTCTCTATCACACTGAAAGATTCAAACACCAACACGGTCATTCAAGGAAACAACTCAGTTTATATCAAGTATAGTAAGTCCCTAATTACAGTGGCCAGTTGTGATTAGCCACTTACTTTACTCTTCATACTCCAAGTATTACCTGTCCTGACTACATCAGTATTTAAATCTACATACAACACATAACCACATACCATGCGCACATAAAACCGGTTAACTTTAAGAAAATACCTGATGGCACGCAGCTACTCAGTTTGGCATCCCATTCCCCTTTCGTCCCATTTTTAGTTTAAGTTAAGGTTTATTTTGAAAATTTACCCATTTCACTTAAACTTTGGCTCTGATACCAACTTGTAAGGCCCCGTGGTCATTCATCGCACATAAAACATATAATTACATTTGCCTTATGAAAACAATGCAGCGGAAACATTCAAAAATGACATCTCGTTCCATTATAATTACTTTTGCCAAATAATACATCATTATCCGGTTACAAAATACATGTTTGCATTATATCACAAAAGCTTTATAAATGGATGCCATCCCAAAAGAGCCGAGTAGCCTTGCCGTGCCATCCTCAGCAATCATTACCTGCCAACTGGAAAACATATAAAAAGTCAGCGTTGCTGAGTGAGTTCTAGTTTTATAATAAAAACATACTTTACTTTCATTAAAACTATTCCTTTTCTCATGCGATCATTCAACATACGTATACACGGATAATGTCATTATTATCTTTCATCTCATTCATTATCTTTCGTTCCTTTCATACATTCATTCTTCCGAGTCTTTTGCGACAACATAGTCGCTCACCTCAATAGCAATCTCAATAATTGCACGCTATCCGAGTCTTTTGCACCCCTAGGGCTGCTCACCTCATTGCCCATCTTAATGATAGCGCGCTATCCGAGTCTTTTACAACAACAAGGTTGCTCACCCCAAGGCAACATCACGATAGCACGTTACTCGAGTCTTTTGCAACGACAAGGTTGCTCACCCCATAGGCAATCTAAATGATTGCACTTCATCCGAGTCTTTTGCAACACAAAGTCGCTCACCCCATATATATGCTTGCAAGCCTTTCTTTCGTTCTTTCGTCATTCATTAATGCATGCATTCTTACTTCATGTTCCTCTTTCATTATCTTTTGCTTTACATTACATAATACTTCATTCATTCATTAACATGACATGTAAAGCCACAAGAAAGATAAACATACATCACAATAAGGAACATATCATACACATTCATCATCATCATACAGGGCAACATCATACATACATAACATGCATTAACATGCAACATCATCATCATCATCATGCCCTACATACTCTCTAAGGCCATAACAGTCATCTTACATGCTCTTACGAGAAACTTTACGTCAAAACTTACATCTGCACCTTCCCCCGAAGGCCAGAAGTCAAACTACACTTTCCTTCGAGTGCAACAGCCCTATTCGGGCGTATGGACGCCCTTCAGTCGCATGGCCTCCATGCGACTGAACATCATGCGATTGGACTCATGCGGTTGAACATCTATGCGAATGAACATTCAATCGTGCGTATGGACCTCATGCGGATGGAACTACTGCGAATGGGCACCTATGCGACTGACCTCATGCGAATGGACTCATGCGACTAAGCATCTATGCGACTGAACCCTCAGTCGTACGACTCCCCATGCGACTGGACTCCCAGTCGTGCGACTGAAACCTTAGTCGTGCGACTGAACTCTCAATCGTGCGAATGAATCCCAATCGTGCGAATGACCTTCAATCGCCTCTCATTCGGCCGTATGGCCTTCATTCGGTCGCATAGCCCTAGCTGATGCAGAATGGAGTTCATCCCGAACCCAATCTGCCATTTTCGGCCTCCAAGCTCATCCAAACCCATTCTAAGCCTAAATCAACCATCCTAGACCTTAGGAATGCATACCACAACACCATACAAGCACACACAAGCCCGGAAACATACACGAAACGCATCATACACATCACACCCAAATGGGTCAAACACATACTCACACCAAAAACGGGTTTTAACATTTTCCAGCCCCAAAATCAGTTGAAAACAAGTAAAAGTGGGGTCTTAGAACTCACACAAACGAGCACAACGTCAAGGGCTTCGATTTGGCTTGCTACACAACGAGTTTGGCCACCCGAATCACCCGAAACACTCCTTTTTCTCCTTTTCTCCTCCTTTCTCTCTTCTCCTCTCTTGAGAGCTGAAAATGTGGGGGTAATGGGGAGAGTTGGCTGCCCTCTCCCCACTAATATCACCTCATTTCCCGACTTTTCTTCGTTGGCGAGTTTGGTCCCTCGACTTTGGACTTTATTTCCTTTTCTTCCTTCGTCGGCTTCAAAATAATAAATATCTGGGTGTTACACCCTAAAAAAGAAGATTAAATATTAGGAAAAACAATAATAAATGGTAAATTAGCATGCTAGCAAACATTATTTGGATTTCAATTGAAATATTAATCATAAAAATAACAAATCATACCACCATAAAAGTTAAATTTCCCATACTGTAATATTATTACAGCCGTAACACCTTCATGTTTTTTGGACATGAAGTTGTCCATCTTCTCAGCATAGGATTCCCATAGTGAAACAAAAATACTACGAGAAAAATAAATAATACACAAAACAGTGTGAAAACTATTTTTGCAAAAGAAAAAACATATAAAATATGTAAAATTGAAGTCGGTTTTATATATCTTACTCTATATCATGAAGTTGAAGGTTCATTTTCTTCTTAGTTTGACCCTTCTTAGTCTTGTGTTCATAGATATCAAAATAGGTATACACATACCCTATTATGTCTATAAAGCAAACAAATAAGTATGTTAGCATAAAATTATAAAATATAAATATTCATTAAAAGTATAAGGGTTTATTTTTTTTTAAAGAATAATGGAATAATGTAAGTTGTTAGTTGTACTTACCAACGACATAATCAACTGGTAGAGCATTGTCATGAAGGACATCAAAATCAGTAAATGAAAGGCCAAGAGGTGATCCAACGGGGGCATTACATTTCATGACAATGGTATCAAAGTCAAAAAAGAGTTTGTGCACATGATTTGTTAAACGGTAAGCTGATAGATTATCACCAACGATAATTTTTTAATTATAAAGCATGCTTTCTCCAATAATACTTTTTCGAACTTGATTACATAGGCATTGGAAATAGTTGCTTGAATCTTTGTACCCTGAAAATGGATAATAATTGTATCCAATAGTTATAAAAGATCAAAATAATACCAAAAAAAAAATTTATTAACAGAAAGTGTAAAGTACCTTTTCATCCATAAGGATCAACTCCATTGAATGTGTAGCATTTTTAATCTTAAAAGAAGGTAACTTCGAGAGCTTAATTATACGAACCTTGATTGCTTCTTTCACCTTTGAAGCATCCAGTTGGCTGAGCAAAATGATTTCAGCATTCTCCAAAACCCTAGAGTTCACATTACTTGAAATAGAATTTTCAGAAACAAACATTTTCTTTGAATCCATGATGAATAAATTCAAAACTGAGTAAACTGTTTTTAAATAGTATGATTGAATCATCATACCATGATATAGAATATATAGTGTTGTGAGTTAACTTCTAATCCCTAAAATCAAGGATTTAAATTTAGATTATCTTTTAGAATATATGGATCTGTTATTCATTTGAAAATCAATTGAGTTAAAAACTGAAAGTCCTAAAATTAGGGGATTAATTTTCGGTTTGTATTTTGTGAAGTAAAGTCATGATGTTAAATATTTATAAAATCTAAGAATATATTTGGAAAAGTATTATAAATTCTTGCATTTATGGTTAAATGAAACGTAAATAAAGCATGATTTTATTTTAATTTTATACTATAAAATCATGAGTTATAAAAATTTGAAATCATGTAAAAAAATAAAGTCCATCAGAAGAACAATCAACCACAACCTTACACAAAGTCCATAAACACCACATATCATCCAGAAACAACAATCAACCAAACAAAATGAAACAAAACTCAGTTAAATACAAATCAACAACCACATAGGAAAGTTGGTTTCTTATGATGTTAACCCATAATATTGTTAACAAAGATTAAGTCATTTAAGACAATAATCTAAAATTTTGATAAAATTATTTAGGAGGATTTATGCGCTAATTTAGACTAAGAATTTCAACACATTTGACCGATTTCCCTCTATAAGCTAATTTTTGAACTTTAACTGGTTTAGTTCGACCAGTCAATGACAAAACATAGCCTAAATCAAGTTATTCATGGGTAAAAGGGTCAAAATTATGGACTCTACTCCAGATATCATAAATAAGTAGCAAAACAGGAGGAAAAAAGACAGACCTGATTTGACTTTAGCAGGCCTTCAAACTTAGTTCGAGTGTAGTAGTTTTCTTTACGGACATTCTTAAAATTTTCTTCTGCTGGTGGCAAGCAATCATTAGTAAACCGAACCTGAAGATTTGATTAATATATTTTCATCAATGATCAAAGCTTAAGTATTACAGTTGGTTAACATAAGATATGAGCTTTCTTTCAAGTACCAAATTCGCAACACTTATCTAAAATGTGTGCAACAAATGTACTTCCAGGTGTATAAAAAGCAACAAAATATAAACTGTTTAGATGCACAAACAAAATAATTTTATAGGAAACATGTTACCTTTGGATTATAGATATGCATATAGATGCACCATGTGTAACAACAATCTTCCTCCCTAAACAAAACAAAATATCAAACATACGAATTACGATAAACGGAATCTCATGTAACCATCACTCAGCACTTTGAATCGAACAACTGATTAGAAATTTCACGGTTAGCATGATTTGATAAGTATAGTATCTCTAATCACTTTCTGGGTTAGTTTCTAATTCTATTTGTAGCATTCTATTGTACATAATTTTTACAACCTTAAAAGCACCCATATAACATCTGTCAAGAAATACCAAAATGACAAATCCTTCAACAATGCAATCAAACTGGGCAAGTAAATTCAAGAACATATAACTGTTTAATCATATCACTAATTTTTGAATTGTTTACCAACAAAAATATAAAGAAGAACTCATATGAGATGTAGTTCATATATATTCAATTGAAAAGGTGAATTTAAAAATAGCTAACAGTTAAAATCATATTAATAACTTATAATCATTATCATACATAAACATCCAGACAAACCCATATGAAAAATCATTCAAAGTTGTAATCTGATTCATTTATAATTGGGCAGTTTACTTCCCGAACAAAGAACATTTTAATATAATAGTAATTTTATTCATAATCACAACAAAAGTAAAACCTTATATTAGCATATACATATGAATCAAATACGCAATTACGTATTCATATATGATAATTTAACCGCTTTAAATCAGACAACAACTATTGATAGCATCATCCTCATAGTACAGTTAACTTAAGCCCCAAATTGAACCCATAACAAAACATAATATCTTCTACTTCGTTCGTAATTGATACTTTGTGATCAAGAAGCAAAATCAAAATAAATGATTAATGATTCAACCAATGTAGACAAACCTGTTCGATTGGAATCAAGATAAGAATAAAAAAAGTAAAACCTTATATTAGCATATACATATGAATCAAATACGCAATTACGTATTCATATATGATAATTTAACCGCTTTAATTCAGACAACAACTATTGATAGCATCATCTTCATAGTACAGTTAACTTAATCCCCAAATTGAACCCATAACAGAACATATTATATTCTACTTCGTTCGTAATTGATACTTTGTGATCAAAAAGCAAAATCAAAATAAATGAATAATGATTCAACCAATGTAGACAAACCTGTTCGATTGGAATCAAGAACACATTAAAGCATTGCGAGATCGAAAGAGTAGATCTGAGATATAACAAATCAACAATAGTCAATAAGAATAATAAAAGAAACAATTAAAAGACAAATAAAAACGTGAGATTATAGCAGCCATCGAACCTAATAGCGTGAGATGATGATTTAGGGTTGCAGATCTGATAAATAAAAGACAAATAAAAACGAAAAAGAAGAAGATAACAAACCTAAGGACGTAGCAGATTCGATCTCGTCATGTTTGAGCACCGATTGTTGAATCTTGATATGAAGAAAATCATTTTTGATCGACAGAGAGGAGGGTAACGATTGCAAGAGGGTGAGAGATCGTAGCAGCCATCAAACCTAAGAGCGTGAGATGATGATTTAGGGTTTCATTCGGAGTTGTTGTAGATTGTAGCAGCCATCGATTGCAAGAGGGTGAGAGAAGATTTAGGGTTTCATGGTTCTGTGTTGAATACGTATTGTGAAGATCCGTTTAAGGTTCCGGATCCTAATAGCTCCGCGTATTACTTTTTGAAACACAACTGGTAGGAATGGTAAGCAATGGACACGTGGAAATATGCTGCTATTCATATGCCATGTGTACAAAAAATTAAAGGGAGTAATGACACTTGTAAAAATAATAGGGATGACTTATGTAAAGATGACACATAATCAAAAAAAACTTTGCTTTATTATAATAGATATATATATATATATATATATATATATATATATATATATATATATATATATATATATATATATATATATATATATATATACTAGGTTATAGACCCGTGTAATACACGGGTTCTATAAGTGAATGATATAACTATTAATCTGCAAATGTCTTTTTAACTGAAAATACGTATTGGATATATAATAAAAATATTTAAAAACTCATATTACACGGGTTGAAAATTTATAAAAAGAAAAAAAATTCTATATCCATACACTAAATATTAAAAAGTAAAATATGTTGGTTATTTGAAGATCATTTCAATACATTTTCTGATTAAGCGTGCGTGCATAAGAAAATGTAGAAAATTATGCAAGAAATATAAACGTAGAATAAAGTGAAAATAATTCATACAATAAAATATGTGAAGTTTGATTAGTATATATTCTTTGTACATAAATATTTATATAAATTCAAATAAAACTGATGTTTGTGACGGTGTCATCTTGAGAATTCTATAAGAACTGAGAGAAAATAGAATGCAAAAATAACATTAAAATTAAGTTATAAGTTTATGAAATTTAGGAATACATTTTTTCTTTAAATCTCATGTAAATTAATTTAGCACCTGAACCACACTTATCTAGTTTTTTACATAAAAGTTACACATACTATGTAAACCAAATGTTTTTAATGTATGTAAGAGAAAAATTTTAGTGAGCCAACTCCATCATAAAATGTTATTGTACTTCTTTTGAAAATTTGTCATGCTTTTATATTAATCATAATTTGATGAAGAAAGGAAAAAAACATAACATGGTAAAAGACATACGTGAAACAATTAAAATGACCATCATAAAATGTTCAATTAATGATTAGATTTTATTTCACTTTAAAATACAAAATCTTAGTTCTAACTAATTATCAAGCTGGAAATATATTTTTATATATTTCACATGCAAACATTAGCAAAAAAGACTTCATTTTTTCATTTAATTTGAACCATCATGAGCAAATAACAATAGTGTCAATGTACACCAAACATGCTAAATACATGTTTATAAAAAGAAATTTATTTTTTGATATCTTAATTAATCTGATCCGTATAAGTTTATATTAATTAACTGAAGGTTTTTATGAAAAAGATTTTGTGTATGCAAACGTTAGAAAAAAAAGCCTCATTTTTTTATTTAATTTGAACCATCATGAGCAAATAACAATAGTGTCAATATGCAGCAAACATGTTAAATACATATTTATAAAAATAAATTTATTTCTTGATATCTTATTTAATGATATGTATAGGTTTATATTAATTAACTAAAGTTTTTGTGAGAAAGGTTTTGTGTTTTACCTTTGATGTTAACAATGCGTCTCTCGGTTTCAAACTATTTCCGTGTTTATTCACAGCAGCATGGTGTTAAACAAGATATCTTTAACAATCAGCAAAGAATTTGTCATTAAGAAGATGTAAAATGAAGCTGAATTAATATTAACACAAAATGTGTATCTAACTCACGGAAAATAAAAAGGGAAGGATTTAAGATTTATGTAGGTGGTGTTCTTTGAATAGAAGATTAAAATCTATTTATATGAAATTATGAAGCCGTGGATATTGAATTTGAATTCCCATATATTAGATTTGAATTCCCATATTATCGTGATTGTAGTTAGAGTAATAAGGAGTTCAAATTATTATATGTTTCTTTTAAATTTAATTAGCTTAATTTGACACCTATAAGGAATTCAAATACATAATATTTCTTGAATATATTTACAAATTAGTAATTCATTTGGGCGGGAAAATTGATGGTGAGAATGAATATAGTGCTGACATGTGGCACCATATGTAATCAATTATTAGGATAGATATACACACATTTTCTTTAACGTTTTTTTCCTATACATTTTTCTAGATTAAAGACGTTTTTGGTACATGAAGTTTTTAGAAATGTTTTACGAATATGATAATCAAAGAACTTTCTAAATGATATTTAATCGTTTAGAAACAATTTCTTTTAACTTTTCTAAAATATTTTATTATTAAAAATACATGTGTTTGAAAAAGAAATGGTCACATAGATTGGAACGAGTTAAAAACATTAATAGGACAAAATACATAAAACAAGTTTTTCATATTGCATAAAACAAGTTTTCTAAAATAAGGATTTATCTAATATATTAAAAAATATTGCTATCAAAAAATGAAAGTATCAAATATGAACGTTCTAATTTTGATTAATATTTACCTGTATATGAAAAAACTAATCTCATAAACAATGTTTCAAAGGTATATAGATAATTTGCACTCTCCTCGACTATTGCGCTTCCTCGACTGTTGTGTCGAGCCTTTTAATGGTTGTCTTCTCTTCCATTTGATATTGTCGACGCAATTGTTTTGGAAAGAAAACTAGGTTATGGAGGTCGGAGGTCTCGAGGCGGTGGGCGGTGATCGTCCGTTTTCGCTTGACCGACGCGATGGCGCTCTAGTGTTTTGGCGTGGCAATGATTTGGATTGAAGCCACATCGATGAAGCGTTTCCAAGCCTTCAAATGCCATCGGTGACTAATAATGTATGTTAAATTTAGAATAGAAGGAACATTGATTTTCAGATTGCTGATGCATTAACATACATTGTTCAATGGCCCTCGATTTTGGTTGTTTCATAACCGTTCAGATTGACTTCACTTGCAGGATGTTGTATTTTTAGGCACTTGAATGAATATGGGTGATAGGCGATAATGATAAATGAATGGCCTTTGACATTATTGTTTTGGTGTGGTAAACGGTTAGTTTGCAACCATAACAAACTAGCATTTCCGAGCCTTTTATTGAGTTGTCTATGTATTGATCCAATCTCGCCGCAAATCACGTGGGAGAAAATTACTAGTTATACATAAAATGTTGGTTAGTAAGTCGCATATAACCTATCTTGTTTAAAGATTATATATTTACTGTATGTGTATCACACGTGTTTATAACATATCTTGTTTAAAGATTATATATTTACTGTAAGATTAATGTAAGTTATATTTATTTATGTAATATAAAGATTATATATTTTAATTTTATTCATTTACTATAAAATTTGTATTTTATACAATTTATCTAATTGGTAGAAGATTTGCCTCTTAGAGGAGATGTCGTGAGTTAAAACCCAGACATGGTGTAATATGAAGTAACTTAGGAGTAGAAATATGATATTTTTGTCGTTAAAAAATCTATAAATGATAATTTACATATATAAACTTTTCAATTTGACAATATTAATGTCACATCAATGTTTTTTTGTCAAAGACTGTAAACTGCAATTTACTATAAGTATATGGGCGCTTACTCTGCAAACGACAGCTTACTAAGTGTAAATGAAAGTTTATAGTTGTTAGTGGTGTTAAATGAGAATTTGATGGTGTATTAATCCAGCTTCCGCCCATTTATATGTGAGTCAATTTACGTTATCTTTTTTCTTGTCACCATCAAAACTGGGTCACGATGGTTATTTATCCGATTTAATTATTTTTAATGCATCTAAATTAATAGTGAGATTTTTTAATCATTCTTTTTAATAAATGAGTTAATTCACTTTAATGCCTGAATGGACAAAACAATAAGACTATTGGTAATGGTTAATGTATCTTAAAGGTATTTCCGCTACATCAACGTCAACTCAACATCATCATTTTTAATAAAAACATATGTAATTGTTAATGTCTCTTAATGCACCTTCAATTATTATTATATATATCATACTAATTAATTTTACATTTTTTAATCTTTTTTAAATGCTACTAAATAGCTTTGTTCATATGGTGGCCACTCGATCTTCAAAGTCAAAACCATTGAATGAACACCCCAAAAATAAAACCATCATGGCATCACCATTAGGTTTTGTCACCGTCGTGTTACAGAAACCTTCATAACCTCCTATGCCACCACCACCACTGTGATTCGAATATGAGAAAGGGCGGAGGTCCCCGACCAATGGAGAAGAACTTACCGATGGCTGTTGGAGTCTTGCTAGAGCTTCGATTAATGTGAGGTTCGTCAGTGATTCGAACAATGAGAAGGGGCGGTGATCCCCAACCGGTCGGAGATTTAATTATGGCGTTATCCGTTAGAGCCTTCGCCGGCTATTCGAACGACGAAGAGGTCGGTGGTTGAAGTTTCTCTCTATCATTATTGAATTCAAATGGCAACAAATAGCATTAACATTGTCATTATTAGTGGAACACCATAGCCCTTTAGCATCGGGAAAACACCGGTTACGAGCGGTGGCGACCTCTTCTTGTTTGGCCATGAGGAGACTTTCACTATACTTGCTCTGGTTGCTTGCTCCTCTAGTTGTCACGTATCCAACCAACCAATTCAATCTAAAACCCCATTATGGGTGGTCTAAGAAAAAGGTTTCTACACTCTACTATATATATACTAATATAAACTAGGACGTATCATCTGCTCGCGTGACTTACCATTATAATCGGGCTCACAACAAGTGTTTTGTTGTGGCTGCTAACCATAGATGGTAACCTCGTCAAAAGCAACACCTAACACCATACTCATGCCATCACGGCCATAGCATAGAAAAAATGACACACCAAACAGAACACATGTGGCAAACCATTATGATAAATGGTGGTCTTAGACGAGCAATAGCCCATCTTCATCAACCTTAGTAGCAACGACATAGGAGACCGCAAAAAGAACCATGAAACTATCCATTAACACGAAACCAACATCAATTCTCAGATGAGATGTTTCTCATCATCAATGATGACACTAAATGTTTATAAGCTCGATCTATAAATGGCTTAACCCACACGCGCCGACGACAATAACAAACCACCTGCTGCTGAAACAACACTTATCCAAAGGGAAAGAACACACCTTATGAACATCAAATAATATATCAAGACATCAGATTAGGCTAGCCCAAGTACTTTTTAAATTACGAAAATAAAACCACAAACAAACACCTTTGAATTCTTCAAACATCATAAATCCAAAAGGCAAAATGATGGCCAGAAGCTTAGTAAATGGATCAATTAAACCCGAAAGAAGCCGAATAATTAAAATAAACTACAACGATCTTCCGAATTACAGAACTCACCACTCGAAGGTTCCGTTGGGCAAATCCAATCCGAGTATTCTTGATACAGTTGCACCACAAGAACTCCAATTGGTCTCCAAGTTCACCTCCTAATCCTGCCAACAATTAGGATAGCAATGGAACAATCTCTAGAATAAGAGACAGAAAATTCAATGACTCAAAAACTGCTTTTGTCATTCAAGAATCCTCAATACATACGAGAGAAAGGAGATTGCAACCACCCACGTAGGCTACCTTTTAGGGAACTAAAAACTGCTATTGAAAAGGTCAAATAAAATAAAATAATTCAGAAAGGAAAATGACATGGAATTAAATAACATTCTTGATGGGTATTTAAACGTGGGTAGTCAAACTTGCGACTCACTGGATTAAATTGACCCACGTGCAACCGGCCTGATTCGAATCTTCGGAAGGTGGGTTCGGGTCACGCACAATTGTCGGATCTTCAGGGTCCTGCCTATCATCCTCTCCAGCTGCAGAAAAATTTGCCCTCAAACTTGGAATTGGTTCAGCTAGATCGTAGTACGGCTGAAGATCAGCTATGTTAAATGTGGCTGCCTCTCTAGGAGTACCTGGTAGGGCGACCTTGTAGGCATTGTCGTTGACCTTTGCTAAAATCTTAAACGGACCATCAGATCTTGGACTGAGTTTGGAACGACGTTTGGCTGGGAAACGCTCCTTGCGAAAATGAACCCATACAAGGTCACCGGGTTGAAAAAGAATGTGCTTGCGTCCTTTGTCACGGCGATACTTGAGAAGTTCATTGGACAGTAATTTTCTCATGTACTCGTTGATGCAGGGCCTTAATATCAGCAGTGCGATCGCTGGCTTCCTGGTTAAATTTAGAGGAAGTGTCAAGAACCGCTAGATCAAGTGGTGTCATTGGATTCAAGCCATAAACAACCTTGAAGGGGCTGAGACCAGTAGTCTTGTTGGGGGCTCTGTTATAGGCAAACTCAGCCTGGGGAAGGAGATCTTCCCACTGTTTCAGATTGGTGGTGATGAGAGCCCGAAGAAGAGATCCAAGAGTACGATTAGTGACCTCCGTCTGTCCATCAGTTTGAGGGTGGCCGGAAGTACTGAATTTGAGCGTGGTACCCATTCTTCGCCATTGAGTTATCCAAAAGTGGCTAAGGAACTTGACATCGCGATCACTAACCATAGAACGAGGAATACCATGGAGGCGTACAACCTCTTTAAAATAGAGATTGACTACCTGGACAGCATCGTACGTGGTGTGACAGGCAATAAAGTGAGCCATTTTTGAGAATCGGTCCATGACGACCATGATGGAATCCTTCTATCGTTGAGTGCGGGGTAGTCCAATGACAAAATCAAGGCTGATGTCTTCCCAAGGGGCAGTAGGCACGAGTAATGGCATGTAGAGTCCATGTGGGAAAGAGTGGCCTTTGGCTCGGTGGCACGGTAAACATCGGCGGATAAAGTGTTCCACATCCCGACCCATTTTAGGCCAAAAGAAATGGTTCTGCAACATTGACAGAGTTTTATCGATTCCCAGGTGTTCAGCTAACCCACCGTCATGTGTCTCCTTTATCAAAAACATTCGAAGGCTATGTCGAGGAATACATAATCGTTGTCTTCGGAACAGATACCCATTAGAAAAATGGTACTCGCCTGTCGGGTGAGATTGGCAGCTAGTGAACATATCTCCGAAGTCAGGATCAGCCGAGTAGTTTTGTTTAATGAGATCAAAACCCATAACCTTAGGTTGCAAAGAATTAACCAGGGCATACTTACGAGACATTGCATCAGCTCCCTTATTAAGTTTCCCGGACTTATGCTTAATGGTGAAGTGAAAGGCTTGTAGATACTCCACCCATTTGGCATGCCTGGACTGCAATTTGTGTTGACCTTGGATATACTTGAGTGCTTCATGATCTGAATGCAATATGAACTCCTTGTACAGTAAATAATGCTGCCAATGATCTAGAGCCCTGATGATAGCATAAAATTCCTTGTCGTATATCGAATATCGTCGTTTTGCCTCATTAAACTTTTCACTGAAGTAAGCTATCGGGC
The DNA here is from genome assembly GCA_025215565.1 of Flaveria ramosissima. Lineage (NCBI taxonomy): Eukaryota > Viridiplantae > Streptophyta > Magnoliopsida > Asterales > Asteraceae > Flaveria > Flaveria ramosissima. Next base: position 59,140,026 of record CM046029.1, on the reverse strand, counting down.
GACCCAATTGCGTCAGTACAGCTCCAATTCCGACCCCAGAAGCATCACACTGCACCTCAAACACTTCATCAAAACACGGGAGCGCCAACACAGGGGTCGAGGATAATTGTTCCTTGATCATGTCGAAGGCGGCTTGAGCTTGAGGGTTCCAAGTAAAATGTTTGAGCTTGTTAATTTCCATCATGGGTGCCACAAGAGTACTAAAATGCTTCACAAACCGCCGGTAAAAAGAAGCCAAGCCAAGAAAGCTTCGAACTTGCTGAATGGATCGGGGAATCGGCCAGTCCTGAATAGCCTGCACCTTTCGTTCATCGACCTGGATTCCCTGTGCAGAAACTAAATAACCAAGAAAGGTTACTTGGGTGGTAAAAAAATCACATTTTTCTAGATTCCCATAAAGCTTCTCGTGATCTAGCACTTCAAACAGTTGCTGAAGGTGTGATTGATGATCAGTGTCGTTCTTTGCAGGATCGGGTTTGTCACTTAAACACTTGTGATTCTCTCAAACTCGCTTATGATAACACTCAAATTTGATGAAGCAATGCCTTTAACAAGAGTTGATAATAATATAATAAGTAATCAAAGGAACAAACAGAAATATATTTTCAAGGTACTTGTATATATTACTTCTCAACTCAAGATTACAAGACACTTACAAGCATAAAACAAGAGTTACAATGAGAAACTATATATACTAGATCCTACAGCCGGTTATACTTGATACCAGCTGGAAACCTAAGACTAAAGCATATACTATAATGCTATAGTTAAGGTATCTTAGATAAAGTATTATCTAAGATATGGTAGTTATGACATGTCCATGACTTACCTTTTGTCACCAACTAAAGATGGCAACTGTACTTAACATAAAAAGGTAAACAGTGGATTAAAGTATGGTCAACTACATGGCTTTTGAGAAAACGCCATGCAGTATCTTAGAGATTTGCAGCGGAGTGTCAGACAGGCCATACTTATGTCCACTGGATAATAGGAGTGTCTTCCGAAGGTTAACTGGCTTCGGAAGAACAAGTTCTTCCGAAGCCACTTATACTTCGGAAGATGCTTCTATGCTTCCGAGGCTTTGAGGACTTCTTGTACTTCGGAAGTTGACTTCAGATCTTTGTCTCGAAGTCTTGATCTTCAGAAGTAGGTTCTTTGTCTTCGGAAGTTGGAGTTTTCCTTCGGAAGTGCATTTTACACTTAGACTTCGGAAGAGCTCCTTCTTTCTTCGGAAGTTCCATACTTAGCTTCGGAAGTCCTTTGTATGTTGTACTCAAAATCTTCTAAGTGACTTAGTTTTGGTTGCAACAGCCTTTCTAGATCCAACAAACTCCCCCTAGGCTGATGCTACCAAAACTTCACTTATTTCTGCTTCTCAAAGCTTTCAGCACCAGGGATAAAAGATATTTGTTTGTCTCTCTGTTTTTCCCGGAAGTAGTGCTGAGAAGCTTGTACAAGTCATTCGTGGATAGGAGATCCAGTCTATCACTTTGAATGACATGTACCCTCTGTTGTGTCCCCCTGAAGAGAGTTAGTTGACGGGAGTTATAGTCATACTCCCATCTAACTATGGTCTCAAGTTCAGGACCTTCAACCATTTGAAGAAAGGCTTTGCCTTTGGTTGCTGATCCTTTCCTTTCCTCCTCCTCTCTCAGTTTCAACTCCTCTTCAACCTTGCTTCTAGCAGTAAGCTCGGCCATATGAAGGCTGCCTAGATGATTTCTGATGTGGGCAGCTACATCGGAGTTTGAAGGGTTGGAGAATGGTTTCTCTGCTAACTCAGCAATGTCAAACCTGCTTAAGTGTAGCAGAGATGAGGCACTCAGCCTGTTGAGCTCTCCATTCTCTCTCTCAACAACAAAGTTGTGAGAAGAGTCTTCGAACCTCCACTGGATGATCTTTTTTCTGGGTACAAGAGGTTGTCTTGGTACCCTGTCTCCTTTCTTTGTATCCAGTAGAGTCACCAGCTTTCTCCTCAGCTTCTTTTCTTCCTCATTCAATGTATCTGAATTGAGGCCAAGGAGTTTTGCAGCTTGGTCCAAAGTTCCTCTGGGCAGATCAAGAAATTCATCTCTTGTGAGGGAACTTGAGGATCCATCAACATAAGTCAAGTTGACTGAATCCTCCTCACAGGAGATGTCGCTCAGAGTTGTACAGTTGATGAGCTTAGTCTTGACCGCCTTGAATTCCTCCATAGAGAGATGTTTGGAAGGCTGAGGGGATGGTTTGATTGGTTGTTGGGTAGGTTGAGGAGTTTGGGTTCTGGCTAAGGTTTTGGGTTGGATGATGGGTAGTTTAGGTGGTTGAGGTGAAGAGGTTGGTGGTTGTGATGGTGTAGGTTCAGGTGAATGGTTCAGAAGTGGGTTCGGTTTTGATTGGGAAGGGAAAAGGTATAGGTTCAGGTTGAGGTTGGGTTTGGATTTTGGGTTGAGAGGTTGCTTTGAAGGTCATCCCCTGTCCCCTTCTATACATCTCTTTCCTTCTCCCCGCGCGAATGTCAGCCTTGATGTCACTGACATGTCGCTGGAGAGTCTTCTCAGACATGGGACCCACCTGCCTGCCAGAGAAGCCGTGAGCTTTGAGATAACTCTTCATCCAGGCTTTCTCACCTATCTTCTTGGCAGCAGACAGTCCAGCTTCTTCTTCTTTCTTCTTCTTTTCCACAAGCTTCTCCCTTGCAGCTCTCTTTCTCTCCTTCTCCATTTGATCTTGCTCTTTGTTGAAGAGCCATAAGATCGTATCACTGTTATGTGGAGACAACTCCTCTTGAGAGAATCCTCTGGAGAGTAGGAAAGTGATCCTTTCTCTCCTGAGCTGCAGATCAGCTTCCCTTTCCTTTCTCTGCCTTTCCTCTTCTAAGGCCAACCTTGCAGCCTCTTCTTTTTGCTGTTTTAGCAGCAAGGTTGCCTTTTCCAGCTCTATCAACTCCTCTAATGGTAGCAGGAGTACATCTTCAGTTGCAGCCCCTAGACTGACAAGTCTGTCTATAACCTCTACCCTTCTTCGATTGTTGACTGCCTCCTGGTTGGCTGCAGCTGCTTTGGTACTTGCAGCTAACAGTTTCCCAGTTGGTAGTCTACCTTTCCTTTTGAGCTTCTCCAACCTTTCTTCCTCCTGAAGCTCTTCCGAAGTCATCTTCCTCTTGCCTTTTATGTCTTCGGAAGTGCTAGACTTTGGGGTTCTTGGATAGAAGATCCAGGTTGGGTAGTAGAGGTGGGAGCTGGAGTCAATGCAGATGTTAGAGCCAATGGTTGGCTGAGAAAGTCCTCCCTATTAACCTCAGATGCAAGTTCCAGAATTGCATCTGTGACTATTAGATCATCGGAAAGAGAAAATAGTCCTTCCGCAGCAGCAATCTCAGCTTCGGAAGTTTGAGCTTGTTCTTCCGAGGCTTTGAATTGTGCTTCGGAAGTCTGTGAAAATACACTCTGTCCCAACTGTTTCGGTTGCTGGGCCATCAGTCCTAGTTTCCCCTTCGAAGTTAATCTCAGGTTCCACTTGGACCTTAGGTTGACCAACTTCCTCAACAGTGGTAGGAGGTGCATTCAACCTCTGAAGCTCTTGAGCTCCGAAGTAAATCACAGACATATCTGGGCTGGGCTGTTCTATGAGGGATTCCAAAAGGAACTTGTTGAAGAACCTATTGAGATCCTGGAGCATCCTTTGATCCACTTGAAAGACAACTGGAGGAGGCTCAGGGAAGATGGCAGCTTGTTGCATTGGATACTTTGAGCTCAAAGAAGTAAGAGCTTGACTTTGGGTTTCCTGTCTTTGGCTTTGTCTCTCAACACTCTCCCCCTTTTTGGTAGCATCATCCTGAGAGCTAGATGAGCTAGAGGAAGAGGTCAAGGAGACCTGAACTGGTACATGCCTAACAGATCTCTCAATCTGTTTCTCAGCTAGTTTGGCCTTGAGAGTTTCAATCTCAAGTTGCTGAGTGGCAGACCTATCCTCTAAAGTCTTAACCTTTGATTCAAGGTTTGAGACTTTAGAAAGTAGGTCTTGAATGGTGAGTTGCATACTTCCCTCATCTTCTTTTGAAGAATCACGGGGAGATGAGGTAACATACCTGGTATGTTCATCCTCACCACCAGATGTGGTTTCTTGGCACCCTGGTTTCCCTTGCACAATGATGTCTCTTTCAGAGGCATCAAAGGGCATGGTTGCCGTAGATTCAGTCTCACTGTCGTTACCACTGTCCTGAGGATCCATTGAGGCTCCTTCAGTAGTGGCAGCTGAATCTACATGAGTCCCCTCCACATCAGTGGGACTCACCTCAGTAGGGCTTTGCTGGTGTGGGCTAGAGATAAGGGGTCTCTCTAGGCTCTGTTGATCCTTGAGAGGGTGTTGTGGATCAACTTCATTGCCTTTAAGAGACATAATCTCTTCACCAGCTCCGGTCAAAAGGTCAGTAAAAGAAAAGGAGTGAAGACCTAATGACCCGGGACTTTGATCAATGTCAAAAGGCATTGAGCTGTCCCTTTGTGGCTGCTCAGGGGAGTATAGAGACTCACCCTGAGGGCTATCAGCTAGGGTTTTGGGCTCATGGGTCTGAGACTGAGGAGACTCAAGACCCATATTGAGGTCAATAGTGAAGGATGGGTGGACCTCTGGCTGAGTGGGAGCCCTTTGTTCCACTCTAGCCTTTTTGGATTGAAGAGGAGGGGCTTGTTCAATCAGAGTAGATTGAACAAGGGTTCGTTTGGGACGTCTCTGGTATGTAACAGTAATGGGTGGAGAAGGTAGATTTGGGATGGTGAGGGTAGTTGCTGGTGTGGGTTCATCACCTGTGGGGTGAACAGGGATGTCACCAGGAGCCATTGGCTCAATCATACCTGGAAGTAGTGCGGTATCTCTTCCAGTGTAGTTGGTAGACACTCTCTTCAAGATCTTGAAGATGGTCGGCCTCATTTGGGGAGCAGACAGAGCAGCTGCACAGACAAGCTTACCCTGATCCAGCTCACAGTTGATGATGTGCTGGAGAAACCTGGGATACATAAAGAATGTGTCCCTTTGAAGATTTCCCATAAGGTTAGTCAGCACAAACCTTGAATAGTTGAAGCGGAGGCTTTGTACCAACCCGTGAACTAAGCACCCAAGTTCATACGGGATTTGATCCCATCCCCCAGATTTATTAGATAGACAGTGAAGAACCACATGCAGCAGGAACTTCCACTTGTAGGAGAAGTTGAATTTGTAGACCGTTGACCTGCTAACATCTCCACCGTATCCCATTTGGAGATAAGAACTATCTAAATCTGATTTGGGGAATTCCGTTGGAGCGCCCTCATCATGGAGCTCGAGATGCTCCCTGATGATCTGTTCAGAGATGACCAACTCTTGGCCACAAATGCTTGACCTTATGACACGAACCCCGTTTAGGGTTTCAATCCGACCATTTGCCCAAAATTCGGACATTTGGTTTGAGTAGATGGTAGGGTTTACGGTCAAAGCAGTGTAGTATGAAGATTGGGCCAGGAAAGAAATGATATCTGAGAAGTCAGCATCCCTTGAAGAGTCAAGGAGTGCGACCTGGTTGTGCTGAGGGTTTAAGGCCATTGAAGAAGATGACAGAAGAATAGTTCGGAGTAAGGTAAATTGGAGAAGAAGAAAGCTTTTAGGGCAGTAATTTGGGTAAAAAGAGTGTAAGTGATTAACCGGAAGTATTTAAATGGGTGAAATGGCGGTTTGGATAAGATGATGTGAGGGTTCAGTGGATGATGTGACATGGGCGGTAAGGTTAGACCATTTAAATAATCCGACATCATTAACAAAATCTTTACTTTTTACAGTGTGGGGCCCAAAAGATTTCCGTTACACAGTAAAATCTTTCTTCCGAGTATAAAGCATTTCCGAAGGTAAAGTTCTTCCGAAGGTAAATTGCTTACTTCCGAGAGTATATGTTGCTTTCAGATGGAGTGTGTTAAGTGCTTCGGAAGTAGATCTGAGGTGAACTCAATCGCTTCTTCCGAGACTTAACACTCTTCCGAGAAGAAAATTATCCTGTGAGAAATTTGCTTCGGAAGATATGCAAGATATCTTCCGAGGGTTAATTTCTCTTCGGAAGAACTTATACTTAGATAAAATTTAGAGAAAGATCTTTTGTAACAGGGCTTAGATTGTTTTTGACAAAAGACTTTACACATTAAAAGGTTTTCAAATGAGATGAACTAATCAATGTTTATCATCCCAATAGCTGTAATGAGATATTTAAATCTCTGTTCATCAAATGCTTTGGTGAACAAATCAGCATATTGTTCATTTGAATCAACTTTGATTAGTTTGATAAGATTTTTCTCATGAATATCTCTAATGAAATGATACCTGATATCAATGTGCTTTGTCTTGGAGTGCTTCACTGGATTTTCAGTAATGGATATAGCACTGTTGTTGTCAATGTGGATAGGAGTGCTCATGAAGTTGAATCCATAGTCTATCATCTGGTTTTGAATCCACAGCAGCTGAGCACAGCAACTAGCAGCAGCAATGTATTCAGCTTCAGCAGTTGATGTAGAGACACAGGATTGCTTTTGCATTGCCATGAGATGATCCTTCCACCAAGAAATTGACATCCACCTGATGTTGATTTCTTGTTGATGTTGCAGCCACCATAATCGCTATCAGAGTAACCATAGAGATTAAAATCACTATTTCTTGGATACCAGAGACCTAGTTTAGGTGCTCCTTTGAGGTATCTGAGGATTCTCTTGGCAGCAATTAGGTGAGACACCTTTGGAGCAGCCTGATATCTTGCACAAATGCAAGTTGCAAACATGATATCAGGTCTACTTGCTGTGAGATACATCAGAGAACCAATGATTGCTCTATACTGATGTTGATCAGTATCCTCCCCCTCAGAATCAGGGCAGAGATCATGGTTTCTGGGTATAGGTGTCTTTGCTGCTTTACAATCCTTCATATCAAATCTCTCTAAGATATCATTGACATACTTAGATTGATTGATGAAGAACCCTTCCTTCAATTGCTTTACCTGAATTCCAAGGAAAAAGTCCATTTTTCCCATGGAACTCATCTCGAACTTCTTCTTCATAATGCTCTCAAAGTCTTTGCACATTTGGTCATTTGAGGAACCAAATATGATGTCATCAACATAGACTTGAACAAGCAAAATGTCTTTCCCAGACTTTCTAATGAAGAGAGTCTTATCAATGGTACCTCTAGTATAACCATTCTTCAGGAGAAATTGAGACAATGTCTCATACCACAGCCTAGGTGCTTGGTGCAGCCCATATAGAGCTTTATCCAACTTGCACACATAGTTTGGATGCTGTGGGTCTTCAAATCCTGGAGGCTGGCATACATAGACTTCCCTATCTATATCCCCATATAGAAAGGCACACTTGACATCAAGCTGGTAGACAGTGAAATTCTTGGATGCAGCATAAGCAAGGAAGATCCTAACTGCCTCAAGTCTTGCAACAGGTGCAAAGACATCAGTATAATCGATTCCTTCCTCTTGAGTGTATCCTTGAACCACCAGTCTTGCCTTGTTCTTGATAATCAAGCCTCTATCATCTCTTTTGTTCCTGAATACCCATTTGGTGCCTATAGGTACTTGACCAGATGGTAGCGGACATAGGTTCCAAACCTTTTGTCTTTTGAATTGAAGCAGCTCCTCTTGCATTGATTCAACCCAGCTACTATCTTTCAAGGCATCTTCCACCTTCTTGGGTTCCATTTGGGATAAGAAGCATGAGTACAAGCAGACATTCCCATTATGAGTTTGTCCTCTTGTTCTCACACCCTCAGAGACTTCCCCTATGATGTTTTCAGCTGGATGAGTATTATGAATTCTGAGTCTTGGAATCACCTCCAGTTGCAAAGATAAGTCCAAGTTGGACATATTTTGCTCAGGAGCTTGAATACTTGGTCCAGCTGTTGTTTCAAGTCATTCAATGAGGACTGATTGAATGAAAGAGAAACATCATCATTTCTTTGCTGTGAAGCATCATTAACAGTTGCCTGTTCCTTCAAAATGGTGCTTCCATCAGCTTGGTGTTGTGCAGGATCACCTGAAGAGATTTGAAAATCAGCAGGTGAATCCCTTGTTGAAGTTCCACTATCTCTTGAAATGGTTATGCTGTCAGATCTTTCAATAGTGGGAACTTGATTTGTTGCAGCTCTTGGAGAACTTGGAATAGGTCTGGGAAGCTCAAACAGTTGATCTTCATCAGAATTACTTTGAGCACCTGTTCCAGCTGAAACATTCTCACAAGATGGTTTAGAATAGTTTGGAAACAATTCTAAATCAAAGATATGATCAGGGCCATTCCCCCTAACACAAGGAGTGTGCTCATTAACTACAATGTTGGAAGATTCCTCAAATTGTTGGTTTTTAATATTATAAACCTGTATGCTTTAGAATAGGAGGAATATCCAACAAAGATAGCATCATCTGACTTTTCAGCAAATTTTGCCAAATTGTCTTTTGTGTTAAGTATGGTACACCTGCTGCCAAAGGACCTTAGAAAGCCAATGAACGGTGGCCTCTTGTTCCATAACTCATAAGGGGTTTTTCCATGTGGCTTTACTACAAGAACTCTGTTCTGCACATAGCATGCAGTGCTGACTGCCTCTGCCCAGAATGTTAGAGGCAGCTTTGAATCAGCTAACATAGTCCGAGCAGCCTCAATAAGTGTCCTATTTCTCCTCTCAGCAACACCATTTTGTTGAGGAGTTCTAGGAGCACTATATTGTCTGGCAATCCCTTTTGAGTTACAAAATGAGTCAAGAACAAAGTTCTTAAACTCAGTCCCTTGATCACTTCTAATTATTTTAACCTTGTGATCAACTTGATTTTCTATTTTAAGAATAAAAGATTTTAAAGTTTCAGCAGTTTCATCTTTAGTTCTTAAAAAGAATACCCATGTAAATCTAGTAAAATCATCAACTACCACAAGGCAATATGATTTCCTTCCAATGCTCATTATACTTGTGGGACCAAATAGATCCATGTGCAATAAGTGTAATGGAGTGGTGATAGAGTTAACAACTTTGGATTTATGAGAAGACCTGTGTTGTTTCCCTTTCAGGCAAGCAACACAGTTATCTTTGCAGAAAAATTCCTTTTTAGGCAAACCATGTACCAAGTTATTTTTAGCCAATTTATTCATTGTCTTAAAATTGACATGACACATTCGTTTATGCCATAGTGTTGACTCATCACCATCAGCTTTGGAAAGAAAGCATGATACTTCTCCCATTGGGGAAGCATTGTTCATATCAAGCTTGTACATATCCCCTTTCCTGGGAGATCTAAGAAGCACCAATTCCTGAGGAATTGTCATCCCGGGTTTGAGGATAATGCACTCATGTTCTGTGAAAAGCATTTGATGCTTTTGATCACAGAATTGAGAAACACTTAACAGATTGTGTTCAAGCTGTTTGACAAAATTAACTTTGTCAACTTTTAACTTTCCATTGGATATACTCCCTCTGCCAGAAATATATCCTCCGGCCTCACCTCCAAACTGGACAGGACCTCCATCATAATGTTGAAATTGTTGAAGGAGAGATCTGTTCCCTGTCATGTGCCTGGAGCATCCACTATCTACAATCCAAATGTTGTTATTCTTGTCATATGGATGTCCCTGCACATAAGGTGAGATAATTAGTTTTGATTGGAAACCCAAGCCTTATTGGTCTTGGGTTCTTCCAATGATAGTGACATAATTGAACCAAAATTTATGCATGGGGGTTCAATGGATGTCTTTGAAGAAGAGGTTTGGGCTACAGCATCTTCCTTGATCTTCCATTCCATCCCTTGGTTGATCATAGAAGATGAGCTTGTTGAAGCTTTTGTAGCTTGGCATTCTTCCGAAGCTTCTTTCTTTTCGGAAGAGACCTTCACCACCTTTTCTTCCGAAGCAGTCTTCTTCTGGGATGGTTTCAAGGGGACTCTTTTGGTTTTCTGAGTCTTTGCAGCTTTAACTTCCGAAGCCTTTTTCCTTTCGGAAGAAGAGTTTTCTTCCGAGAGAAGCCTTGCTTCGGAAACAAGCTTTCCCTTTTTCATCACTTGAACCATTTGATATGGTCCAAATGTGAAACCTTCCCTGACTCCTTCTCTTTTAACATTATTTGCATAATGTGTGCTAGCAGGATTGTAGTAACAATCTTTAGCCATGTGGTTTTGCAGACCACACATTATGCATGCAATGTTAACTTTCTGGGAATGAGAGGATTGCTGTTTCTTGTTCTTTTTCTCCTCATCAGCAACCTTTCCCTTTAACTTCTGATCCTTTGGTAGGATAGGAGTACTGGTACTGTACTCTTTTCCTGAATCAGAAGGTCCAACCACCTGGAATCCAGCTGATATGAATACACCCTTTTGCTTTGGGTCTATCTTTAGCTTGGATTCAGCCACCTTCTTGGCAGTTTTTCTGGCTGCCTTAGCTCTGCTTCTTCTGGCTTTGGTGGTCAGGGTTTGATCATCATTGGCTGGGGAGGGCACAATTACCTGTTCCTTCCCTGTGATGGTCATGGTCTCCATAGTTGCATCATTCTTTGACTCTTGAGAAGGTGGGTCAACAGATGGAACCTCTTGCTCTTCAGTACCACACCTTGGTTGTCTTACAGACTCATAAGAGTGTGGTGGAGCAATTTCATTGGTTCCCAACCCACCTTTGTTTTGATAACAAAGTTTTGAGTGAGAGGATGATGCAAGAATGGCTTGGAAGTTTTGCTCGGAAATAGCATACTTCCTGGCTTGAGCCTCAGCAGTGACAAGCTGGGCTTGAGCCTCAGTCAATTTGGATATTAAATCCTTGATTTGAGTCTTGTAGTTTGTGTGTTCATGTTTTAAGAGGGACACAGTTTTCTCTAACTCCTCAATTTTTCTTTGGTAGTCAGATTCAGCCCTTTTAAAGTCAGATTTTAAAACATTTAAAGACTCAATATCAGATTTAATTTCCATATTGTAGTCCTGATACAGTTTAACCTTAGCAATACAAGCAGGGGTACAGAGATGTTCATATACCTTGTTTTCATCTGTTCCTGCCATGAGTGCTTGAGCAGGAGTCACATCTTGAACCATGAAGCTCCAGTCAACTTCTTGAGCCATTGCTGCAGTCTCAGTTGACTTTCCGGTGGGCTTTGGTGTAGAAGGATGTGTGGAGGCCTGTGAGGTTCCCGGGTTGGACTTGGAGCCTTGCATTCCCTTGCAAAATGACCAAGTTGGTTACAGTTGTAACATTTGGCCTTGCTTTTGTCAAACCCAAATTTGCTGGTGATTGGGTTCTGAGGGAATTGCCTTCCAGTTCTTTTAAAGAACTTCTTCGCTCTGTAGGTTAGAAGAGCCATTTGTTGGACTATGTCCACATACTCTATGTCATCCGGGCTAAAACACTCTAGATCATCAAAGCAGTATTGATAATCATTTGAGTGCCCACTCCCTGAGACAAATGCACAGCCCTCCTGAAAGGAGCTTTGCTGAGCTTGTTGAGACCTTGGAGTCTCAGGAAATGTGATGTAAGGCCCAGAGGAACAAGATGGCTGCTGGGTGTAGGTCAGGTACTGCTGAGACTGGGAGATGCCTGAGCCTTCAGCAACCATTAAAGCGTTGCTAGCAGGAAGACTCAAGGGTCTGCTTGTCTGGTGACCCCTCTTGCTTTCCATTTCCAAACGGTATCCATCAAGGATCCCATAGAGTTCGGTCATGGTGAGTGTATTTAAATTCTCTGTTCTCTTGATGGAGACACAGTAGAATGTCCACTCATTGGGTAGAGCACTCATAAACTTTCTAGTAAGGTCTCTGAGTTCATGAGTGATTCCCACAGATTGAAGGGAAGAGATAAGATCCATGTACCTGAAATATTGCTGGCTAAGAGTCTCTCCAGCAACATAGGTGAAGTTCTCAAACTGCTGCTTCAGTGAGTCCTTCTTGAATCATTCGAGCTTGAGTACATTTGAGCAAGAGCATCAAAGAGTTCTTTGGCAGACTTACAATGCTCAAACCCCACCATGATGGAGTTTGGGATTGCAGTCATAAGAACAGTCATAGCATTGCTGTCTATGTCAAGCTTCTTCCTGTCTTCATCAGAATAATCTTCAACGGCTTTCTCAATCATGGCACCGTTTCCACCAGCTACTTTTGGCTTATACGGGCCATTGACGATGGATTGCCACATCTTGCTATCCTGGTACCTGATGAAGCCTTCCATTCTTCTGCTCCAAGACCTGAAGTTTTCAGGGGCGATGATGGGAGCTTTGGTCATCGTTCCCATCTCAACTTCAGATTTGTTGAGGGCCATTTTGAGTGAGGTATAAGGAGGAGTGAAAAACTGGTTGATTAGGATGGTAAGATCTCACAATCAAGAGCCTAAAAAGCTCTGATACCAATTGCAGGATCGGGTTTGTCACTTAAACATTTGTGATTCTCTCAAACTCGCTTATAATAACACTCAAATCAGATGAAGCAATGCCTTTAACAAGAGTTGATAATAATATAATAAGTAATCAAAGGAACAAGCAGAAATATATTTTCAAGGTACTTGTATATATTACTTCTCAACTCAAGATTACAAGACACTTACAAGCATAAACAAGAGTTACAATGAGAAACTATATATACTAGATCCTACAGCCGGTTATACTTGATACCAGCTGGAAACCTAAGACTAAAGCATATACTACAATGCTATAGTTAAGGTATCTTAGATAAAGTATTATCTAAGATATGGTAGTCATGACATGTCCATGACTTACCTTTTGTCACCAACTAAAGATGGCAACTGTACTTAACATAAAAAGGTAAACAGTGGATTAAAGTATGGTCAACTACATGGCTTTTGAGAAAACGCCATGCAGTATCTCAGAGATTTGCAGCGGAGTGTCAGACAGGCCATACTTATGTCCACTGGATAATAGGAGTGTCTTCCGAAGGTTAACTGGCTTCGGAAGAACAAGTTCTTCCGAAGCCACTTATACTTCGGAAGATGCTTCTATGCTTCCGAGGCTTTGAGGACTTCTTGTACTTCGGAAGTTGACTTCAGATCTTTGTCTCCAAGTCTTGATCTTCGGAAGTAGGTTCTTTGTCTTCGGAAGTTGGAGTTTTCCTTCGGAAGTGCATTTTACACTTAGACTTCGGAAGAGCTCCTTCTTCCTTCGGAAGTTCCATACTTAGCTTCGGAAGTCCTTTGTATGTTGTACTCAAAATCTTCTAAGTGACTTAGTTTTGGTTGCAACAGCCTTTCTAGATCCAACATTCTTGCTGAACACTAGTATGTCGTCGAAATAGACGACAACAAACCTACCCAAAAATGGTTTTAATACCTGATTCATCAATCGCATGAAAGTACTTGGTGCATTGGACAATCCGAAGGGCATAACTAGCCATTCATACAACCCTTCTTTTGTCTTGAAAGCTGTCTTCCACTCATCCCCTTCGTATATTCTGATCTGGTGGTACCCGCTTCTCAAATCAACCTTAGAAAACACTATGGCACCATATAGTTCGTTTAACAAATCGCTTAATTAGGGAATGGGAAAACGGTATTTAATAGTGATCTTATTTATGGATCGACTATCCATACACATTCGCCACTCTCCATTTTTCTTGGGTACAAGGATGGTCGGTACAGCACAAGGACTGAGTGACTCTTGGATAAGTCCTTTGGACAACAACCCATCAACCTGTTTTCGCATCTCTTCTGTTTCTTTAGGATTGGTACGATATGCAGGTTTGTTAGGTAGTATGGAGCCTGGAATAAAGTCAATCTTATGTTGAATGGTGCGTAATGGAGGCAAGCCAGAGGGAATTTCGGCGGGAAAGACTTGTTTAAAAGTTTGCAACAAAGGCTGGGCAGAAGGGTGGGGATCGTTGGAGGGAATGGATTCTGTTTCGTCAAGGCCTAAGAGTAGAAACTCTTTGAAAGAGTAGTACTCTTGTTGTTCAGCTGTCAACAAGGTGCTCAAAGTTTGAGAAGGTTTAGGGGGAGGAATGGTTGGGGACATTGGAGTGAGTGTGATTCGCCGGTTGTTGTGATCAAAAGAATAAGTGTTCCGATAGCCGTCGCGCATCACCCTCCTATCAAACATCCAGGGTCGACCCAAAAGTACATGACAAGCGTCCATCGGAATGACATCATACCAAATCTCATCCTTGTATGACCTGCCAATACTGAGAGATAACAAAATGCGGTGAGATACACGAATTCCCTTTCCTTGGTTTAGCCACTGGATCACATAAGGAGAAGGGTGGGCTTGGGTTGGCAAATTTAGTCTTGATACCACATTTGAGAGGCGACATTGGTGCAACTACCCCCATCAATAATTACAGTGCAGACCTTTTGATCAATGGTACATCTCGTATGAAAAATGGCTTCCCGCTGCAAATTCTCCTCCTGATCAGGAGTGTTGTTGAACGCGCGCCTAACAACAAGACATGTTCCTTCGTCAGGCCCAACGATTTCTTCCTTAATGGAACCATCGATCACTGTACTCGGTGGTGGATCAACGGCAAAAGAAGTGTCTACAACTTCGTACTCGGCCAACGTAATCATCTTCTTGTTCGGGCACTCGGATGCAATGTGTCCTAACCCTTGACACCGGAAACACCTTTGTGGGGCTCGGATAGGTACTGTTGGACTCTCGGGTGGGTTGAGATTCTTGTTGGTTGAGGATGTTTTTGGTTGGGTTGGGGTTTTGATTAATGTTCGTCCAGTCTCAAACTTGCTCTTGTTTCTTTGTTGACTATCTACTTTGTGGGCTAATAGGGTTAACTCATCCAGGGTTGAGTGTGGGTAGAGTTCCACGACATTAGCGACACGTGCATCTAATCCCTCCAAATACCGAACCAAAGTTTGTGGATCATCCTCGGGCAGATCGCACTTCATAAGCAGGTACTCAAAATCCCGAGAATACTCTTCAGCTGGTCGTTGATTCTGTTTTAGGTGATGTAGTTGAGAAAAACTTGCCTGGACATAATAAGAGGGTAGGAATTTCTGCTTCATTAACTTTTTCATTTTGGGCCAATCTTTCACCTTTGTCTTGCCCAACCGCTCACATTTAGTGCACGTATTAGCCCACCAGGTTGACGCGTATTTTCGCAATTTCATAGCCACAATCTTTACCTTGTTTTCCTCAGTCGTTTCTTTGTAATCGAAAGCACACTCCACGGTGCGCAACCATTTGACAAACTCGTCGGGATCGAGCTGCTCGATAAGGGATTCATTAGACCGAGTATCTCTCCCTGGGGTGCTCCGGTCCTGTTTGTGAAGAAGAAAGACGGTAGTATGAGGATGTGCATTGACTACCGAGAGCTGAACAAGTTGACGGTGAAGAACCGATACCCCTTACCAAGAATTGATGATCTGTTTGACCAGCTCCAAGGTGCCAGTTGGTTCTCGAGAATAGATCTACGATCTGGTTACCATCAATTGAAGGTGAAGGAACAAGACATTCCTAAGACAGCTTTCCGTACGCGTTATGGACACTATGAGTTCCTCGTTATGTCTTTTGGCCTAACTAACGCGCCAGCTGCCTTTATGGACTTGATGAATCGAGTGTGCCGGCCAATGTTGGATAGATCAGTGATTGTGTTTACTGATGATATCCTGATCTACTCGAGGAGCGAAGAAGAGCATGCCGGCCACATTCGGGAGGTGTTAGAGACCTTAAGAAAGGAGAAGTTGTATGCTAAATTCTCCAAGTGCGCATTCTGGTTGCGCGAAGTTCAATTCTTAGGTCATGTGATAAATCCCGAGGGGATTATGGTAGACCCCGCAAAGGTGGAGGCGGTGATGCAATGGAAGTCACCAAAGACGCCATCCGAGATTCGTAGTTCTTGGGTTTGGCGGGCTATTACAGAAGATTCATCCTAGACTTTTCCAAGATCGCTTCTCCACTAACCAAGTTGACCCGTAAGGATGTGAAGTTCGTGTGGGGTCAAGAGCAAGAAAGGGCTTTTGAGGAGTTGAAGGCAAGACAGACCCAAGCCTCGCTCTTGTCATTACCAGAAGGAAGTGAGGATTTGGTGGTTTATTCAGATGCTTCCTACTCAAGGTTGGGTTGCGTGTTGATGCAGCGAGGTAAGGTGATAGCCTACGCATCCCGACAACTGAAGGTGCATGAGGTTAATTATCCTACTCTTGACCTGGAGTTAGCAGCAGTGGTATTCGCACTAAAGATTTGGAGGCACTATCTGTACGGGACGAAGTGCACCATCTTCACTGACCATAAGAGCTTGAAGTACTTCTTCGAGCAGAAGGATCTGAACATGAGGCAGAGACGATGGTTGGAGCTTATAAAGGATTATGACTGCGAAATCCATTACCATCCGGGCAAAGCCAACGTGGTGGCTGATGCCCTTAGCCGAAAAGAGAGACCCGAGCCGATTCGGGTGAAAGCATATCAACTAATCATGACCTCCGATGTGATGAAGCAAGTCAAGGAGTTTCAAGATGAGGCATTGAAAGAAGATCATCTTAACTCTGAAAGGATGAGAGGTCTAGTTGGGAAATTGGGTGAAAACACACTTGGTGTTAAAACTCGATTTGGACGAGTGTGGATTCCTCGTTTTGGGGATCTACGTGTGAGGATTATGGATGAAGCTCACAAAACTCGATACTCCATTCATCCTGGTGCCACAAAGATGTATCAAGATATGAAGAAAGATTATTGGTGGCCGGGTATGAAGCGTGACGTGGTGGAGTATGTGAGTAAGTGCCTTACTTGTTTGCAAGTGAAGGCCGAACATCAGAAGCCATATGGGAAGATTCAACCTTTGGATATACCGGAATGGAAGTGGGAGCACATCACCATGGATTTCATTACGAAGCTGCCGCGTACGCCGAAAGGGTACGATGCCATATGGGTGATAGTAGATCGTTTGACGAAGAGTGCTCATTTCCTACCGATCCGGGAGACATATTCATCAGAGAGGTTGGCTGACCTGTTCATCAAGGATATTGTAGCTCGTCACGTTGTGCCGGTGTCCATCGTGTCTGATCGTGACACTCGGTTTACCTCTAAAATTTAGAAGAAATTCCACGATGCCATGGGGACGAGATTACACATTAGCACGGCTTATCATCCCCAAACTGATGGTCAGTCAGAAAGGACCATTCAGACATTGGAAGACATGCTTCGGGCATGTGTGATTGACTTCGGGGGAAGTTGGGATGACCACTTACCGTTAGCTGAATTCTCGTACAATAACAGTTATCATGCCAGTATTGGCATGCCACCATACGAGATGCTATACGGTAGAAGATGTAGAACGCCCGTATGTTGGGGAGACATTGGGCAGAAAGAATTGGGAGGTGTCGAGGTAATCGAGGCTACGACCGAGAAGCTCGAAAAGATTAAAGCCTTCATGAAGGCAGCCAAGGATAGACAGAAGTAGTATGTCGATAAACGACGCAGACCGATCGAGTTCCAGGTGGGTGACCGGGTTATGTTGAAAGTCTCACCTTGGAAGGGAATCATCCGATTCAGGAAACGAGGTAAGCTAAGCCCGAGATATATAGGCCCTTTCCGAATCATTGCTCGAGTTGGGGAAGTGGCCTATAGATTGGAGTTACCAGAAGAGTTAAGTTAATTCACCCGACATTCCATGTATCTCATCTGAGAAAGTGCTTAGCCGATGAAGACATGATTGTTCCACTGGAAGATATCGAGGTAGACGAAAGGCTCAATTATGTGGAGCAACCAGTGGCAATCATCGATAGAAAAGAGAAGAGGCTGAGGAATAAAGTGGTTCCTCTTGTGCATGTACAGTGGAAGCACAGAAAGGGATCCGAATCTACATGGGAGACTGAGGAGGAGATGAGGCAGCATTATCCTAGTTTGTTTGAGGAACAACAGGTTTCGGGGACGAAACCTATATAAGGGGGGTGGACTTGTAACACCCGGTTATTTTAAAAAGACAAGAAATGGAGAATAAAAGAAAGAAAAGCAATAAAGTCCAAGTAGAGGGACTAAAAGTGTCCAAAAGGACAAAATCTTTGAAAAAGTGGGTGTAAAGGTGGTATGGCCGCCCACCCTTACTTGACATCACCCTTTCTTCGGATTTAGAGAGAGAGAGAGCAGAGAAACTTCGGGTTTTGAAGAAGAAGAAAAGAAGAGAAGTCGAATTCAAGGTAAGAATTCGTGGTTTTTTTATGTGTTTATGACGGGTTTTATCCCGGTTATATGCTTATGTGCTCATGTGTTTGTGTATGTGCCCGTGTGTGTGTGTGTGTGGTGTTCTAGGTGTTTGAACTCATTTGCATTCGGGTTAAAAGGAAGATACACCCAAAGTTGCACCAGGTGAGTTCTAGACCCCGGTTTTACTTGTTTTTAAACTCTCTTTGGGGCTGAAACTGTATTAAAAAGTTTTTACAAAGTTTATGTATATTTACCCGTATATATTATGCATGTTAAATGTTGATTCTTGAATGCTTATAGGTTGTTCATGTTTAGAATAACCATGTTAAGCTTAGAATAAATGGGTTTGATGAATTGGGGTTGAAAACATATTAGGAACATGATATGCAGAAGGTTCATACGCCTGAAAATGCCATAGAATGAATCAAGTGTAATCCATGCGCCTAAACAGTAGCCCATGCGCCTATATTACCTTAGAAATGTTTTAAGTATAGCCCATGCGCCCGAATGGCCCATGCGCCTGAGTGGCCTATGCGCCTGATTTATCGATACGCCTAAGTGTCCATGCGACTGAAAGGGGTCATACGCCCCAATAGTACCCATGCGTCCGAATGGCCATGCGACTAAGTGGTCCATGCGCCTAAATACCCATGGGCCTAAGTGTCCCATGCGCCCAGGTACCCATACGCCTAAACAGGGCCCATGCGCCTAGATGGTGCCATGCGCCTAAACCCTTAGAATTTAATGCAGAATGTTTAGGAGTCTGTGCCTTTAGGGTTTTGACCGAGGGTTGACTAGGGTATATTAATGATGGGTTTCATGCATGATAATGATTGATTATGATTGTTCCTTATTATTATTATTGCTATTATTATTATTACTTATAGAATGTGACTTTGCGTGGTATCTTTATTATCGTAAAGTAAAGTGTATTGTAATAATAAAGAGAAAGAGCAATAAAAAAAAGAAGAGGAACATTAATAAAATGTTAACAAGTCTTGCAAGCTTATAGGAGGTACACGATCGTGTTGTCGTTAGCTCAACTGTGCAGCGGGTTAGCTACCCTATTGTGTGAAAGATTTGATCTGCCCAAGATACATATTAAATTGATGTGGCTAGTGTGATATGATCCAAGTCGGGTCATACCCAATAACAAGCCAAACAAACACCGATAAATATTTATTCGTTGATAAGATCATACAATTAAATATTAGCACCAATTTAGAAACCGGCTTTTCTAAATCATTGCTTTTGTAAATGAACAAGATTATATATATATATATATAATTTATTCATATGGGATTATTTGTTTCATTGCTTAAATTGGTTAAACAATGACATATAATAGTGTGTGAGTTCTATAAAATTAAATAGTTTAATTTTATAAAAGGGTAGAATGCAAGTATATTTTTTTAATAATTTGAATTAAGAGGGAAAGACCAAGGGAGCCTAATTTTCGGCCACCCCTTGAGTCTTGGGATTCCCTTTTTGTTGTTCCAAGACATGCAATTAACTAAACACTTCACTCTTGCATTTACACTCTCTCACACACACATAACAACAAAAGAGAAAAATCCTCTCTACCTTCTCTCTAGAAAACGGTTTTTAGTAAGAAAGGGGCTGATTTTCAGCCTTTAATCTTAGTGTTCTTGGCTGAAAATCAAGAGTTCAAGAGGGTTCTTGAAGGTGGTGTTGCATAACCTAGCAAAGAAGGTGTTTGAAGAAGCTTGGGGTACAACCTCTTGAGGATTTCTTGCTTGAAGTTTCAGCCTCAAATCTCATCATCCTCATCTTCTTATTTTCGGATTTAGGAAGCTACAAAGGTTGTAGTTTCTTGACTATCTAGTGTTCTTTCATTTGTATGCATTATGTATAAAGATCCATGGCTTGGGGTTATTATAAAATGGGTTTTATAATCAGATCTTAACATGTTTTAAAATATTATTCCGCTGCGTTTTCATATAAATAATGTTGTATGAAGCTTTGATAAACATGTTAAAACCCCTACAATGGCATCAAGAGCCACTTATACATATGCATACATATATTACACTTTGCTTTCTTTTGGACAGCCCAAAACCGTGGGTTTAAAGGGCTATTTTGGTGCCCCTTTTGATGTTTTAAAGATGCTATATTATGCATATTAGGATCTTTAAAACTCTAGTTTATAAGATTATTGTTTGCTTGGACTAAACCCATTTGTTCTTGGTTTATGTTGGCCAAAAACATGGGTTTTAAGGGGCTGCCAAAAATCGACTTCTTATGTATGTTTGGATATATTGTTGTTGTTTATGCATAACAAAGCCTAGACCACTTGGATTGAATGATTGATTGTCATGTTGTATTCATTTGGGCATGTAATAATTTATTTTGTTTTAAGTCTTGTTTTGTAATCTATTCATTCATATGGTTTGTAATAAATAGATTAGGAGTTTATCTTTACTAGAAAAATGTATTAGGATACATATTTTGTAAGGATGCTCAAGATCAAGACTTGAAGAAAAGATGGACAAAGAGGATGCTTGAAGATGTGGATTCAAGTGGGAGTTCCTTTTGTCAACCATGTGTCATGTTCTTAACCCTTAGGACAAGACCTTTTGACACACTTGTTTTGGCTAAACAAGTGTGCTCAACTTAGTATGCTTTGTTATGCATATATGGATTGTTTGGTTATGCTTGGTTGAATACTTATGATGTTGTTTTGTTTTGGATATTTGGATGTCATTAACAAACATCACCTAGAACAAGCTAATACAAGAAATTGGTTCTCAAATCATTAAGCAAAATAGAATGGGTCTATAAAAAGGAGTTAATGGTTTGCAAAATAAAATGGGTTTTATTTATAAGAACCAAATAGGTACCATATGGTTGAATGCATACAATCATATAGTACATGGATTTTTCTAAAACATGAATTGTGAAATTATAAATCCCTTTTGAAAAACAAGTTAAACACCATCCTTTTACACAACACTTAGGTTACTTGCAAACTCTTAGTGGGATAAAGGTCACCTAACCACTTTGAGGGAACTTGTAACTTGAGGTGATAATGCCATGTTTGTGGGATAAAGGTCACCTAACCACTTATGTGGTAAACTCACACGTGTGTGTAAGTAGGACGACTTGATTTATAAAATATATTGAATGGATCACCTAAAATGTATTTTATAAAAGGTGTTGATGGGGTAAACATGCCGTTATAAACATAAGATGTTTAAATGATCCCATACCACTAGAAGTTGCAATGGGTTGCAATTGTCATTTATGACTACCTTGTTTATTTAAATAATGGGATAAAGGTCACCTAACCAATATTTAAATATAACGTTGGATTCTAAAAATATTTTTTTTTAATAGTCTATGAGACGTAAAGGGTATTAATAAATGAAATGTATAATTATATCAACGATTACTAAAATGGAACTTTGTAAAATCTTGTAGATGGCCGATCACACCAACGCTAATAACGATGTACCAAACCAAAACAACCAATCTCTTAGGGCGATCCTTCAAAGGGATCGTCTAACACCTAACAACTTTATGGATTGGTACCGCAACTTGAGAATTGTTCTCAAGCAAGAAAAGCGGGCCTACATTCTTGATGATCCCATCCCCGATGAACCTAACGAGGAGGATGTGGAGGCCTATAATGATTGGGTTAGATATACGGAAGACTCCATCCAAGTCTCTTGCTTAATGTTAGCAAGTATGACACCCGAACTCCAAAAGGAGTATGAGCTCCATGGAGCCTATGACATGATCACTCAGCTGCGGGAAACGTTCCAGCAACAAGCTAGAGTGGAGCGCTTCGAAACGGTTCGAGCGCTTCATGCATGTCGGATGGAGGAATCCCAATCAGTTTCATCTTATGTTCTTAAGATGAAAAGCCACATCGACCGCCTTCAAAGGTTGAACTGTCCCGTCTCAAAGGAGTTGGCCACGGATTTGATCCTTAATGGCCTAACTAAAAAGTTTGAGGCATTCGTCATGAATTACAACATGAACGGATGGGACAAGAGCATAAATGAACTTCATTCGATGCTCAAATCAGCTGAGGCGGGAATGGGTAAAAGGGTTTTACCCGTTCTCACCATTAATGAAGGTGGGAGAAGGAAGAGGTCTCTACCCCCTCCCAAGGCAAATGTTGCCAAAGGAAAGGGGCACGTTGGAGGAAAGGGGAAGATGGTTGTTAGGGCGGAACCTCCGAAGCCCAAGGAGAAGAAGCAAAAGGTTGCTGTAAACGACCCATGCTTCAAATGTGGTGAGATAGGGCATTGGATGAGAAATTGTCCAGTCTATCTCAAAGAGTTGAGAGAAAAGAGGGATGCGGGGCAAACCTCAGGTATAATATACATGATACATATAGAATTAAATGTTATTTCTTCTAACACATGGGTATTAGATACCGGATGTGGAACTCACATTTGCAATTTGTTGCAGGGGTTCAAAAGAAATGAGCATTATGAGAAAGGGGAAATAAGTCTCTTCATGGGCAATGGTGCAAAGGTTCATGTGGAAGCCCAAGGAGACTACATTTTGAAACTTCCAAATGGTTTGGAAGTTATTTTAAGTAATGTATTATATGCTCCTAGTTTGACTAGGAACATAATCTCTGTTTCCCGTTTAAGACAATATGATTATGATTTCAAGTTTGTTGACAATGATATTCATGTTTCTTTAAATCATGTATTTTATTTTAAAGCTATACCTTGTAATGGTATTTATGAATTGGTTCATGAAAACGCAACATATGATAGCTCAATATACCAAGCAACCACCAAAAAACTTAAATTGGATTTGAGTGATACCTACCTTTGGCATTGTCGTCTTGGTCATATAAACAAGAAACGTATACAAATACTTCAAAAGAATGGTCTTTTAAAAACAAATGAATGTGATTCATTTGATGTATGTGAATCTTGTTTACAAGGTAAAATGACTAAGGCACCCTTTAGTGGAACTAACGAAAGGGCAAAAGATTTATTAGGTATCATACATTCGGATGTATGTGGTCCTTTTAAGCCAATGACTAGGAATGGTGAGAGATACTTCATTACCTTTACCGACGATTATAGTCGCTATGGGTATGTGTACTTATTAAGGCACAAAGATGAAGCTTTTGAAATGTTCAAAATCTTCAAGAATGAAGTAGAAAATCAACTCAACAGGTCAATTAAAATTCTCCGCACCGATAGAGGTGGCGAATACCTAAGTGATGTTTTTCAAGATCATCTTAGGAGTTGTGGGATTGTCTCACAACTCACTCCACCTGGAACACCACAACATAATGGTGTGTCTGAGAGGAGGAATCGAACCTTATTGGATATGGTCCGATCTATGATGGCTAGAAGCACATTGCCTCTATCATTTTGGGGTTTCGCTTTGCTCTCCGCGGCTCGTATTCTGAATATGGCCCCAACCAAGAAGGTGGAAAGGACACCTTTTGAGATATGGCATGGAAGAGTTCCATCCCTATCATACTTAAGGGTCTGGGGTTGTGAGGCTTATGTTAAGACTCCCACCCCAAACAAATTAGAAGTCCGATCCACCAAGTGTATCTTTGTTGGATATCCTAGAGATTCTATGGGATATTATTTCTATGATCCACTGGAACAAAAGGTGTTTGTTTCCAGAAAGGGTGAGTTCTTAGAAGCCAAGTTCCTTATGGAAGGAGCTAGTAGTAGAACAGTGGATCTTGAGGAGGAACAAGAACCACAGCCTAATACACGTTTGGTTGAAACTAGCACTCAACATAAGGATGTTGAGGATGATCAAGCGGTTGATCAATACACACAAAACGTTCGCAGAAGTGGTAGAACAAGTAATCCACCTGAAAGATATGGATTTTTTATGGATGGATGCTACGTGGTTGACTCCGATGAACCAACCACATATCATGATGCAGTGTCCAATTTGGATTGTGACAAATGGCTTGAGGCCATGAACGTTGAGATGCAATCCATGTATGACAATCAAGTTTGGGAACTTGTTGAGCCACCTCTTAATTCCAAAGTAGTTGGAAGTAAGTGGGTTTTCAAGAAGAAAACCGATATGCATGGAAACTTGGATACTTACAAAGCTAGACTTGTAGCAAAGGGTTTCACTCAAACTCAAGGGGTTGATTATGATGAAACCTTCTCACCTGTTGCAATGCTTAAGTCTATAAGGATATTGTTTGCCATAGCAGCTCATTATGATTATGAGATTTGGCAAATGGATGTCAAAACCGCTTTCCTAAATGGATATCTTGAGGAAGATGTCTATATGGTTCAGCCTGAAGGTTTTGTTGATCCAAAACATCCTAACAAAGTATGCAAGTTAAAGAAATCAATCTATGGATTGAAACAAGCATCGAGAAGTTGGAATCACCGTTTTGATGATGAAGTAAAGAAATTTGGCTTCATCAAAAACGCTGATGAGGCTTGTGTGTATAAAAAGGCTAGTGGGAGCACAATAACCTTCCTAGTATTGTATGTTGATGACATACTACTATTTGGAAATGACATTCCAACCATGGAAGGTGTAAAAGCCTGGCTTGGAAGTTGTTTTTCCATCAAGGATCTTGGTGAAGCCGCCTATATTCTGGGAATAAAGATCTATAGGGATAGATCAAGGCGGCTGATTGGTTTGAATCAAAGTGCATACATTGACAAAATCTTGAAAAGGTTCAAGATGGAAAACTCTAAGAAAGGTACTGTACCTATTCAAAGAGGGACAATATTGAGTACAACTCAATGTCCAAGCTCCAAGGAGGAGCAAAATAGGATGAAGGCAATCCCATATGCATCTGCTATAGGATCCATCATGTATGCAATGATATGCACTAGACCGGACGTGTCATGCGCTTTAAGCATGACAAGTAGATACCAGCAAAATCCTGGTGATAGTCATTGGATGGCTGTCAAGAACATTCTGAAATACCTAAGGAGGACTAAGGACATGTTCTTGATCTACGGGTCTGGTGAAGAGGAACTCGTAGTAAAAGGTTACACGGATGCGAGTTTCCAAACCGATCGAGATGATTCACGATCTCAATCAGGGTACATCTTTATTCTAAATGGCGGAGCTGTTTCTTGGAAAAGCTCAAAGCAAGAAGTCGTAGCGTTGTCCACTACAGAGTCAGAATATGTCGCCGCTTCAATGGCAGCACAGGAAGCTGCATGGCTGAAGAAATTCATAGCCGACCTAGGGGTAATCCCTTCCATTCAGGATCCCCTAGAGATCTTTTGTGACAACGAAGGTGCGATTGCTCAAATCAAGGAACCTCGTGCTCATCAAAAGACTCGGCACATTGAACGGAGATTCAACTACATAAGGGATGAAGTTGAAAAGGGAAAGATATGTATTCGCAAAGTCCACACTGATAAAAACATTGCGGATCCACTCACAAAACTCCTTGAAAAGGCAAAGCATGAAGGTCATGCTTGTGCCATGGGACTTAGATATTCAAGTGACTGGGTTTAATGTTGTACTTTATATTTGAATATTGGAACTTATGTTATTTGACTTAATTACATGGTTATAATATTCATTTGTTCTTCTATTTTAGCATGTTTAAATCCGTGAATAAATAAGTTATTCTAAACGTCCGTAGTCGATCATACTTGTGGGAACAACTATGAATGTAAGACTATAATGAACTTGGATTGGTTGATGTTCATAAGATATGAATATAGAGCAAGAGGTTGTTACCAAGGTTCATTGATATCTATGGGATATAGATATTGGACTGACCCGCACTCAATTATTTCTGCATGGAATCTTCTGATTAGTCATAAGAAATTTTGAGTAAAGGCGAATATCATTGTATCCTCAGACCTGAGATACATATTGGGTCTCGATATTCACCAAGTATTGTACTTTGACTTAGTCCTTTGCTGTTCTGAAAAGGCAGTACATAAGGCTGAGTTCAGGTATAATATGAGGTGATTGTGAGAGACGTATGTAGTCAAGATGGAATTTGTTCCTCTTATTCGTTGAGAGTTAGATGTCTAAGGCCTGTTAAAGTTAAATCATTGGAGAATGACAATTCTGTGTCTCTTGGATTTAACATGACATCTGCAACAAAAGGATAGATGAATAATTCACCTAAGACATATTCAAGTAAGTCACTTGAAAAGGATGATGTTATTGAATGGCACTTAGTCATATACATTAGGGGTAGCAAACCGTTGCTAGGCGTTATTTGCTGCTTGCATCAATCTTCTATGAATCTTGTGCAAGTGGGAGATTGAAAGATTTGATCTGCCCAAGATACATATTAAATTGATGTGGCTAGTGTGATATGATCCAAGTCGGGTCATACCCAATAACAAGCCAAACAAACACCGATAAATATTTATTCGTTGATAAGATCATACAATTAAATATTAGCACCAATTTAGAAACCGGCTTTTCTAAATCATTGCTTTTGTAAATGAACAAGATTATATATATATATATATATAATTTATTCATATGGGATTATTTGTTTCATTGCTTAAATTGGTTAAACAATGACATATAATAGTGTGTGAGTTCTATAAAATTAAATAGTTTAATTTTATAAAAGGGTAGAATGCAAGTATATTTTTTAATAATTTGAATTAAGAGGGAAAGACCAAGGGAGCCTAATTTTCGGCCACCCCTTGAGTCTTGGGATTCCCTTTTTGTTGTTCCAAGACATGCAATTAACTAAACACTTCACTCTTGCATTTTACACTCTCTCACACACACATAACAACAAAAGAGAAAAATCCTCTCTACCTTCTCTCTAGAAAACGGTTTTTAGTAAGAAAGGGGCTGATTTTCAGCCTTTAATCTTAGTGTTCTTGGCTGAAAATCAAGAGTTCAAGAGGGTTCTTGAAGGTGGTGTTGCATAACCTAGCAAAGAAGGTGTTTGAAGAAGCTTGGGGTACAACCTCTTGAGGATTTCTTGCTTGAAGTTTCAGCCTCAAATCTCATCATCCTCATCTTCTTATTTTCGGATTTAGGAAGCTACAAAGGTTGTAGTTTCTTGACTATCTAGTGTTCTTTCATTTGTATGCATTATGTATAAAGATCCATGGCTTGGGGTTATTATAAAATGGGTTTTATAATCAGATCTTAACATGTTTTAAAATATTATTCCGCTGCGTTTTCATATAAATAATGTTGTATGAAGCTTTGATAAACATGTTAAAACCCCTACATTGTGCACACAGGGCCAGTCTTGGAGATTGGCAGGACACTTGTAGCGTACCCTGGGTGATTGGGTCGGCCTTGTATACGGTACACAGCACCCTTTCGAGGGATACAGTTCACCCTTTCGAGGGATATAGTTTACCCTTTCGAGGGATATAGATAGCCCATCACCCGTTTTCCATCGCGCATATAGTTGGGGTATTGCTCATTGGTCCATACAGACAGTGAAAGATAAAGATAAAAGAAATCAAAGTAAGCAAAGCATTCCGTAAATAGATCGAACAGTATTTGTTCATATAGTTAATGCGTGCTCGCATATACAGTAAAGAGTTGTATTTTTAAAAGAAAAGAGTATTTTCATATTCAGCATATAGAAAGTATTTTATCATTATAAAACTAGAACTCACTCAGCAACGCTGACTTTTATACATTTTCAGTTGGCAGGTAAATATTGCTGAGGATGGCACGAGGGTGAAGCTACTCGGCAGGGAAAGACTGACATCCATTCATAACTATTATTTCTGTTGTTTTGTAATGCAATTAAACAGTTCTTTTGTATTCCCTTAAACAATAGTGTATTGCTTAACAACAGGGTTTAATTAAATGAAATGAATGGTTTTTGTTAAAATGATTCCGCTGCTTAAGTTTGTAAATTTATAATGTATTTAATGCTGTGAATGACTAACTGTGAGATCTCCGGGAACGGGGCCTTACATTCAGGGTCCTGCCTATCACAAAATGCAACTTAGTTTGATAAAAAAATTAGGGTTTACATTAACGAGCACCAAATCAGCGTGAGCAACCAAACAACTGAAGAACCTAACAAATAGTGCACACCGTAGGCTCATCAAATTGTTCAAATGGAATAAGGGTCGACGTTTTACAGTACATATAGCTCTCAGATATGGCCTGCACATCATCACCGAGCGAAAGATGAAAACATAAGGAGAACAATCGTTATCAGGCACCATCATTGAAGAGATCTCAGGCCGTGAAACACAACACGACCAAAGGAAGATAAATCGGTGTTGTCGCTGCCGAGGCAACCCATGCAGGGAAATTTCCGATGGCGAAGGGGGCCTAAAATCCATAAGAAGGGCCGATTTTCGGCAAGACGTCGGCACGATGCCTAAAAGAACTCCAATCGACGTCGACGGAGACACCGATGGGAATGTGTGGCCACAACAACCACCACGTCAGCCTCCAAAAGCAGGCGCAAGATAACACACAGGAGACGGGAAATAGCAGCCAAGCCGGAGCGGTCACCGCCTCCGTCACCACCATAGAAGCCCTTTGGTTCCCAAATCAGAAATGTGAAATGCCATCTATCTGTTTTTAAGCATCGTTGAGGGGGCAGACTGGAAAAAAAAAGAAATTCATGTGGTCAAATCGTAGCACAACAAAACCCAACTATTACTCGATTTGATTTTTCATATTACAAAATTAGGTTTGAATACTATTACACCAACAATGAGTAAGGTGCCATTTAATTGAGTTAAATTTATTAATGGAATTTGTTTCTTTGAAGCATATCCATTTAATGTTATGTTTTTTGAAAGACACGTATTAAACTAAAGAAAGCTCTAGCATGTAGATAGAGACAATACAAACTAATCAATCCACAAACATACGAACATACATAAAATATTGCGATCTAAATCATACCAATAACTTCAATAAGTCATATTCTTGATCCATAAGTAGAAGCCTTGATGTCTTGATTATGTTTACTTGTTCTTTTCAAATATTTTTTTATTTATTTTCATCCAAATGAACCATAAAGTATTTAAGTAGGACTGTTTAAAAAACTAATGACTCGTTAGAAACTTGTTTAAAAATAACTCGCTCAAAATAATAATAAAAAAATACCCAAACAGTTTTCTATACCAATATCTACCGAGAACAAGCTTCCAACTTCGTTAGGTGTTTAACTAAAACTACTAGAATATCCAAAAACTTTTATCCTTAAAATCTCTCAACAAGATATATGTTTACAAGTATGTGTGAAATCTTTTCTACACTGAATTTATTTAGGACAAAATTTAATAGCAAGAAATCACAGCTCATAAAATTGAGAGAATAAATTTATATTTTCTTATTTTTCTTTTACATTTCTGGTTTCATCAGAATTTATTTAGAACAAAATTTAATAGCACAAAATCACAGCTCATGAATCTAGAGATGGTATTTTAATCTAACTAGATTTTCCTAACCCGCGTGTTGCACGGGAGAATTCCATCATGATCCCAAATATCAAAACGTGAATGCACTAACACACTGCGTCAGCATTGTACGTGACGTGATAACGTACAGACTAACAATCAACCAGACTTGTCTTTGAACTAAAATTACATTGAACCGTAAAGTAACTTGAATTTTTACCGTTGAATTAAACATATTACACTTGACCCAACTTTTTTCAAAACAAAATTATGTCGAAAACGTAGTCCAACTCAACACCTACATAAAAGACACATGCAACTGCGCCGTATATGATAAAAATAGATTACGATCGCCGCGACACGTTAAATTTACATTGAAACGTAGAGTAACTCAGATTTATACCGTCATATAAAAACATTTATTTTTTACCCGACTCATTTCAAAATAAAATTCATGTAAAAATGTAGGCGAACGTCGAAACGTAGATCAACTCAAAATATAAAAATATGCATGAAAACGTTTTATGCACGACTCATACTGATACGTAAGCCCGAACTAAATTTACATTGAAACCTAGAGTAACTCAGATTTATACCATCGAATAAAAAACGTTTATTTTTTACCCAGCTCATTTCAGAATAGAATTCACGTAGAAACGTAGACGAACATTAAAACGTATATAAAAATATACACGGAAACGTTTTATACCCGACTCATACCGGTACGTAAACCCGGAACTTTAAAAATATGAACTTTACCTTAGAACGTTTAATAATAATTTTAATAAACAAATTATATATATATATATATATATATATATATATATATATATATATATATATATATAATAATTTAAATATTATTATTATTATTTTAATAAAATTATCACTGTAGATCCTGTCTTGAATTAATATATAGGTAAATGACATGTAAGTAATGATTTGGATTTAAGATTTTTAAGATCTTATATTTAAATCTAAAATGTTTTTCCCACAATTGCGAAATCTCCTCCTTGATAGTGTTTTTAAGTGACTTAAACTTGAAAGTTCAACAGCGACATAAACGATTAAGGTTCATTTGACGATGCAAACGAAGTTAAAGAAAGAGATGACTTTAAATCTTTTAATTTGTTTTTTTTAATTAAAATTTTAAAAAGATTAAAAAAATATATATGAGCCAGTATTGGGCCGCAGTCCAGCCTATGGCTTTTAACTCACGCTAACTTTCTGGGCCCCACATGCAAGTGACCAGAAATATTCTAGAAGCCCACTGCTCTATAAAAACCCGATGTCAGTAAAAATCGATCAAAACCCTAATTTCGTTTCCCCCAATTTCTGCTCTATTGGCTCTACATTTGTTTCATATCCCCAAAATCAAACAATCTTTGATTCGCTTTTCTTCATTTTCTCTTCGATCAGGTACTCTCTCTCCACCAATTTATCTTTATATGTTTCTAATTAGACGATTGTTTAATCTCTATGTTTATGCGCGTTGGTGATGTTTGATTTTGATGTTGTTTTGAGTATAATCTGTAATTCTTGACTGATGCCTTTGATTACCGTTGTTTTGATTGTTTTGGATGGGTTATTGTTAATTGATGTGGGTTAGGGTTTGTTCTTACGGTGTTTGTAGTTGTGCTTTGGGATTGTAAGTTGTGGTGGTGATGGCGTCGAAACGTATCACGAAGGAACTCAAGGATTTGCAGAAGGATCCTCCTACGTCATGCAGCGCTGGTAAAATAGTTGTTTCTCTAAGTTTATTTATGTTGTAGAATTATGTTATGGATTGTTTTACTTTTGGTTGAACACTGATTTATGTCAAATTATATTTAGTATTGTAAATTCTTGGATGTTTTGTTTCTGAATTATTATTTTTTATATTATTGTAAATTTTTTTTAAGTTTAGTACAGTAAGTTTTTGTCATTTGCTGGTATTTGAATATTAGTTTTGACATCAGGTAGTTAAGTTCTGATTTTTATGACTGTGAATCTGTGATATAGATTTGTGCTATGATCTCTCTGTATTGGATTGGTGATGGATGGGAAATAATATTTTTTGGGTGTGAGTTATGATATTACTCTGTTACCATGTCTTTATTGATTTTGTGTTCTCTATTTGAAATACAAAGCTGAAGAGACTAGAGTTGATGTCAATATTTTCCCTAATAAATTTTGTGGATGTTTACTATATCATTTGTAATCGCATATAATCATGGCTTTATGATAATTGAAGATGAATGTTTAGTTGATGTTCTTAATGAGTTTAATGAGTTTCTTTTGGGTGCAAGGGTGCTTAAATGGATAATCTGGAGGAAAATTAAATATTATTACTTGGTGCGTGACTTTTTTTAGACGGTGTACACAAATAAAGCTTTTAATGAACAATTTTTTTCTTTCACTGGTTCGGAGTTCATGCAATCGAAATTTATTTTGATTCAAATTGACTCTACATGTTAATAAGTTGGGCTTTTTATTACCTCTGTATATGATTGTATTGTTGGTCATAGTGTTTTGAATATTAGTTGTTTATCATGACCATAGATGGTTTTGTATGTACTTGCATTATGCTCTATTATAGTAAAAGAGAATGCAACATTGCATGTTTAGCCATTTCATTGCTTAAAGCGCACTAGTGAACTTCTCTTGATAGCTTTTTGTATTCTTGATGATGCACTTGTTTCCTACTTGTTGGATCAGATTTCTTTAGTTATCTTTGTTACTTTGTTATAGTGCTGAAAATGTTTTACTTTATAGGCCCTGTTGCTGAAGACATGTTTCATTGGCAAGCAACAATTATGGGACCTTCTGATAGCCCATACTCTGGTGGGGTCTTTTTAGTTTCTATTAATTTTCCTCCTGATTATCCATTCAAGCCCCCAAAGGTATGTTTGCTGCACTGTTATTTGACTATCACTTGAATATGCATCTTGTTTTGTTCAGTACTGAATCAGGAAAAAAATTGACTGGATGATGAACACTTTGGTGAAATTTTTGTAAAAATAAAAATGCTCTTGGTTGTTTTTTGGCTGTAAATTAGAAAATCTTCAGAATGGTCAAAGGTGAATTAATGTGTGGTTTTGTTACATGAGCTCTTAATTTAACATAGAAATATGGATTGCTATTGTTTTAAAGCCTGCATTACTAGTGTTAAAGACTGGAGGATTGTTAGTAAGATAAAGATTAATGTTGGCAAGTTAGTAGCATGCAATAGGAGTGTATGTTTTAGTGCTAATTGGGTTTAAATGTTTATGAATATTCAGGTTGCGTTTAGGACCAAGGTCTTCCATCCAAACATCAATAGCAATGGAAGCATTTGTTTAGATATTCTCAAGGAACAATGGAGTCCTGCACTAACAATCTCCAAGGTTATATCTACCTTCATTTCTTCATCTGTGTTGTATTTTAAAACGAATAGGTTTGGTTTATATGTATGATGGGTAGTATGTAATAATATGAAGAGTGTGTTTGGCAGGTATTGCTTTCCATCTGCTCTCTTCTAACTGACCCAAATCCTGATGATCCATTGGTGCCCGAAATTGCTCACATGTACAAGACCGACAAGGCCAAATACGAAGCTACTGCTCGTAGCTGGACACAGAAGTATGCAATGGGCTGATATTCATGCTCTTTGAATCAATGATTGGAAGAATAAAAATTGTTGGCTTATTTTAAAATTTCTTATTATACTTGAGATGTCCATGAAATGGTTTTAAGGTTGCATTAGTTTGTGTAATATTGAACTAGTTTCAATCTAATGGAAGACTGTTGCTTAGAAAGGGGCATGGCATGGGAGCTATAATGGTTTGTTATGGTCTGAATGAAGGTTGAGAATACATGTGTGTGGGTCTATATTGGGTAGCATGTTGAGGTTATATTTGCAAGATCATGCATGGGAGTATAATAGTTTGTTAAGTAGTCTCTTGGTATTGCTAAAGAGTGTTTATTGGTAGAAAACGAGTGTGTGATCGGAGCGATGCATGACTATTTCTCACACCTTTAAACGAGTATGGGATTGGAGCGAACAATACAAAGACTGATAAATATAGAGAGAAATCATTTTATCTTTTACAAATCTCATCTAACCTTCAATAGAAATTGAATTGTTAAGATTGATTCTCATCAATTCTTGTGATATCTTATAATTATGAAAAGAATCTTCTCACACGCATGTATTTTAAGATTTGAGAATGTCAGATTGATTATTGTATTTTAAGATAAGATCACAATTCGCCTCACTACAAATTATTATAATTATCATCATTACTTTTCTTCACAAATTCTTTAAATTTTCACATGCGACTCGTACATTTGTTTTAAGATCAACCATGTTAACCAATGATGCATCATCCTAGGCAATGAGTTGTAAATGTAAGAGGTAGTGCATCAGGTTGATTGTAGTATTTGTTAGCTGGTCTTAATAGCGTAATGTGTAGCTTTGTGTCACAATCAGTTAATTAATCATTGCTTGATGGTTGTTAGTTACTTAAGAACATGTGGGAGTTGAGAATATCATATTTGTAATCTCATTTCATTTTCATAGTGGATTAATCAAATTCATTCATTCTTGTTGCATTTCTCCAATGTTCTTCAACAAATGGTATTAGAGCCTATGTTATCCACATGATTCAGAGAAACAAGGTTTGATTAGGGTTTTCGATCGTAGAAACAAGGAATGGTATCTACCACATTTGATTTGTAAAGTTCAATGGGAGAATTGATAAGAGTTTATGGAGATTATAGATGTGTATCGTTGGTTCATCAAGGAGTGATCAATGTTTGCAAGTGAAGAAAGATAGTCGAAGACACTATTCGATAAGGATAAGAAGAAGATAACGGAAAATGCTCATAGTGCAATTATTCTCATTCTTGGTTATCGGGTATTAATTGATGTATCAAAGGACACTACACCAACTAGTGTTTGGTCGAAATTGAAAAAACTATACATAAAAGAAATTTTGACCAATCAATTGTATTTCGAGAAAAGACTCTATACCTTTTAAATGATCATGGTTAGTCAATTGCAGATCTCATTGAGGAGATTAATAAACTTATTTTTAATCTGGAAAATATTACTTTAAAATATGAATTTCATGTTGTAATCTTCATGACTTCATTAACCCAAACATATGAGCATTTTATGGATACAATAATGTATGAGTGGTGACACTATCCATGGAGGAAGTTCTAGCTGCAATGAACTTAAAGAGTTAAACAAAAGATACGACATTACAGAACAAGAGATAATGGCTTGTATGTCAGAGGCACGCCAACACAAAGAACTATGAACTGAAGCATACACTAAGACCTAAATCAAAATTTAGAAAGAACTGCTATCTTTATAGTTCAAAAAAGCCTTTAAAGAATAACTCTCTAGAAAGGAAATAAAAAAATGATTATGTTGGCATAAGACATAAAAGCCTTCTTTAACAGATGATTCATTAGAAGGTTATAAAAGTGTACAATGCTTGTGGTATCAAAGGATACAATAAAATAGGAATGGATTATAGACTCTAGTTTTTCTTATTTTATGTGTCCTAATAAAAATTTCTTTCAAGTTCTGAAGATGGAAGATCCAGGCACAGTCTAAGTAGGAGATGATATGTAACATCATGTATTTATAGGTTTATTTATAAGTTAGTTTTGTTAATTCTTGTAAGGGGCATTATTGCCATATATGAAACTTATAGGTGATTTATGTTCAATTCTTAGTTGGTCTTTAAACTTTAATGTAAAGTTAATAACCTAGTTATTATTGAGCTATAATACTAATTGTAATAATAATAACAAAGATAATAATGATAATAATAATAATACTAATAATAACAATAATAATAATGATAATAACAATAATGATAACTAATTATAAAAGTAATAATAATTATGTTATTAATAACCCTAATAATAATAATAATAATAATAAATAAATAAATAATGATAATAACAATAATAATAATAATTTATAAAAATTATTAAAGTTAAAGATGTTTATAACTTGGATTTAAGAAGTCAAGGGGGCCTTATTGTCAATTTAGAAACTTTGAAAATAAAGTTTAAGCATAAAATAATAAATATTGAAATCTACAGGGACTATTTGTGTAATTTATTAAAAACCCAAAACACTCTCTCTCCCTTTTCCCGCTTTTCCGGCGAGTCTCCGGCCAAATCGCCAGCGACTCTCCGGCAACCTTAACGTTTCGAAATCCGACGATTTTAACCTCAAAAACCGACCCAAATCGCTACATATACATGTTTCGAACTTAAATTCACGATTTAATTACGTTTAAACATCGGTTCTTAATCTCAATCAATTAAGTAACCGAACCCATTAAACTTCATAACCGTTTGATCCTTAAATCCTAATAATAACCTAATTAATTGAACCAAAATGATCGTTAAGCTGTTCCTAAACGATTATCGATTCGATTTCACCTGAAACAACCACGAACATCACTTTAGTTTCTCTCCTTTGCCGCTAACTGCATCTTAATCGAGGTCCATCTTCTGAGCAAATTAAACAGAAATTAACAGAGGGCTTCCGATCACTGTGACTCTTGGAAGATTCCTGTCAAACGAATTGGATTATTATCCATATTTACACCTTGAACCAGTTTCGACAAGGCCGCGACTGTTCTTCTTTCTGTTCATCCTCCATTCTTCATGATTCGGGTAATTAATCACATACACACACTCGATTTGACATGCGGAGCAAAAGCCCCATGTCAATTACAGTAACCATCAACATTTTATGCTTCAATTTGAATTGAATTGGAATTAGGGTTTATGTATTTGGGGAAAACTTTTAATTTGCGTTTATAAGAATTTGCAAACCAAAATAAATCGCGGCTGAGGCCTTGGTTTAATGGTTAAGGTGTATGTGTTCTAAACATGAGGTCCCGGGGACCCTCATGTTTTTGTTTTAAGCCTTTTAGGCCATCAATTTAAATCCATTTTTTTAAAAAATTTATAAAAATCAGTTTATAAAATTGTTTAATTTTTAGACACCACATTATTTTCTGTAAATTTATTTTATGAAATATTTCTGTATTTTTATTAAATATTTTTTGAAAAATAATATATTTAGTTTATTTCTTATAAAATAGACTTTAAATAGTGGGTTAAATCATTTAGTTAATTGTTCAAGCAATATCTATATTATTGTTTAAATGATGAATATTTTAAAAGTTATAAAAGCTTATTCAAACTTATAACTAAAGTTTATTACTAATTATTTTTCCTTTGCATTTCTTTATACAAAAATGCTCAATTAGTATATTCTATTTTTCTCATTGAAACAAAGCATAATTAACTATTTTATTTTAATTAATTTAGTTAAGAAAACCCTCTAATACCAACTTGAAACCCTAATTCTCGTTAATTCATTAAACTTATTATTAATACGTAAATCTTGTAATTATATAATTAGGTGTCTCGTGACGGTTACGTTTGGAACGACGCCTATTATTACTCTTATTAATCGTCAATTATATACTTATTGATCATGTGAGTATTTCTATACCCCTTTTTGCATATTTTTACACTTTGGGGTGAAACGTGTTACCTTATAAACATTGCACTTGTAAACACGTTTGATGCTTGTAAACTTATGGCAATTCACTTGTATGTTATGGTTAGTTGATCTTTGTAGCTACCATGTAATGTCGAATATATGTACAATCATTAACTATTGCTAGCCTGGCGACGTCATAGATCTATGGGCCTGACAAGCCTGCTTGGTTGATCCAAGTACACTTAGCTAATCGTATATACTTGTAAACGTTTGAGAATTGTAAAACTTTGTCAAGGTTTGATTGTGCATTCTGTCTTACATCCCTAGTTACTTTGCTCTCTAACTTATAACATGAATTGCCATCTTTTATATATCTACGTATTTCAAACTATGGAAATCTCACCGACATTATTGTTGACATTTTTATTTTTAACATGTTTCAGGAAATACTCAAGTTTGATTTCTACTCTTTGAAGCTTGCACATCTAGGAATGGACCTAGATAAATAAATGAAATAAAAATGACTTGTTACATTTTATGTTATGTTTTTAATTTCTTTAAGACTTATGAATGTAATAGTACAATTGGAACTTATGTTTAATATATATTTGGGTTATTAATAGCGTTATGTGGCTGTGAACGATCTTAACTCTCACTCCTCGACGTTTCCGCCGTCAAGGTTGGGGTGTGACAGATTGGTATCAGAGCCCATAACTATAGGGATCTAGGTTATTCGAAATGGTGACCTAGACTATAGTATGCATGAACCTTATAGAATTGTGATTCTATCTTGTAAATTATATAGTTTGCATGTTACATAATGCTATGCCCTCTTATGTGCAATTTGATGCCTTAGCATATGATTGCCTAAATATTGTTACTTGTCTCCCTAAACTTAACTTTGACTCTTTGACTCTCCCTAAACATGAACTCTCTTAACCTTATTCTCGTCGACACGTGGAATCTTATGCTTATGTTATGACTTGGATCTTTATACGTTATGTCTAATCTATATAAATCTCATCAAGATTTTGATTCTATGAACCTAAGAAATATTGTGTGACACATAGACACCTGTATCTTGGTTTTCCTGGAAAAAGGCCCTCGGGCTAAGGCAAGCATATCGCATAAATCCTACGGGACTAGTTATGCTTACCTGGGGATTTTCGGGATGAGTGATAAACTATGGTCAATATACACAAGTTTCTAAGGTAAATGGGTCAATTCACCTTGACGTGTCAACGTTTCCAAATGGTAATGCGTTACCAAATGGAATCATTCCGTGTACCTTATAACCCTTAGCTTATCTATGTTAAACTATAATCCTTTGTTATCCTCACTCCCGTAACTAACTCATTTTTGTATATCAAGCATGTCTCGTCACCATGGAAAGCGTGGAAGTTCCAACCGTAAGCTAGCTGCCATGATTGCCCGGCAAATGGCTGCCGTCATCCCGACTATGGTTGCTGAACTTAATAGCACTCTAATGGCTAATAGCAACAACAACACCAATGGGAACAATAGCGGTGCTAATGGAGACAATAGCAACAACCAAAACGGGAACAATCAATAAGGGAACAATCGTACTTGCACTTTCAAACACTTCAACTCGTGCAAACCCACTAGTTTTAGTGGAAAAGAAGGAGCCACTGGACTTCTCGAGTGGTTTGAAAGCATGGAGAACACATTTATTGTTAGCGAGTGCCCCGACGAGTTCAAGGTTCGCTATGCTACAAGTGTCCTTCAACAACGGGCACTCACATGGTGGAATAGTGAAAAGAGAAACCCTGGAACTGAGGTTGCTTTGGTATTGCCCTGGGAGGAATTCAAGGAGATCATGATTCAAAAGTTTTGTCCGAGGAACGAGTTGCAAAAGCTAGAGGAGGAGTGCTGGAACCTCAAACAAGATGGTGGGAATCACTTGGTTTATTCCACCCGGCATCATGAGTTGAGTATGCTCCTACCACACATGGTGGACACCGTGCCCCGTAACATCGAGAAATTTATCAAGGGGGTGCCACCTCAAATTCAAGATGCTGTGGTGGGTAGTAGGCCCACAACTTTGGAGGAGGCGATTACCATCACTGCACAGCTCACCGAGAATCATATAAGAGCTGGCACTATGTCGGCAAAGGGTTCCAAGTCTACTACGAAGGTGACACCCGAGGCAACAAAGGAGGTAAAGGCCGAGTCATCTTTTCAAAACAAGAAGCGTAAGTTCACCCCGACGCGCAACTACGCTGTGACCGCACCCAATGCCTCTCAAAAACAAATGGTGGTTGCAAATCAAGCCCCTGTGGCTAGAGCTTATGCTGGTCCATATCCCATGTGTAACACGTGCAAGTACCATCATGCAAGCAACATTCCATGCCGAGTCTGCTCGTTGTGTGGGAAGTATGGTCATTTGGTGGCTACTTGTCTTCGTGCGCCAAACAACACTGCCATGCTTACCAACCGAACCTGCTATAACTGTGGCGAGCCTGGCCATATTCGTCCGCAATGTCCTCGCAATGCGGGAACTATGCCACCGGCTCGTGGAAGGGCTTTCAACATCAACGCCAATCAAGCACAAGCCAACAACGACGTGGTGAATGGTACGTCGTTGAATTTCTTTTAGTCCTTTCTTGTCTTGTAAAAATTCCTATCTATGTTTATCATACCAATAATAGGTTGTTACCAAATAGGTATGTATCTTGTAAATAGTCATTATGCTTCTGTATTGTTTGATTCGGGTGCCGATAGGAGTTTCGTGTCCCTGGAATTCGAGCCTTTACTTTCTAAACCGCGCGTCAACCTAGAAAGATCTTTCACGGTCGAAGTCGCCGATGGAAAATCTATTGTCGTTGATGTTGTAATACGCGATTGCACCTTAAGCCTTAATGAACACGAGTTTTTCGTCGACCTTATTCCTATGCAATTGGGAAGCTTTGATGTTATCATTGGTATGGATTGGTTAGCTAAGCATCGTGCGGAAATTCTATGCTTCGAGAAGTGTATCCGAATTCCTTTACCGACTGGTGATACTTTGAAGGTCTTTGGGGAGAAATCATCCCAAAGACTCAAACTCATGTCTTGCATCAAGGCCCGCAAGTGCTTAAGTAAAAACTACATGGCTTTCCTGGCATATGTAGTTAATACGAAAGCCAAGGGTAAAGAGTTGAAAGACATTCCTGTTGTGCGGGACTTTCCTAAGGTTTTTCCCGAGGATCTTAAAGGGTTACCTCCCGTGCGAGAAGTTGAGTTCAAGATTGACTTAATCCCTGGTGCGAACCCTGTGGCTAAATCACCTTATCGTCTTGCACCGTCTGAAATGCAAGAACTAGCTAGTCAACTGCAAGAGTTGACCGATAAGGGTTTCATTCGTCCTAGTTCATCACCGTGGGGTGCACCTGTACTATTTGTGAAGAAGAAGGATGGTTCATTTTGTATGTGCATCGATTACCGAGAACTCAACAAGCTTACTATCAAAAACCGATACTCTCTTCCTCGAATCGATGATCTCTTCGATCAACTCCAAGGAGCAACTCAATTCTCAAAGATCGATCTACGTTCTGGGTATCATCAACTACGTGTTCATGATGATGACATTCCAAAGACCGTTTTTCGTACTCGATATGGACACTACGAGTTCATGGTCATGCCTTTTGGCTTGACCAATGCGCCTGCCGTGTTCATGGATCTCATGAATCGAGTATGTAAACCGTATTTGGATAAGTTCGTGATCGTGTTCATTGATGACATTCTTATTTATTCCAAGACAAAAATCAATCACGAGACGCACTTGCGACAAGTTCTTGGACTTTTGAAGAAGGAGCAATTATACGCCAAGTTTTCCAAGTGTGAATTTTGGTTGGAGGAGGTTCAATTCTTAGGGCATGTGGTGAATAGCCAAGGAATCCACGTTGATCCTGCTAAAATTGAAGCCATGAAGAATTGGTGTGTTCCCACAACCCCAACCGAGGTTCGTTCTTTTCTGGGCTTAGCGGGATATTACCGTAGGTTCATAGAGAATTTCTCGAAGATTGCTAAACCATTAACGGCGCTAACCCAAAAGAATCGACTCTTTGAATGGGGACCCGAGCAAGAAGAGGCTTTCGAGACATTGAAACGCAAGTTGTGTAACGCTCCTATTCTCACACTTCCCGATGGAAATGATGACTTCACCGTGTATTGCGATGCTTCCAATCAAGGTCTAGGTTGTGTACTCATGCAACGAGGCAAAGTTATAGCATACGCGTCGAGGCAATTGAAGGTTCATGAGGTGAACTACATGACTCATGATCTTGAACTTGGTGCTGTGGTTTTTGCATTGAAGATTTGGCGACACTACCTATATGGGACACAATGCATAGTCTACACCGATCATAAGAGTCTCCAACACGTGTTCAACCAAAAGGATCTCAACATGAGACAAAGACGTTGGATCGAGTTAATTAGCGACTACGACTGCGACATTCGATACCATCCTGGAAAGGCGAATGTTGTAGCCGACGCGCTAAGTCGCAAGGTCCACAACAAGACTGTCTCGCTTCAAGAAATTCGAGATCGAAGGCAATGGTTTGATACTCTAGGAGAATTTGATACCGAGATTCATGTGGATGTCAACGAGGCTACTATCATGCTCCAAAACATAAGGATCGATAGTGACCTCGAGTTATGCATTCGCGAGGCTCAACAAGCGGCACTAATCGACGAAGGGAAAGATGAAGATTTGATGCCTAACGTTCGGTCACAACTGGAGACAAAGCCGAATGGCATGTGGTACTTCTTGAATCGACTTTGGATCCCAAATCATGATAATCTTCGACACTTCATTATGAACGAAGCTCATCAAACCCGATATTCCATTCATCCTGGCTCCGATAAGATGTACATGGACCTACGTGGTCAATATTGGTGGTCTGGAATGAAGAAAGATATCGCGTCTTATATTTCCAAGTGTCTCACATGTGCAAGAGTCAAAGCCGAGCATCAACGACCAAGTGGTTTACTTGAGCAACCTGAAATCCCTATGTGGAAATGGGAACATGTATCCATGGATTTCATAACCAAGTTACCTCGTACGCCTCGTGGTCATGATAGCATATGGGTCATTGTTGACCGTTTGACCAAGACAGCACATTTCATACCCATACGAGATACGTACAAGGTTTCAAGGCTGGCACGAATCTACATTGACGAAATTATGAGTCGTCATGGCGTGCCTTTACACATCATTTCCGATCGAGATGCTCGTTTCACTTCACACTTTTGGTCTTTGATGCAATACCTCTTGGGTACTCAATTGGATTTAAGTACGGCTTACCATCCTCAAACCGATGATCAAACCGAACGAACAATCCAAACCCTCGAGGATCTGCTGCGTCTATGTGTCCTTGATTTTGGTGGTGATTGGGATACGCATTTACCGCTCGCGGGATTTTCGTATAATAATAGTTATCACTCAAGTATCAAGATGGCACCATTCGAGGCTTTGTATGGTCGTAAATGTCGTTCTCCAATCTGTTGGACTGACATTGGGGAAAATCTCATCACTGGTCCTGAACTTATTCAAGAAACGACCGACAAAGTTTCCAAAATTCGAAATAACCTTGAGGTGGCTAGAAGTCGCCAAAAGAGTTATGCCGACAAAAGACGCAAACCGTTGGAGTTTCAAGTCGACGACATGGTTCTTCTTAAGGTCTCTCCATGGAAGGGTGTTGTACGTTTTGGGAAAAAGGGTAAGTTAGCCCCACGTTTTGTAGGACCTTTCAAGATTCTAAAAAGAATTGGGAAAGTGGCTTACAAACTGGAGCTACCTTTTGAACTTAGCGGAGTTCATCCTGTCTTTCATGTCTCAAACTTGAGGAAATGTTTGGCTGATGAAAATTTGCATGTTCCATTAGAGGAAATTCAAATAGACGAGTCACTGCATTTCGTTGAGAAACCTGTTGAGATTATGGATCGAACCCTGAAGAAGACCCGAACAACTACCACACCAATCGTCAAAGTTCGTTGGGAAAACAAACGTGGAGCTGAGTTCACTTGGGAGCGTGAGGACCATATGAAGGAGAGATACCCGTATTTGTTTGTTTAGTTCATTCTTAATTTCGGGACGAAATTCTTTTAAGTTGGGGAGACTGTAACATCATGTATTTTTAGGGTTATTTATAAGTTAGTTTTGTTAATTCTTGTAAGGGGCATTATTGCCATATATGAAACTTATGGGTGATTTATGTTCAATTCTTAGTTGGTCTTTAAACTTTAATGTAAAGTTAATAACCTAGTTATTAAATTGAGCTATAATACTAATTGTAATAATAATAACAAAGATAATATAATAATAATACTAATAATAACAATAATAATAATGATAATAACAATAATGATAACTAATTATAAGAGTAATAATAATTATGTTATTAATAACCCTAATAATAGTAATAATAATAATAATAATAAATAAATAATAATAATAACAATAATAATAATAATTTATAAAAATTATTAAAGTTAAAAGATGTTTATAACTTGGGTTTAAGAAGTCAAGGGGGCCTTATTGTCAATTTAGAAACTTTAAAAATAAAGTTTAAGCATAAAATAATAAATATTGAAATCTACAGGGACTATTTGTGTAATTTATTAAAAACCCAAAACACTCTCTCTCCCTTTTCCCGCTTTTCCGGCGAGTCTCCGGCCAAATCGCCGGCGACTCTCCAGCAACCTTAACGTTTCGAAATCCGACGATTTTAACCTCAAAAACCGACCCAAATCGCTACATATACATGTTTCGAACTTAAATTCACGATTTAATTACGTTTAAACATCGGTTCCTAATCTCAATCGATTAAGTAACCGAACCCATTAAACTTCATAACCGTTTGATCCTTAAATCCTAATAATAACCTAAT
Organism: Flaveria ramosissima; assembly: GCA_025215565.1. Taxonomy (NCBI): domain Eukaryota; kingdom Viridiplantae; phylum Streptophyta; class Magnoliopsida; order Asterales; family Asteraceae; genus Flaveria; species Flaveria ramosissima. Next base: position 59,096,200 of record CM046029.1, on the reverse strand, counting down.
TAATTGAACCAAAATGATCGTTAAGCTGTTCCTAAACGATTATCGATTCCAATTTCACCTGAAACAACCACGAACATCACTTTCGTTTTTCTCCTTTGCAGCTAATTGCATCTTAATCGAGGTCCATCTTCTGAGCAAATTAAACAGAAATTAACAGAGGGCTTCCGATCACTATGACTCTTGGAAGATTCCTGTCAAACGAATTGGATTATTATCCACATTTACACCTTGAACCGGTTTCGACAAGGCCGCGACTGTTCTTCGTTCTGTTCATCCTCCATTCTTCATCATTCGGGTAATTAATCACATACACACACTCGATTTGACATGGGGAGCAAAAGCCCCATGTCAATTACAGTAACCATCAACATTTTATGCTTCAATTTGAATTGAATTGGAATTAGGGTTTATGTATTTGGGGAAAACTTTTAATTTGCGTTTATAAGAATTTGCAAACCAAAATAAATCGCGGCTGAGGCCTTGGTTCAATGGTTAAGGTGTATGTGTTCTAAACATGAGGTCCCGGGTTCGAACCCGGGGACCCTCATGTTTTTGTTTTAAGCCTTTTAGGCCATCAATTTAAATCCATTTTTTTAAAAAAATTTATAAAAATCAGTTTATAAAATTGTTTAATTTTTAGGCACCACATTATTTTCTGTAAATTTATTTTATGAAATATTTCTGTATTTTTATTAAATATTTTTGACAAATAATATATTTAGTTTATTTCTTATAAAATAGACTTTAAATAGTGGGTTAAATCATTTAATTAATTGTTCAAGCAATATCTATATTATTGTTTAAATGATGAATATTTTAAAAGTTATAAAAGCTTATTCAAACTTATAACTAAAGTTTATTACTAATTATTTTTCCTTTGCATTTCTTTATACAAAAATGCTCAATTAGTATATTCTATTTTTCTCATTGAAACAAAGCATAATTAATTATTTTATTTTAATTAATTTAGTTAAGAAAACCCCCTAATACCAACTTGAAACCCTAATTCTCGTTAATTCATTAAACTTATTATTAATACGTAAATCTTGTAATTATATAATTAGGTGTCTCGTGACGGTTACGTTTGGAACGACGCCTATTATTACTCTTATTAATCGTCAATTATATACTTATTGATCATGTGAGTATTTCTATACCCCTTTTTGCATATTTTTACACTTTGGGGTGAAACATGTTACCTTATAAACATTGCACTTGTAAACACATTTGATGCTTGTAAACTTATGGCAATTCACTTGTATTCTATGGTTAGTTGATCTTTGTAGCTACCATGTAATGTCGAATATATGTACAATCATTAACTATTGCTAGCCTGGCGACGTCATAGATCTATGGGCCTGACAAGCCTGCTTGGTTGATCCAAGTACACTTAGCTAATCGTATATGCTTGTAAACGTTTGAGACTTGTAAAACTTTGTCAAGGTTTGATTGTGCATTCTGTCTTACATCCCTAGTTATTTTGCTCTCTAACTTATAACATGAATTGCCATCTTTTATATATCTACGTATTTCAAACTATGGAAATCTCACCGACATTTTTGTTGACATTTTTATTTTAACATGTTTCAGGAAATACTCAAGTTTGATTTCTACTCTTTGAAGCTTGCACATCTAGGAATGGATTTAGATAAATAAATAAAATAAGAATGACTTGTTACATTTTATGTTATGTTTTTAATTTCTTTGAGACTTATGAATGTAATGGTACAATTGGAACTTATGTTTAATATATATTTGGGTTATTAATAGCGTTATGTGGCTGTGAACGATCTTAACTCTCACTCCTCGACGTTTCCGCCGTCAAGGTTGGGGTGTGACAGATTGGTATCAAAGCCCATAACTATAGGGATCTAGGTTATTAGAAATGGTGACCTAGACTATAGTATGCATGAACCTTATAGAATTGTGATTCTATCTTGTAAATTATATAGTTTGCATGTTACATAATGCTATGCCCTCTTATGTGCAACTTGATGCCTTAGCATAGGATTGCCTAAATATTGTTACTTGTCTCCCTAAACTTAACTTTGACTCTTTGACTCTCCCCGAACATGAACTCTCCTAACCTTATTCTCGTCGACACGTGGAATCTTATGCTTATGTTATGACTTGCATCTTTAGACGTTATGTCTAATCTATATAAATCTCATCAAGGTTTTGATTCTATGAACCTAAGAAATATTATGTGACACATAGACACCTGTATCCTGGTTTTCCTGGCAAAAGGCCTTCGGGCTAAGGCAAACATATCGCATAAATCCTACGGGACTAGTTATGCTTACCTGGGGATTTCTGGGATGAGTGATAAACTATGGTCAATATACACAAGTTTCTAAGGTAAATGGGTCAATTCACCTTGACGTGTCAACGTTTCCAAATGGTAATGCGTTACCAAATGGAATCATTCCGTGTACCTTATAACCCTTAGCTTATCTTTGTTAAACTACTATCCTTTGTTATCCTCACTCCCGTAACTAACTCATTTTTGTATATCCAGCATGTCTCGTCACCATGGAAAGCGTGGAAGTTCCGACCGTAAGCTAGCTGCCATGATTGCCCGGCAAATGGCTGCCGTCATCACGACTATGGTTGCTGAACTTAATAGCACTCTAATGGCTAATAGCAACAACAACACCAATGGGAACAATAACGGTGCTAATGGAGACAATAGCAACAACCAAAACGGGAACAATCAACAAGGGAACAATCGTACTTGCACTTTCAAACACTTCAACTCGTGCAAACCCACTAGTTTTAGTGGAAAAGAAGGAGCCACTGGACTTCTCGAGTGGTTTGAAAGCATGGAGAACACATTTATTGTTAGCGAGTGCCCCGACGAGTTCAAGGTTCGCTATGCTACAAGTGTCCTTCAACAACGGGCACTCACATGGTGGAATAGTGAAAAGAGAAACCGTGAAACTGAGGTTGCTTTGGCATTGCCCTGGGAGGAATTCAAGGAGATCATGATTCAAAAGTTTTGTCCGAGGAGCGAGTTGCAAAACCTAGAGGAGGAGTGCTGGAACCTCAAACAAGATGGTGGAAATCACTTGGCTTATTCCACCCGGCATCATGAGTTGAGTATGCTCCTACCACACATGGTGGACACCGTGCCCCGTAACATCGAGAAATTTATCAAGGGGGTGCCACCTCAAATTCAAGATGCTGTGGTGGGTAGTAGGCCCACAACTTTGGAGGAGGCGATTACCATCACTACACAGCTCACCGAGAATCATATAAGAGCTGGCACTATGTCGGCAAAGGGTTCCAAGTCTACTACGAAGGTGACACCCGAGGCAACAAAGAAGGTAAAGGCCGAGTCATCTTTTCAAAACAAGAATCGTAAGTTCACCCGGACGCGCAACTACGCTGTGACCGCACCCAATGCCTCTCAAAAACAAATGGTGGTTGCAAATCAAGCCCCTGTGGCTAGAGCTTATGGAGATTATAGATGTGTATCATTGGTTCATCAAGGAGTGATCAATGTTTGCAAGTGAAGAAAGATAGTCGAAGACACTATTCGATAAGGATAAGAAGAAGATAACGGAAAATGCTCATAGTGCAATTATTCTCCTTCTTGGTTATCGGGTATTAATTGATGTATCAAAGGACACTACACCAACTAGTGTTTGGTCGAAATTGAAAAAACTATACATGAAAGAAATTATGACCAATCGATTGTATTTCGAGAAAAGACTCTATACCTTTTAAATGATCATGGTTAGTCAATTGCAGATCTCATTGAGGAGATTAATAAGCTTATTTTTAATCTGGAAAATATTACTTTAAAATATGAATTTCATGTTGTAATCTTCATGACTTTATTAACCCAAACATATGAGCATTTTATGGATACAATAATGTATGAGTGGTGACACTATCCATGGAGGAAGTTCTAGCTGCAATGAACTTAAAGAGTTAAACAAAAGATATGACATTACAGAACAAAAGATAATGGCTTGTATGTCAGAGGCACGCCAACACAAAGAACTATAAACTGAAGCATACACTAAGATCTAAATCAAAATTTAGAAGGAACTGCTATCTTTATAGTTCAAAGAAGCCTTTAAAGAATAACTATCTAGAAAGGAAATAAAAAAATGATTATGTTGGGCATAAGACATAAAAGCCTTCTTTAACCAATGATTCATTAGAAGGTTATAAAAGTGTACAATGCTTGTGGTATCAAAGGATACAATAAAATAGGAATGGATTATAGACTCTAGTTTTTCTTATTTTATGTGTCCTAATAAAAATTTCTTTCAAGTTCTGAAGATGGAAGATCTAGGCACAGTCTAAGTAGGAGATGATATACCATGTTTTATTAAAGGTCATGGAACTATAATCTTGAAACTTTAAAAGAGGAGCAGAGTTAAAACTATAAAATGTAAGATATATTCCTATTTTAACCATAATTCTATCTTGCTGTGTACATTAGAGGATGTTGATTACAATGTCAATCTTACAAATGAAAAGGCGAGAGTGGTGAGTGACTCAATGGTGGTGTTAACTTGTACAGAATATGCAAAAACATCTATGTGTTTGATGGTTGTGTGTTGCATGGTTCCTTTGTTGCTAATGAGAAATTTGATAATTTTGTTATGCTTTGGCATAATAGAATGTGTCATACAAGCATCCAGGCGTCATTGAGTTAAAAAAGAATGATGCACTCAAAGGGCCGAGTAATGTAGAAATTGGTTTATTGTGAGCATTATGTCATGAGCAAAGCTCGTAGGAATGAAACATGGGTACTAGTAGTCAAGCCTAATGGTCAAAAGCTTGTGTCGTAAGTGGATTTTTAAGTTGAAGATAGATTTAGGGGTTGAGCCACCAAGTTTTAAAGCCAGACTTGTAGCTAAAGGCTTTACACAAAAAGCTAAAATAGACAATAATAAGATATTCTCACTAGTGGTATAACATTAGAAGTGAGCATTTATAGAGTCAGAGAAGTTCATGAAACAAGATATTTGAATAAATAAAATATTGAATTAAAAACAAACTTTGTCCACTAAGATATTTTCCTTCATGAAACATTGAAATTCATAATTTGAATAAATAAAATATTGAATTAAAAAACGAACTTTGTCTAACTCTTGACAACATTAGGGTGTATAAAAATATTCGAATATGAAACATGCGAAAATCTAAACACGAAAAATACGAAAATTCGTATATTCGAAAATTCGGATATTCGAATTTTAAATTCAGATTTGCATAGCTTTTATAAAAGTTTTGGATATTTGGATTCCCAGTTATCATATACATTCTTATAAAATATATTAGAATACATATATTAAGGGGTTTGTTATAACAACACCCTTTGTGTTAGCCAGACGCCCTCCTTACGGCCCGTAAGAGCCTTTACGGACCGTAAGGCCTGCAAGATATCATTTCAATTAATTAATATTTTAACGGGCCGTGACGTCCTTTACGGGCAAAATTTTCACGGCCCGTAATAGTATTCACGGCCCGTTTGGTGTATAGATTACGACCCGTTAAGTTTTTCACGGGCCGTAAGGTTAGTCGGACTTTTTTGAATTTTTTTTGACGCGATGTAATATTCTTCGATTACGGTGTAATTTTGTATTTATTACATTATTTGATACGATATAATATTCCTCGATAATTATTTGAGTCGACGTAATATTCTTTGTAAAATACTATATAAATCGTCAGATTTTAATTCATTTCATATCGATAAATTCAATATTTGTATACATTTTTAAGCGATTTAGTTTATTAACGATGTCAATTTGGGATAACAATTATTTATTTGGTTCCGATTCTAACTATTACCCCGTCGAGGGTTATAGTTATTACGGTGATGAGGGTGGTAACTATGTTGAACAGTACGGCAATAATGTTGGAAGTTTCGGTGGTAACTACGACGGTGATGACGGCGGCAACGGTGGTGATGACGGCGGCAACGAAGGTGATAGTAGCGGAGATGAGTATGGTGATGGTTCTGAAAAAAGGGGTTATACGACACGAATCAAGTTATTACGTAATTATTAGGTTTTTTAAGTTATTTGAAAATAAATAATTATTAAGTTTTGTTATTTGATAATAACTAGTTATATTATTTAAAATTATTAGGTTTTTTCATCTCGTGAAGAATTGGTTGATTGAGTAAGTAATATAAGTCGTGAAAATGGATATGTTATTGTCACGAAACGGTGAAAAAAACATAAGTGGGTTGGTAGTTAAAATATGGTTAAAATATGATCGCGGTGGAATATATAAAGGAGCACTCACTCTTAGAAACACTAGCACAAAAAAAACAAATTGTCGGTTTGAATTACAGGGAAAGTATTAAATAAAAAAAGGTGGGTGGATCCTAGTTGTTGTAGACGATTCTCATAATCATGAAGCCGATGAACACCTCGAGGGGCATGCATACGCAATGAGGCTCACTGAAAAAAGAGATTTGTATGGTAAGCAACTTACAGAGCAAAATATTGAGCCTCGAAACATTTTAGGCACACTGAGGGACCAAAATCCTAAAAACGTGTCAGCCTTAAGAACGGTATATAATGCCCGCACGAAAATAAAAAATTCAAGCAGAATCGGCGAAACTCCAATGCAGGTGTTTTTTACTATACTACAACAAAATAAATATATTTACACCCCTCACATATATGAAGCCACAAATACCGTAGACGGGGTTTTTTATACATCCCACATCTCACACTTTATGGCGGGCCTACCCGCATGTGTTGATGATAGACATAACGTATAAAACGAATATCTACAAAATGCCATTTGTCCAAATGGTTGGTGTGACATCAAAACTGAAATCATTTTCTGTTGCTCATGCATTCATCGATCTTGAACGTCAGATTAATTTCAGATGGGTTTTAGAACAACTAAAAGAACTTTAGAGTAAAAGTGTATAGAACCCCGCGTTATACTTACCGACAGAGACCTTGCTTTGATGAAAGCGTGTGAAAAAGTTTTTCCAAATGCCGTGAGACTACTTTATAGATAGCATATATCGGAAAATATTATTAAACATTGCAAAGCGAGTTTTTCAAATGATGAATGGGGCGCTTTTGAGCCTTTGTGGTCGGTATTAATTAACTCTACCACGCCTGTCATATTCGAGTACAATTTTGACCACCTTTATCGAAAATTGGTGCCAAAACATTCAAGTAAGTTTTATATTGTTATTATTATTAATATTATTTTTTATAATTTATATAATATAATTTTATTTTAATTAGGAGTTTTGATGTACCTGAAAAATAACTGGTTGGACCCTTATAAAGAGAGATTTGTGACCGCATGGATTGATAGAGATCGTAAATTCGGTCAACAAACAAACCGAGTGGAGAGTCAACATTCCTTGCTGAAAAGTTACCTAAAAAACTAATAGTACCATGGATAGATTTCTTCCATTTATCAATAATATTTTAGTTACATAGGAAATCGCTATCAAAGAAAGTTTACCAAAAGTAAAATTATGCTTATGGTTCAACACAATCATAAAGTACTTCAATACTTACGAGGTAAAGTTTCTATTACGGCTTGGATCTTTTGGTTGGTGAGATCAACAGAATTCATCATCTAATGACATCTAACGACATCTAACGGCATTGTGTGGGTGTCATCCTTTTACGAGTTGTAGACTTCCATGTGCTTGTAGATTATATCATTACTTTCAAACATGTTAATATTTTGTTATTTAAGTTTCTATTGTTTAAGTTTTATTTATTTTACCATGAATATTATATTGTACATATATATTTGTTATATTTTTACTCATTATTTAGGTCAAAATATACCACTCGATGACATTGATATTTTTTGGAGAAAACTTGACTTTTCACCAGCGTATATTGTACGGGAGGAGAAAATAAATGTACATAAAGAAATAAAGATGGTGACAAAACATTTACTTTTTCAACCAGAAAGAGTGAAAAGATCTATTGTGGGTATGATAAAATCACTCATAAATCCAGCGAAAACAGATCAAAAAGCTCTGAAAGTGCAAACGAATACACGCCCGAATATGCTATAAAGAACAATAAAATATACTTAAAAACAATTATTATTACTTTTTTTATAATTTCTAATTTAAAATCTTACATCTGAACACAAAGTTGTGTTCCCAATAAGCTCTCGCCAAAATTGTAAGTGAAGCTCCACAACACCCATGTAATATACCCTACACAATAGCATCTCATTTTCGTAAAAACTGCATAATATTTCGAGACCAATTTTTGTCATTCTGCCAATTATGATTATCAATTGGTTTGGAATACTTTTAACAATTACACGTGAGTTAGAACTAAATTCATTCGCACGCCTTCTATTATTTCTACGATCTGACATTTTACTTATCTCAATTGAAATTGTTTCATAAAAAACTAACATGTATCTCTATATATATCGATAAATATAGAATATTATATCAAATCAAATAATTGATAAACTTTATAAAAAATGAAAAATCACGAAAACCGATAAATAATTAATAAAATCAAAAAATGAGAGGACAAGGCTCACGACCATGAAGAGTTTCACATGCCGTGAATTACTTCCTTTACGGTCCGTGAAGCCTCTCACGGGTTTTATGTTACGGCCTGTTAGCCTTTTCACGGTCGTGACTGGTCGATTCAAATTTTTTAATTGAAGCAGACCACTCACGACCCGTAAGAATCTTCACGGGCCGTGAAGAAAAGTCAAAGGGCGTCCCTCTAACATCTGACAGGATGTTTGTATATCAAATGCCTATATTAATTAGATATTTCGGATATTAAGTGAAGAAACATAAACAAAGAAAAGTAAATAAGCACTCAAGTGACACCTCATATACTTATTTATTATATATGGATTTTTTCTGAACTAAAATGATTAAACTAGGTTGTTCAAATAACTCAAAGCTCACTTGAAAAAAGCTTGCTTGAAATGAGTTTGTTTATGAATTGAGCCAGCTCGAGTTTAATGGTTTTGTTTATGAACCAAGCCAGCTTAACTTGAGACGTTTACAAAACTATGCCCGCTTGACTCAACTCGTTTAAGCTCGAGCCAATTTGATTTTGGCTTGAAGTAGTTATTTTTATTTATATAGATGTACTAGCATTCATTTTCCGCGCCTTGCTGCGGCCCGGTTTTTTCTAAAATTGATATTAAAATGTAATAAGGTCTTGAGAAATTAAACGGTAATTTGGGAAATTTAAAAAGCATTACGTTGGTGCGAAAAAAATAATAAATATTATATTTGATTGGGATAAATTTTGAATAATATCTATATCGAAACATAAATAAAAAATATACACGTTATAATAATGTATTAGTGTATTCTGATTTTTTGAAAACGTTATGCTTTAAAAGCAAAGAGAAAAACCAACTTTAAAAACTTACAATTCACGCAAAATAAATTAAATGAATGGTTATCTAATATAAAAACATAAAGTATGCATAAATGCATCTTAAGCCACACAATCAAAAATACTAAATCTAACAAGTCATGTTGCCACTCTAATTTATGTATTAAAATTGATTGGATTTATGACATTAAAATTGATTGGATTTATGGCAATAGGACTCTTGGTATGATGACGGTTTCCATTGATTAAAATTCAAGAACCATGAGGGTACTACTGTCACAAGCATGAATTTGAGTAGTAGGGGTAGAAATGGTAAAAATTTCATGACAAAGTTAGGTTTAAGCATGAACCTTTTGGACTACTGTCTTATAATTTAGATCAAATTACCAAATTACCCTAAGTTTATGTATTATATAGTAGTATAGATATATAACTAGCATTCGTAATCGCGCTATGCAACATAGCTAACCATTATCTGCGTACGTATAGTTATACATGTTGATACAACGAAGGTGTTAGAATTTGTATCGTTAAAATACGAGAAAAATAAAATTTTTTTGTCTCCAACCTAAGCAAATGAAAAAAAAGTTAATTAAGAGATAAACAAGATAACCAATGGTGAATAAAATTTATTCACCTAATTATGAATGGTGAATGATTTGGTTAGTCTACCCTTACTTCATAATAACAAAACTTACATAAGTTTTAGCTTATACCTTAATTTTAGTCAAAATACTAAACGTTTAAATAACTTGTGACTTGAATTTTTTTAATAAAGTTCGAAATTTTTTTCTTGAAATCAAAGCATGAGCCAGCTCCAACTTTATAAACCAAATCAAACTCGACGGGCTTGTTTAAAACCAAACAAGCTCGGTAAGTCCTCCAACTTTATAAACCAAATCAAACTCGACAGGCTTGTTAAAAACCAAACAAGCTCGGTTTGACTTATTTACAAAACAAATCGAACCGAACTAAACCCTAGATCGACGCGACTGATTATTAAACTAGCCCAAACCGGGTACAAAATCCCCGTAAGATTAATCTTTAATCTTGAAGGACTTACGAGAATACGAGCTGTAATATAAATAATAAATCGGCTTCTCATAATTCTTAGCAATACACGAAGATTTCACGCTCGAAGGTACTTCGAATCAATTCGACTTGTGATAACCCTTGATTTTCATTTCATCGTCTGTTTGTTTATTCGTTTTGGATTATTTCGATCTTGAGGTTGATTTCGTCGCCCCCAAAGTTACAAATTAGGGTTTATCATATGCACAAAACTAAGTATTTTCTCAATTGATGAAGTTTTTCAAGGGTCTATTTCGTTACTTGGGTTCAGATTTGCTAAATTTTTGATTCTTAGGTCGATATTTTCAGTTACTAGAACGAGTATTCTAACATTGTTGTAACCCCTAACGTTGATGTGTGTCTAGGGTTCTGTTATTTTGAGGTTGGAGTATTGTGTTTGAATATTGTGTTCATGTTAATTTATATTGTTGTAACTTGTAACTAGGGTTCAGTCAGATCTGATTACAATGGCAGAGGAAGAAAATCAGATTGAGTTGAAGGATGAAGCTGTAGATGTAAGTTACACAATTATGATATACTTCTTGTACTTCTTGGTATCATGTAAAATTACTGTCTTGTGCAGAAGTAATAATGTATTTGTGCTAGACGTGTTTTGTTCTTGCTTGTGCAGAAGTAATAATGTATTTGTGATGCATAATTGCATAAATGTTGGTTTTGACTTTCATAGCCACAGGAGATGTGATTTGAAGTTTGTGCACTTGACATATTGTTCTTACTGGTTGATGAAAGCTGAATATGCATGAATGTGCCTAATTGAGGAGAGGATATTGAAGTGACCAAGTTTCAATTTTGTACTAAAACAATCATTTTTTTCCCATTAATTGAATTTTAATGAATCGGTACTTCTCAACCCTTGCTTGAATCAGGAATCACTATTCTTAATTGTGAATTGATTGGAATTGTAGACTTAGTTTAACTCTTTCTGTGGTATTTTATATTGTATTGATTAGCATCAAACACAAAAGGTGGAAAAGTAAGCTAAAAAATAATATAAACCAGTATATATATACTTTCCTCAATTACAATGGTGCTGATCTCGGTGTCTTGCCCTGTACAAATTTGTTAGAACTTAAGCAGGCACCAATGAATAGAAAGTTGTATGTATGTTGAATTGTTGTCAATAGCATGTAGTGGTGCAAAGACTCTAAACACAAGATAAGGTACAAGTTATAGAACCGTGACCAAATCCAAATTCTGTCATCTTGTCGTAGCCGTTGTCTTTTAAAAGAAAGAATAAAAAAAATAAGGATATTGATGTAGTATTGCGAATGCAGCTTGCACCATTTGACCCAACAAAGAAGAAGAAGAAAAAGAAGGTGGTCATTCAAGACCCTGCTGAAGATTCTGTTGAACAGTTGGCTGAAAAAACCGAGAGCTTATCTGGTAATTGCATAACATGAAGCAAAGTTTTGGAATTTTATGATGTTATTTTATAGTCCTAGCTTATATTTTGCCATTCTCAAATTAAAGGTCAATCTTTGAATGCAGTTTCTGACAATCTTGAACCTACATTTACTGGTCTGAAAAAGAAGAAGAAGAAACAGGTTAGATACAACACTTCACATTTTACTCTACAGAAGGCTTCTTTATAATTCAAATGCCTGAATATGAGTTTCTTATTATTATTTTAGGTACAGACAGATCTCTTGGATGAAGAAAAAGAAAACGCTGAGGAAGATGTTGATTGTAAGTAGTTTGTAATCAACTTATTATTCTCTATAATTTCTCTCTCCTATAAATTGAGGAATTTTTAATTATTTTTATTGTTTCCTAGATCCTATTGGTGAAGATGAAGAAGGAGAAGGAATTGTCTTGCAACAACAAAAACTTCCATGGGAAGGAACAGACCGTGATTACAAATATGAGGAGGTATGTAATTTTCTGTATTTCAAATATTTGATGACATGTAATCTTTAGCAGTCAACTGAATAATTATAATGTTTATTTTTGTTATATCTCTTGTTGCTAATTTTTGTAATCTGTATTTGCTCAGCTTCTGGACCGAGTCTTCAACATTCTTCGTGAAAATAATCCAGAGCTTGCCGGAGACAGAAGAAGAACAGTCATGAGGCCACCACAAGTTCTTCGTGAAGGAACAAAGAAAACTGTCTTTGTGAATTTTATGGATCTTTGCAAATCGTACGTGGTTAAGTTACTGATTTTATAGTTTACGGTTGGTAGTAGAGTTGTTAAAAAGGGTGATCAGGCGAGTTGGTTACTGGGTAAAAACTTGGTTGTTTTTAGGGTTTTTTTAAGTTATATTAAATAGTAATCAAAGTCACAAAATAAGTGCACAATGCGCACATGAGACAAGAAAAGACACAATTATAGGAAAATTTAAAAGCATATATATATATATATATATATATATATATATATATAGGGCAAATAAATCAAAACGTTAATACCATTCCACAATTATAATAATAACATAAAAAGTTAGCAATTAGAAAAGAAAACAACAAAGAGACATGTAACCAGTTTTACATATTAGTTAAAAAGCATGTAAACATTAGCCATAACAGTCAAGATTCCTTAAGGGATAAGGAAAGATGGCATAGTTTTAGTTTTAGCCATGCAATGTCCTGTTCAGTTCATTTGCATCTTGCCTCACCTGCCAGAGGTGCATATTCTGTTACGCCTAGCAAAAGGCCTAGCCTTGCATCTACCTGAGGCATAGTCGCCTAGGCATGTACCCTGCGTGCTTTAATTACTGTGGTACCTGTCAAAACGGGTCTGGTTGGACTCGGTTTACCTACGGACACCTTTATTTTGTCCAATTTTACCTTTTTGTATTAAATAATAAATGCTTTAAATAATATATGCTTTAAACATGATGACAATACTAATATAATCTTTGGAATAAAGTGATTTGAAAGATCCTATGCTGAGTTTTCTCTGTTTTATGTACATTATAGGATGCATAGGCAGCCAGACCATGTTATGACCTTTTTGCTTGCTGAACTGGGTACAAGTGGATCCCTTGACGGGCAGCAAAGATTAGTAGTGAAGGGTAGATTTGCACCTAAAAACTTTGAAGGGATCCTGAGGCGATATGTCAGTAAGTACTTCTCAGTGACTAATATCAACATGCTAGAAGCAAACTCGTGCTGAATTCTTTTTGTTTTCTTTCATTGATATGATTTGTATTCTTATCTTATTACCATGTACATATCATATATTGGTACAGTTTGTTTTGCTAATAAGTTTCCATTTACAGATGAGTATGTTATCTGCAATGGTTGCAAGAGCCCAGATACAATTCTTTCAAAGGAAAATCGTCTTTTCTTCCTCAGATGTGAGAAGGTGCATTTCAAACCCTCTGATTTTTTAGGCCACAAAATTTTGGCCCATTCATAAACAAATATCTAAAAAGTTACATTAAGAAGTGAACATGTGGTTGCTCAATTCTTTTTAAGTAAAGGCTACAAACTGCAAGATGGGTGGGTCGGACTGGTCTGGTAACAGGTCAACCAGGTAAGTTTTTACATGGGCTGTGTCAGGTTGACCTCCTTTTTGTCCGAGTATCGTTGAACTTTATTAATAACATTTTGATCAACCTAATGAATTATTACTTACATTAACTAATTGTTGCTTTGAAAGAGAGCTGCAGATTTCTGAAACCTTTTGAACTTTATTTTAGCTGGGTGAAGTCTTTTCTAATCTAGGCGTCTATTTATCAATAAACTATTACTGATGTTTTATACCATATAAGCATGTTTGTAAATTAAGAATTATCTATCAATTAAATTCCATGACAGTCTGAAACTTTTATACAGAATCTGATACTTTTTTAAAGAAGTAACCTGCATGATATAAGGCCTTGTTTTCTGTTTATTTTTATATTTGTTAATTGTTTTGGTTTGTTTATTCCATGAAAAGACAATTAATACAACTTTTGCCTACATTATCTGATTGGTTACTTTAAAGAGGTAACAAAACATTTTTAGACCTTCTTGAAATGGTTGATAATGTATTAAATTTAATCTATTGATTTAATGAGGCACAACTCCCTTCACTTGTCTTGAAATATCTATCTTATCATGTAATTCTTTTTGAATCCATGCTTTAAAATGTACGGATCAGACTGGTTGAGTAACATGCACCTGTTGTGCAATTTGTTTCGTTCTGGAAAGTTGGTTTCATTACATAGTGGTGTCAAAATGGACGGATCAGACTGGTTGAGTAACATGCCCCTTTTGTGCTGGTCAAAACGGCCTGGTTTTGGATTGGGCTGTTTGACATAATGACACTTTTTTGTTCTGTTAACAACTTTTTAATACTTAATATCTTAGATATGATAAGAAAGACCATATTATCACACTAATAATTACACATCCTAAATAAAGGAATCTAGGAGGTTGTATGCCCTAATCATACATTTCGACTATTTGAATCTGTTCGACACATTTCTTTTTTATCTTAAATTTTAATACTCTACGAATCAACCCATTCATAATTGAAAGGTCAAAGTTGACATTTCTTCTTTCTTTGCTTTGTAGTGTGGTTCCGGGAGATCAGTTGCTCAGATCAAGGCTGGCTTTGTGGCTCGTGTGGGCCGTAGAAAGGCTGGAACATAAATTTTCAAGATCATATCCATAAGCTTTATTTGTGAGGAAGTTATGCGATGTGTATCAAAGAAGCGGTGAAGGAACTAAGATGCTAAACTTTGTGTGTAATAAAATTTGCAGAGGATGCACCTCATAGTACTTGCTCTTGTTTGGGTTTTATACATTTCACACTTCTAGTCGGTAGTTTTATCAACCTGCATTTAACATATTAATTATGGTGAACTTCATAAGTTTTGTGATTTTCTTTTCTGTTCCCTGTCGTTAATGCTACATGTAAAATAGGAGCGAGAAGGCCAGTAACCACTGATGTAGTCGTGCCACTACCTTGATTCAAACTTGCCCTGTTGAAACCTGCATTGGTTAGATTAGCCGTGTGCATTGTTAGTCGTTAGACATTCAATGCATCAAATGGTGCGTAAAGAGTATACCTTATAGGTGGTATAATGGATTGGTCTGGTGAATTGGTTCATTGTTTAACATCTTCAAAACTTTTCAAAAGCAATGTGTGTTGAATATGATCATAAAAATCTGCATTACAAGTATGCTATGTGAGACTTTGAACCTTCTATGTAACATGGATTATCCAAACAACAATGTGGCATCAAAATTCGTTCCTCGACATAATATCCCAATGTAGACGTAGATAAAAGTGAACTATCCCAATGTACAGTGTACACCATAGCTGTGTAGGTGAATGTGGTTATAATAAACTGGGTTTCGTGGTCTGATACGACATTATGTAGGCGGTAACGTTGCATAAATGATGCAATATTAAATTGTCTTTATTCATCTTATTTCTTATACTCAGTTTTATTTTTTAAGCCGGAGGGTTGTTATAGAAAGATTTTGTTTTATGTGGTGCCTTAACTGGTGTTGTTTAAGTGTGTCTAGGTCAAGAGCTCAAGAAAATAGTCTGATAAATCGGGTTTCCAGTGGAATCATCATAATCTGCCGGGTATTTGTATTTACATTTAAAGGAAAAAAACAAAGTTAGCAGCATAAATGTGCAAACCTTCTTGTCCCTAAAAACTTCTAGAAAAAAATAAAAAAATGGATACAAGATTTTACTAAATTTAAAAATGGAACTGGGAGTATGAAGCTATCACAGTTTAACACTTTGAAGAATTTTGATGCCTTTTGGTTTATTTTTTGGTCACGTATAACTATCCTAACGTCCGGTTAATAATACATACCATGTGACGGACAACTACTGTTTTATCTAAACATTTTGGCATCAAAATTAGTTCCTTCACATAATATCCCAACGTAGACGTAGATAAAGGTTACATTGAACAACGCTTACACGACCATTACTCAAAAGCTCACGAGTTGATAGGTTTAAACTCAATAGATAAGTCTAAAGTGGGCGACATATGTTTCAACTTTCACAACCACTCACATGTAGTATGTATAGTGTTAGACCTTTTAAGTCCCGCGCTTGAGATTCAAATCAGTTTGTACGAATCTACATTCTACGTCCCCTAACACCTATCATAACTAAACTTAAATCTCTTAGTCTCATTGTGAATCTTGATCATATAAAATATCTAATGACACAAAAATCACCAACAAAGAGATACGTTCGTGCAGAACATAAGGAGATTCTTTTAATTTAACTTTATAAGATAACAAAGATACTTTCTTTTTTTATTTATTTTTTAATAAAAAAATAATAATAATACAACTAATATAAAACAGAGTATAGTAAAAAGTATATATTAAATAAACATAATAGAACATAATAACAGTATAACAGTATTATCTCTTTTGTAGCGTGATTTTACTTTGATAAACAAAGAAGTAAAAATATATAAAATTCAAAAAATCGCGCCAGGTAGGGGTCGAACCTACGACCTTCTGCTTAGGAAACAGACGCTCTATCCACTGAGCTACAGGCGCTTTTAGTCTTATACGACAATAACAAAGTTAATATATCAGTACAACTTCTTAATCAAAAATTACACAACTGCTTTTGAACGTACACCTAATATAATTTCATGTTATTTGTTATTTTTCTATCACTACTGCTCACCTAAAAGTTAACTCAGCTGTACTTGTCTTTATTCGACGCAAGGGTCTTTCTACGGGATGGACAAAATAAGTACCTGTCTAGTCTTAGGTTTAGTTTATTGTATTTACCTGGTAATGAGAGGCCCTGAGGGTGGGCAGGGTGGACGATCGTTTAAGGCCAATCTTATCAGGGGCTTAAAATTTTAAAAAAAAATTATATTATATATTTATGTATATTTAAAAACAACTATAGATTATTAACAAACTAATTAACAAACCGAATACCAATTTAATATCTTGATCAATTGAAACTTAAGATTCGTTAACATTTTAATTAGTTTAGTCGATCCAATCTAAACTCAATTAAAAAACGCTAGGGGAGTCTTACGATTCGGTTAAGTAAGTGAATTAGATTATTTTGCTACAATACTTTTATTTATTGGTAAAATAATTGTTGTCGTATTATAAATTTTTAACATACTAGTTATTGACACTATATTTATAGGCCGGGCCCATTTTTTCTACTCGTCTAGGGCCTAAAATTATTCAAACACTCTCGGAACCGGCCCTGTGCCTGGCCTTCGGTTTGGTTTCTCACGGTTTGGTTTAAACCCATGCAACGTTCTATTCGTACAATAGATCATCAATGCTATCTTAAATCGTATGAAGATCGAGTATTCATTAGAGGACACATTTTGTAAATTCATTAAATAGCATATTTAAGTTTATGGGAATTATGCAATAGTTTAATTATTTCTGGAAGTATTTAATAGATCATCAGCCTTCTCCTTAACTTCTTCTCTTCTTCATTTAGTGAATCTGAGTTGAGGCCAAAGAGTTTTGCGTCTTGGTCCAATGTTCCTCTAGGCAGATCAAGGAATTGATCTCTAGTGAGGAAACATGAGGAGCCATCAACATACGTTAGCTTGACAGACTCCTCCTCACAAGAGATGTCGCTCAAGGTTGTATAGTTGATGAGTTTCGTCTTGATCTCCTTAAACTCCTCTAAGGAGAGATGTTTGGAAGGTTAAGAGGATGGTTTGGGAGTGTAACACCCGGAAATTTATTATTTTGAAGCCGACGAAGAAAGAAAAGAAATAAAGTCCAAAGTCGAGGGACCAAACTCGCCAACGAAGAAAAGTTGGTCAATGTGGTGTTATGTGTAGGGAGAGGGCAGCCCACTCTCCCCACACTTCTCATATTTTCAGCTCACAAAGAAGAGAGAAGAGAGAAAGAGGAGAAAAGGGAGAAAGTGGTGTTTCGGGTGATTCGGGTGTCCAAATCCGTCGAGTAGCAAGCCAAATCGAAGCTCTTGTCTTTGTGCTCGATTGTGTGAGTTCTAGGACCCCACTTTTACTGGTTTTCAACTGATTTTGGGGCTGGAAAATGTTCAAAACCCGTTTTTACAAGTGTGTGTGTTTGACCCATTTGGGTGTGATGTGTAGGATGTGTTTAGAGTATGATTTCGGGCTTGTGTGTGCTTGTATGGTGTTATGGTATGCATTCCTAAGGTCCAGGAGGGTTAATTTAGGCTTGGAATGGGTTTGGATGAGCTTGGAGGCCGAAAATGGCAGATTGGGTTCGGGATGAACTCCATTCTGCATCAGCTAGGGCTAGGCGACCGAATGAAGGCCATACGGCCGAATGAGGGCGATTGAAGGTCATTCGCACGATTGGGATTCAGTCGCACGACTGGGAGTCCAGTCGCATGAGGGTTGTACGACTGAGGGTTCAGTCGCATAGATGCTTAGTCGCATGAGTCCATTCGCATGAGGTCAGTCGCATAGGTGCCCATTCGCAGTAATCCCATTCGCACGAGGTCCATACGCACGATTGGATGTTCATTCGCATAGATGACCATCCGCATGGGTCCAGTCGCATGGAGGCCATGCGACTGAAGGGTGTCCATACGCCCGAATAGGGCTGTTGCACTCGAAGGAACGTGTAGTTTGACTTCTGGCCTTCGGGGAAAGGTGCAGATGCAAGTTTTGACGTAAAGTAAGAAAACGTAAGATGAATGCTATGGCCTTAGAGAGCATGTAGGGCATGATGATGATGATGATGATGTTGCATGTTTATGCATATTATGAATGTATGATGTTGCCCTGTATGATGATGATGAATGTGTATGATATGTTCCTTATTATGATGTATGCTTATCTTTCTTGTGGCTTTACATGTCATGCTAATGAATGAATGAATGAATGAAGTATTATGTAATGTAAAGCGAAAGATAATGAAAGAGGAACATGAAGTAAGAATGCATGCATAAATGAACGATGAATGAACGAAAGAAAGGCTTGCAAGCATATTTATTGGGGTGAGCGACTTTGTGTTGCAAAAGACTCGGATGAAGTGCAATCATTTAGATTGCCTATGAGGTGAGCAACCTCGTCGTTGCAAAGACTCGAGTAAAGTGCTATCGTAATGTTGCCTTGGGGTGAGCAACCTTGTTGTTGCAAAAGACTCGGATAGCTTGCTATCGTGATGGGCAATTGGGGTGAGCAACCTTAGGGGTGCAAAAGACTCGGATAGCGAGCAATCATTGAGATTGCCATTGAGGTGAGCGACCATGTTGTCGCAAAAGACTCGGAAGACAGAATGAACGAAAAGAATGGAAGATAATGAATGAGATGAAAGATAATAATGAAATTATCTGTGTATACGTATGTTGCATGATCGCATGATAAAGGAATGGTTTTTAATGAAAGTAAAGTATATTTATTTTATAAAACTAGAACTCACTCAGCAACGCTGACTTTTATTACATTTTCCAGTTGGCAGGTAAATGATTGCTGAGGATGGCACGGCGAGGCTACTCGGCTCTTTTGGGATGGCATCCAATTATATAGGTTTTATGATGTAATGCAAACATGAATTTTGTAACCGGATAATGATGTATTATTTGGCAAAAGTAATTATAATGAAACGTGATGTCATTTTAAATGTTTCCGCTGCAATGTTTTCTTAATGCAAATGAAATTATATGTTTTATGTGCGATGGATGACCAACTGTAAGCGTCCCGAGAACGGGGCCTTAAGGGAGGTTGTTGGGTAGGTAGTAGTGTTTGGGTTCTGAAAAGTGTTTTGGGTTTAAGAATGGGTAGTTTAGGTGGTTGAGGTGAGAAGTAGGTATGGATGATGGTCTAGGTTCAGGGATGTAAGACTCAGAGGTTGTTGAGTTTTAATGAGGAATGAGAAAGGGATTGGTTCAGGTTATGGTTGGATTTGAGGTTGAGGTGTTGGTTTGAATATCATCTCCTGTCCCTTCTATACCTCTCATTCCTTTTCCCTGAGCAAATGTCAGCCTTTATGTCATTGACATGTCGCTGGAGGGTCTTCTCAGACATTTGACCCACTGCCTACCAGATAAGCCATGAGCCCGGAGATAGTCCTTGGAAATCTCGTAATTTTCTGTTAATTAAAAGGGAACGTCGTTAGGGGC
>CM046029.1:58890881-59075532 GCA_025215565.1 Flaveria ramosissima | reverse complement strand
TTTCATGAATGATCCCCTATCCCTACAGAATTAACAAGCTAACTTTCATTAACACAAAAATACAAGATGTTACACGGTAGGTGGAGACGGGCATTTGTCGGTGGCAGGCGCTGTTAGCGGCAACTATTGAGAGTCGAGAATGGTGATGGCACGATCGGTGTCGGTGGGTTTGGATTATTGGGGACTAGCGCGCCCCAAGGTGAGGCGTCAAACGATCTTGGGCGATCGGCGACGGTCGTAGGTCAGGATCGACGTGAGCCTGCGGGGGGTTGGCTAATGCAGTGGCGATAGGTGGCTAAGGTTGGTGGCGGTAGCGGCGGCGGTCGGAGGTCGAAGGCGGGGACGGTTGGAAGTGGCGGTTGGAGGTTATTAGCAGTCACTGGCAGCAGTCAACAAGGAGCGAGGCGGTAACGGTGGCAACGGTCGGTGGTGGAGGCGGGGATTGGTGAAATTCAAAATCATTCAAAATTTTGAAGGATTTTTAAATCCTTCATTTAAAGGAATTTAAGAGAATTAATTTTAATATCAATTCCAATGTTTCGCAACCGAACAAGTTAAGATTTGAACTCAATTTCCAATTGCAACAAATTACTACCAACAAAAAACAATAATTAATGAAATTCAAATTTTTAATTCCGTTAATTTTTCTTAATTACTGCATACCAAATGCCGCTTTAAAGTCTTATACAAGCTGACTTGATTTAATTGGAATTAATAACAAAAATACAGTAAAACCTTTGAATATTCTTTCTATTTTCGGGACATGTTTAAATTACAATCTCTTTTGGACATGAAAAAAACATATCTATAAAACAGTAAAGATCTAATGATCAAAATCCAACATGCAACTTTCAAAATATACATTATCGAATAATTAAATATACAATGTAGAGTAGCAATATCTAGGTTCATAACTTCCAATATAAAATGATTGTAGGCTTATTGAAACCCCCCCCCCCCCAAACAAAATAACTTTGTAATCACAAATTTACAATTATATCTTGTAAGGATTTCTATAAGTCTGATGCAGCCAAAACATCCAAAGTCTCTCTGCATGCATGCACTAAAGAACAGAAGTAGAAATGCTTCGGAAGTTTTACACCATGCACTAGAAATATTCTAAGTGTAAAATCTTCCGAAGCCAAAACCAACATCTTCCGAAGCTTCAAAGACAAAGTCTTCCGAAGCCAAAGAGTGAAAACAGATTTCTTCTAAAGACTTTTAGAGATATGCCTTTATCTGATGTACTTTACCATAAAGCTGGACCACCTTTCCGCTGCTACTCTGTAAAGTCACCAACTTACATGAGTTGGTAAAAAGGTCCATGCTTTTGGTAACTGTACATTGAGGTTTTGAGTCTGTGCTTTCTACTTTTTGTACTTTTATCCTTTTTGTAATATATTAGGATGTGAGCTATGGCATGCCATAGTCACTAAACAAAAGCCAGATCTGCCTTTTGACTCTACATTTGATTTTATAGTTGTCTAGTCAATTGTATCCAGCTCGCCTTCAAAGTATGGCCGGCTGTAGGATATAGTATAAAGTATCTCAAGTACTTGTAACTTTTATCGTATGCTTTGTAACATTTGTAATAGAACTTGAGAAGCAATATACAACATTCTTGAAAACCAATTACTTGTGTTGTTTGCAATCTTGTTCTGTCTCATATTTACTTGTGTTCTTAGCATCTTTTATTATCAAGTTTACTAGTTCCCTATTTGATCTGTTAAATGTTTTAAGCAACTCTCCTCATTGTGTTGTTATGTTGTAAGTGCATACCCTTCACCAATCCTGCATTTGGTATTAGAGCATTTCAGGCTCTTGATATAAGATCTCACCATCTTAAGATATCTCACACACACAAAATACTTAACAACTCAAATGGCAGCTATAACCAAAGCTGATATGGAAACTTGAACTATGACAAAGTCTCCACTGATCACTCCTGAAGACTTTGATACTTGGTGTCAAAGAATGGAATGCTTTATCAAGTCTCAAGACTCCAGGATGTGGGACTCTGTTGTTGAAGGATCTTACATACCAAGCACCATTTCTACTACTGGTGGTGGTATGATTCCTAAGGCTGTGGCTAATTACTCTGAAGCAGATAGAAAGAGAATAGAGATTGATCAGAAAGCCATGACAACCCTTCAAACTGCTCTTCCAAACTCCATCTACAGAGGCTTCAAGAAGTGCAAAACTGCCAAGCAACTATGGGAAGCACTGAAGCTGATGTATGAGGGGTCTACTGAAGCAAAGGAGAACAAGAAGGATCTCCTGAAGCAGTAGTTTGAAAACTTCACCTTCAAAGTAGGTGAAACCATGACTCAACAATACTTCAGGTATGTTGAGATTGTGGATACTCTAATGGATGTTGGAGTAACTCTTGAGAACAGGGACATTGTAAGGAAATTTATGTCCTCTCTTCCTAGACAATGGACATATTATTGTGTTGTTATCAAGAGGACTGAGAACCTTAAGACTCTTACTCTCACAGAGTTGTATGGTATTCTTAGTGGCTACCAGATGGAGATGAATATGCAAAACTCATCTCGTAACTCCAGCAATCAACTGAGTTCAGCCCTCCATGTGGTTGAAAGGGAAAGCATTGAACCACAATATCATCTTATATGCTACCCTGACAACTCACAAAAGGGCCCTTTCATCACCTTCATAGAGACTCCAAGAGAAAGCTACACTTAAGGAAGTCCTTTCTAATAGACAAGTTCTTCTCATGCCTTTGTCTCTGCTGATAAAACCTCAGGCAACTTTCTCTTCACCCTTGAAGATGGACTGTATCCATCCAGATGATGTGGAGTACATGGAGATAGTCTAGCAGATGGCTCTTCTCACTCACAAAGCCAAGAAGTTCTACAAGAGGATAGGGAGAAATTTTCTAAGCAATACAGCCAATGGAAAGTTTGGGCTGGACAAAAGCAAAGTAAAGTGTTACAACTGTAACCAGATGGGACACTTTGCAAGAGAGTGTAAGGCACCAAGGACAAATGGTGGCCAGGCACAAACCAGACCAAACTACACTGAGAAAGCCCCCCAGAATGAGAAGCCAAAGCAGCAAGCTACAGTTGTTGTTGAAGAAGGAGGCTTTGACTGGAGCTTTCAGGTAGAAGATGCATCTCCAAACCAAGCACTCATGGCAGACCACGATGAAGCCAAGGTATTGGAACATCTTTGTACTCCTGAATGCATTGCTAAAGTCAATAGATACAGGTCCTATAATTTAGAAATGAGATCTGATCTTGAGTCCTTAAATATCTTAAAAGCTGATTTTAAAAGAGCTGAAAATGATTATAAACTAAAGATAGAGGACTTAGAGAAAACCATTTCAACTCTTAAACATGAGCATACAAACTACAGGACTCAGATCAAAGATCTCATTACTAAATTAACTGAATGCCAGGCTGAGCTTGTGATCAGCAAAGCCAAGGCAGAAAAATGTGTTCTTGAAGAAGAGACCTTCAAGAACATAATATCCTCATCCTTGCATGCAAAAGTTTGTTATCAAAATAAGCAGGGACTAGGATCTTGTGAGATAGCTCCTCCACACACAATTTGTCTGTAAGATCTCCTAGGTGTGGAACTTGTGAAGATGAGCTTCCCCTCATAGATCCTGTGACTGAAGAGGATGAAGAGGAGATGGTGGAGAATGGCTCTGAGAAGAGTGAAGAAGAGCATTCTAAGAAGGGTCACCATCCCTCTAAGGAGAGCAAAACTGTTGGGATGACCAAGTCAAGAAGAAAGAACTTGATCAGGAAGGCCAAAAGAAAGTCCAAAAAGGCTCAAGAGATCAAGGCCACCTTCAATTCTGCACAGAAACAAGTCTTCATCTCTGCAGGATTTGAAGTGGTAAAGGCTGAAGACACAAACTTGAACTCCATCAACAAGAGTTCTAGTTCATGTCCAAATCATCCCATCATCAAGAAGAAGGCTGATCAGTTGTGCATCACTGTTGTACAACCTGAACCATCCAGCTCCAAAGGTAGTTCTATCCCCACAAGAACTGCCACAACATCTGCAAAGGTGAAGATGGAGAAGGAAAGTGATCAAGTTCAGCCTTGTTCACAAAGGAAAACTCCTAGAAGAAGAAAATGGACTGTGTTATGTGTGGGAGTACTTCTCATCTTGCTAAGGATTGTGTTTACAATCCAAAGAGTACTCTCCACATGACCAAGAAAGAAACTTCTAAGAGTTTGGAAAAGAAGAAGCAAGCTTCGGAAGGAAAATTGTTTCTTCGGAAGCTCCAAAATGAAGAAGAAGACAAGTGGAAACTTGCCTTCGGAAGAAAATTTGGTCTCGGAAGAAAGGAATACTTCCGAAGCACTGAAGCCTGCTGCAGTGAAAGCAAGATCTTCCGAAGGTCCAGTCATCAAAACTTCCGAAGTCATCAAAACTTCCGAAGTATTGAAGGTCAAGTCTAAGCTTCCAAAGGTGGTGTGGAAGTCAAAGAAAGACCAAGTGGCTGAAGTTCTTCATCAACATCAGCAAATGATCCTTCTAGCATGACTATAGGATCAATTACTGTTGCATTGTCTTCAACTTCTTTTGATGAGCCCAAGACCAATGAGGCTTGGGTTTCCAAATGTAACTAATCATCTCTTTTGTGCAGGAACAGCTCAAGACAAACAGAAATGTATGGATCATTGATAGTGGTTGTTCCAGGCACATGACAGGCAATAGGTCACTACTCCAAAAGTTTGAAAGAATTGATGGAGGACCAGTTGCTTTTGGAGGAGATGCAGGAGGTTACATTACAGGAAGGGGCAAGGTCACAAATGGTAAGCTCAGCATTGAGAAGGTAAACTTTGTCAAGGAGCTTGGGTACAATCTTCTGAGTGTATCCCAATTTTGTGATCAGAGTCATAACATGCTCTTCACTGAGCATGAGTG
The DNA here is from genome assembly GCA_025215565.1 of Flaveria ramosissima. Lineage (NCBI taxonomy): Eukaryota > Viridiplantae > Streptophyta > Magnoliopsida > Asterales > Asteraceae > Flaveria > Flaveria ramosissima. The sequence continues at coordinate 59,070,627 of CM046029.1, read as the reverse complement.
CATTGTTCTCAGGCCCAGGGTGGTCATTCCTCATGAGCACATCTGGCTCAGAGCCCCCAGGAAAGGGAACATGTACAAGATGGACTTGCAAGAAACATCTCCCTCAGGAGAAGTTTCATGCTTTCTATCTAAAGCAAATAATGATGAATCTTTCCTCTGGCATAAAAGAATGTGCCATGTAAACTTTAAAAACATGAATAAATTAATTAAGAATGATTTGGTAACTGGAATACCAAAGAAAGAGTTTACAAGTGATGACCATTGTGTTGCATGCCTAAAAGGGAAGCAACACAAGGTATCTCACAAGCCAAAGGAAAGAAATTCCATCATTAATCCCCTACACTTATTACATATGGATCTCTTTGGCCCCACCAGTGTAATGAGTCTAGGAAGGACCTCTTATTGTTTGGTGATCACAGATGATTTTACAAGATTCACTTGGGTCTTCTTTCTTAGAACTAAGATGAGACCCCTGAGATTCTGAAGAATTTCATCTTAAAGATTGAGAATCAATGTGATCACAAGGTCAAAACCATAAGATGTGATCAAGGAACTGAATTCAAGAATCAAATCCTTGATACATTTTGTGATGAAAAAGGTATTACAAGACAATATAGTGCTCCCAGGACTCCTCAGCAAAATGGTGTTGCTGAGAAGAGAAACAGGATACTAAATGAAGCTGCAAGAACTATGTTGTCTGACTCTAAACTGCCCATCACCTTCTAGGCAGAGGCAGTGAACACTGCTTGCTATGTGCAAAATAGAGTTTTAGTGGTTAAGACACATGGTAAGACTCCTTATGAACTTTGGCACAAGAGAAAACCTTTCATTGGTTTTCTCAGGTCATTTGGATGTCCTTGCACCATCTTGAATACCAAAGATCAAATTGCCAAGTTTGCTGAGAAATCAGATGATGGACACTTTATTGGATACTCTTCTCAAGCTAAAGCTTATAGAGTATACAATCTCAGAACTAGAGTAGTTGAGGAGTCAGCCAATGTGACTTTCAATGAGCACACTCTCAGTGTGAAAGGTTCTGGTCCGGATTGGCTATTTGATCTACATTTAGTTACCAACTGTTATAACAAATCTTGTGAGAATGTTTCAGGGTCTACAGATATATTACCTACAGGTGATCCTGACCCAAGATTTGAGCTCAGAAGACCTTCAAGTTACACATCTTCAGCTCCAGTGGTAACTATTTCTGCAAATGAAGTTTCTACCAGCACATCAATGACAAATCCTGCTGATGCTTCTGGGGTGCCTTCAAATTCCAGCTTAGAGGCACAAAACTAAGAAGAAGGAGCTTCAAATGTTGGAGAAAATGGTGGTGGTGAAAGTGATCAGGAATTTCTTGATGCTGATTACCACTGCATTGAAGACAACATCAATGATGTCACACACTCATTGGATCAAGTCAATCTTGATAAGTGTGCTGATGTGGAGGGTGAATCTTCTTTGCCAGATCAGAATTTTTCAAATTTAGATCTGTCTAAGAAACTTGCTGTGATCCCTTAGCTAAGGATCCACAAGTCTCATCCTACCACAAACATCATTGGAGATGTTGATTCAGGGGTGAGAACAAGAGAACAAACACATGAAGCAAATGTTTGTCTTCACTCTTGTTTCTTGTCCGAGATAGAGACAAAGAAAATTGATGAGGCTCTAAAGGATGGAAGTTGGTTGAAGCTATGCAAGAGGAGTTGCTTCAATTCAAAATGCAAAAGGTTTGGAACCTATGTCCTCTTCCTCAAGGGAAGACTACCATAGGAACCAAATGGGTTTTTAGGAACAAGAAGGATGATAGAGGACTTGTTATCAAGAACAAGGCAAGACTAGTTGTTCAAGGGTATACTCAAGAAGCTGTTAGAATTTTCCTAGCTTTTGATGCATCCAAGAACTTCAAGGTCTACCAACTTGATGTCAAGTGTGCTTTTCTTTATGGGGTGATTGATGAAGAGGTGTATGTCAGACAACCACCTGGGTTTGCAGATCCTAATCATCCTGATTATGTATGCGGGCTTGATAAAGCTCTTTATGGGCTGCACCAAGCACCAAGGAAGTGATATGAGACTCTATCTCAGTATCTCTGTCAACATGGTTATAAAAGGGGTACTATAGATGGAACTCTCTTCATCAAAGAAATAGGAAATGACATAATGCTAGTTCAAGTATATGTAGATGACATTATCTTTGGGTCAACTAATCCAAAGCTCTGCAAAGACTTTGAGAAGTTGATGAAGGACAGGTTTGAAATAAGTGCCATGGAGGAACTCAATTTCTTTCTAGGAATTCAAGTGAAGCAAGTTGACAATGGCATCTTCATAAGTCAGTGAAAGTATGTACAGGACATACTTAAAAGATTCAACATGACTGATTGTAAGGTTGCTAAGACACCCATAGCCAGAAATCACTCCCTTGGACCTAATCTTGAGGGGGAGTGTATTGATGAGCATCTCTATAGGGCGATGATTGGGTCTCTTATGTACCTCACAGCTAGCAAACCAGATATCATGTTTGCTACATGCATTTGTGCAAGATATCAAGCCAACCCTAAGATGTCACACCTGGTCACTGTCAAAAGAATTTTAAGATATCTCAAAGGTGCTCCATCACTTGGCCTTTGGTATCCAAAGAATTCTGACTTTAATCTGTTTGTTTATACAGATAGTGACTATGGTGGTTGCAACATGACTGCAAAGTCAACATCAGGGGCATGTCAATTTCTTGGTGGAAGAGTAGTCTATTGGCAATGCAAGAAACAATCCTGTGTGTCTGCATCAACTGCTGAGGCTGAATACATTACTGCTGCAAGCTGCTATGCTCAAGTGCTTTGGATTCAAAATCAGATGCTGGACTATGGATTCAACTTTAAAGAGACTCCTATCCACATAGACAACAATAGTGCTATCTCCATCACAGAGAATCCTGTGCAGCACTCAAGGACAAAGCATATTAATATCAGGTATCATTTGATTAGAGATAACTTTGAAAAGGGATTAATCAAACTAGTCAAAGTTAACATAAATGAACAATATACTGATGTGTTCACCAAATCTTTTGATGAGCATAGATTTAAATATCTTGTATCAGCTATTGGGATGATTAACTTTGAATATCTTTTTTTAAAACTTAATCATATTTATTTCTAAAACCTGTGTGTCCTAAGTTGTCTATTTTATCACCTTCATAAGCCCTTGTTTTCTTTGGAAGAAAATCTTTACAAAAGACTTTTCTTAGATTTTTGAAAATCTTAATCTCTTTGGAAGATTCTAAATTACCTTCGGAAGAAATTCATGTCTTAGTAAACAAATAATTGCTTTAGTAATTTTACCTTCGGAAGAAATTTCTGAAATATCTTCCGAAGCTTAAAATCAACTTAAGTACTCTGTATGTTTTCAAAGAACAAGTTTCTTTCGAAAGCAATTTACCTTCGAAAGTATTTATTCTTCAAAGTATAAAAATCTCTGAGTGTAAATTCTCTTCCAAAGCAAAATTCTCAAAAACCTTTGAAATATCTTCCGAAGCCAATTTGCCTTCAGAAGCTTTTTCTTCAGAACTTCCGAAGCAAATAACCTTCAGAAGATGTCTCAACTTCCAAGAAAACTACTTTTTGGGCAAAAGTAAACTGCTTTTCAGAAGTGGGACCGACATTCGGATTTCAAAGTTTATCCTCTTTCATTAACTTTGTCTCAAATCCTTTTCATATAAATGCCCAACGGTTCCCCCCTCATTCACTATCTTCCTCAATTACACTATTCCTTAAACCTAATTCTCCCAAACCGCCTTTGTTCTTCATCTTTCTTCATCCTTAAGCTTCTAAAATGGCCAACCTAAACCGCATAAACAACCCAGATTTCTCCATGCAACTTCGTAGGCAACACAATCAGGTTGCTCAGTTAAGCTCTAAGAAAGATGAAAGTTTCTCAGAGATTTGCCGTATCTTAGCTCTATCCAACTACTTCACCTCCCTAACCATTGGTCCTACTCTCTATGAGGATCATTTGCTTGAACTCTGGAAGACCTGCCAAGAGGTCATTATGGATGGGGAGAAGGCACTGTCCGCCACAGTACAAGGGAGGACAATCTTCATCACTCCAGCCATCATCAACACTCACTTGCAGTTGGATGATGAAGAAGGTGAGTTGTCCTTCCCAAAGAAAGTTGTAAATCATTCCTTTGAGCAGATGGGCTATGAGGGAGATTTCTCTGTACAGACCTTCAGGAAAGAGAAGGTCTCATCCCAGTGGAAATACCTGCTTCATGTGGTTATCCACAGCTTGTCAAACAAGCATGGTGGGTGGGACCAGATTCCTGAGGATCTCTCCTTCATAGTACATGGAATGGTTCAAGGGGTCAAGTTCAGGTACTCTCAGTTTGTTTATACAAATTTGCTTGCTAACTTGGACTCCTTAGAGTATATTATGTTTCCTAGATATGTTCAACACATTCTCAACTGTGAACTAGGCTCACAGTTGAGGGAAACAGATAATATTCTTAAATTGGGACAGATGAAGCCCGACATCTTTAAAATTATAAAGAAGCCAACTGTAGGCTTCTTAGGGGTAAACAGCCCTTGTCCCAAAAATATTAGAGCTCATTGCTCAAGGTGACAACCTAGCAGCACAAGCTAGTGTTGAACCCACACCTACCTCCCAACCACCAAAAAGGCCACAAGTCACCTTCACCTATCAAAGAAAATCCAAACGAACCCCTGCTCAAACTATTGAGTCTGTTCAGGCCCCTATATACTCACCCATACAGGATGAAGTGGACACTAGAGCTCCCACTTCCCCTGAGGAGCAAACCACTTGTCACACCCCGACCGACGGCAGAATCATTGAGGCGGACGAATGGGAGATGATTGCTCATAGCATATGGAACTAAATAAGTTGTAATAATATAAAATGTCATTATTTGTTAAACATTACAAGACAAATAAGTAAGTACAAAACAATCAAGATACAACTAGTAACATAAGACTTTCAATTAATCTAGGTCCAAGTCCTATATGAGCACAAGAAGATCTTCAAGCATCAAACCTGAAACATGTTAAAAATAACGGGTCAACTATAAAGTTGGTGAGTTCCTATGGTTTAAACACACGCATATATGTATATATATAAAACGGCTACAAGTAGCAATTCATATCCATGGTTACAAGTTAGCAAGCTCATAGAACACATACAGTTACAACCAAACTTCGACTCGATTACAAGTATATAAGATTGGCTAAATGTATTTGGTTCCCTTGATGAACAAGCATACCGCATCAGGAGTCGGCAATACATTGACTTTAACACCAAATAGGCTTGTCAGGCCCAAAGATTTAAGAAGTCGCCACGCTAGCAATAGTTAATGATTGTAAACAAAATATATATCTCATATAAGACTTACAATAACACAAATAACCATGACAAAAAGGTAAAGATAAATCGCATGTGCATTTACAAGTATCAAGATGTTTACAAGTGTAAGTTTATAAGGTTAACATGTTTCACCCCAAAAGGTGAGAAATAAAGTAAAAAGGGGCATGGGAAACTCACATGGAAAACTCACAAGATGTAGGATGCACTTTAGATAATAATAAGAAGATAAATTTCTTCAATGATATTACTGAATACCTAAACGTGATTGTTCCAAGATTAGATTAATGATATGATTAATGACTAAATGTGAACTAAGGTTTCAAGTGAAATTTGAGGGTTTTTAATAATCAAGTCAAATGTAATAAAAAAATAGAATAAATCAATTAAGATTGAGAATGATAATTGGATTGAATAATATAATTTTGATTTCGTAAAGAATAAATCGGTTAAATAATCAAGGTTGAAAATAATAATAAATCATTAAGAAAATAATATTTAATTGTTGAAATGAGAGTTGAGTATTAAATTGTGAATAAGTAATAACTAATTAATGAAATAAAAATTGGTCAATTAGTCAATTGAGTAATAAATTATTTAAGTAAATTATTAAGTAATTATTGGATTTAAAGACCTTTATTTAAAGTAATAAAAAGATAACCCTTTATATTATCAACCTATTTGTTTTTGGAAATAAAAGAGAAATATAAGATTAAATTGTTTAAAATTTTCAGAAATTAAATTAATAATTTCTAGAATATATTTAATTATTAACATAACTTTTATTTTAATTTCATTCTATAGTTTAATTATAAGAGTAAAGGTTAAAAAATATGATTTGAGGGTGCCCGGGGTCGAACCCGGGACCCCCTCTGTATTTGCACAAGCTTTTAACAGGTGGGCTAGCGGCCCAAATCTGGTTTAAATCTAGTAACAATTTTTATATACCTTAATTAGAAAAGACCCAAATGTCAAGAACCCTAGCTTTCGATTTCCTTCAAATTGAACCCTAATTCGTGCATACTAATGGAATTAAGTATAGGGCTTTTGTCCCCCGAGTAAAACCAAGTATAAAAGTGTGATTAACTTAGTTGATTAAGATGAAATTGATGATCACAGAAGGTGGAACAAGTCGCGACAGTGAGGAGCAGAATTCTCGATGTGGATGATGCTTATGATCAAATTAACTTCATATAACGCTTCTTAAGGTTTTTGTGATTCAAAGCCCTCATTCAATTTATGGTTAGAATGCTCGAGGGTGGCTGCCGACTAGATTGCAGGTTCAAGACGCAGATGATGATCGAAATCCAAGGGTGTATGTTGTAAATGAAATTGGTGTTGCAGATGGTTCAAAGAAGTTGATTGGAATGTTTTCCCCTGGTTATATAGACCCATTTGATATTGTTACATGCCGAACGGTTTCAAATGTTCGATTTGGGGTTTCGGGTACAATTCGACAGTAATTATAAGATGTTAATGCTAATTATGTGGTTTTGAATTTTAACCATCATAAGAACGTTTTTGATTCGATTTCTTGATTAATTTCATCATAAATTGTGTCCTAACTGCTTAGGTATTCGAATGAGGCTTCGGTTTCAACTAACCAGTGAATAACCGTCCAAACCTCGAATTAAGATGGTCAATATGTTCGACTCTAGTGCGCGAACGAGTTTAAACGGTTCGATCGGGTTTTTAATTGGTGTATCAAGCTGTTTGTATTCACCGGAGGTTGGCTGGAATAGGGGAGGGCGATAGAAAGAGAAAGGGGGGGTGGTTTGGGTTTAAACGGATGTTACACTTTTAGTCCCTTTGTTTTTATTAGGTTATTATTTTCTGACTAAAACTTTTAAAACAACGTTTTAGTAATGACATTTCCAACCCTTATACTTTATACAATCCAGTTGTAAATAGTTACTCAAATTATTTAAAAAATATATAAACTTTATAAAGATTATAAATCTTGTAAAATATTTATAATTTAATTGTTAAGATGGTTTAAATCTTGTAATTAATGATAGTCTTTTTATATTTATATTTTTTTATAAATCTCATAGAAATTTTAAAGTCTAAATAATATTTATTTTTCTTACATAATAATTAAAACTCGTTAATGATATATAACACCTCATAATTTTATAAATTGATTAAATGGAAAGATAAATGTAAAATGTTAATCAACAAATTCCCAAAATTAGTTAAACAACACATTTATTATTTTAAAATTCACCAAAATGAACAAAATAGTTTAAATAATGTGTTTGATTTTTATAATTTACAGAATGGTTCGGGTCCATATTTTCAAAATGGACAGATGTTACACCACTTCATATCTTCAACAATCAGGGATGAGGTTCCTCATGCTCACCCTGATGAGCTCACAAGCCCAACTGCCTTAAGCCTTCACTCTGAGTCTCAACACTCAAGTGAACAACCTTCAGGGGACAGTTACCATCCTAAGCCTTTAGACTTAAATCAACCCATTCCTAACCTTCCATTCTATACTGATGAAGACTTAGGTTTCAGTAGGTACCATGAGTCTCTCTACTCTTCCCCTACTTAAAGATAGATGAATACTCCTGAGTCTCCTTTGTCTAGCCCACATCAGTCACCTATCACTAAGGTGGATACTTCTAAACCTGTTCAGGATATCCATATGGAAGAGGCTCTCACTTCTGCAAGTGATTACATCATTAAGACCTCAACCATGGCAACCCAGCCAATTGACACCTCAACTAGGGATGTCAATATGCAGAGGAAATCTAGCAGCCAAGAACCTGAGGCTGGTAGTGAGAGAGAAGACTTTGGTCCAATTATCTCATCCCCCAATGATTCTTCTGATGAAGATGAGGGGAATCTGAGACTAAAGGTGCAAAAACTGTCAAAAACATGCTCCTATTTAGTCTCTAAGGTTAGTCACCTTGAATCTCAAGTGACTACCCTGCATAATAGGGTCAATGATCAGCAACTTGAGATATCTTATCTCAGGAAAAAACTATCTGGGAGACCTTTAAGAGGAGCTCAACCAGGAACACAAGAACTTGTGAATGTGAATGACCTAACCTCTAGCTCACCTATGCAAAAGGGTGATGCTACCAAAAAAGGGGGAGAAAGTCATTAGAGTCACAGAACCTGGGAGTTCTTCGGGAAGTATGGACATTGAGGATTCACCATCCTCACTTGCAACTGTGCATACTCAGCAACTTCCTCAAGTTCACATTAATGTGGACATTATAGACTTTGTCATTAGGAGTCTCTTTGAGAAAGGCATTCCAAGGGATGTGTCATCTCCACCTCAAGGAACTTCAAACTACATTATTGGGTGGAGGTATGATGCTGATAGAAGAGCCCTCATTCTTCACAGAGTTCAAGGGCAACAAGAAGTATTCAATTTTGGGACCTTGAACTACTATGAAGGTCTTGACCTGATCAACATGTCACTTGTCAACCCAAGTCAATCAAGACAAGCTGACAGGTTAGCACTCAGGATTCAAGACACAATTACTGAGGAGTTCAGCCTTAGAAGGAGACAAAGGCAATCAAGTAATCTCATTGGTCAACTAGATGCTAAGGCAGACCCTGAGATTAGCTTTAAAGTGAAAACCTTGGCTGAAGGCCCAGTGATAGAGCCTGAGAGCCCTGTCACACCAACAACTGCTTCAGAAATTCATTCCCTCAGTGAAACACCTGCTGGTGAAGGTGTCTCATAACCTCTCTCTAGCCAGAGCTTGGATTCTACACCAAGCAATGAAGGCCCAAGCTCTCTCCACCCTGAGTCACAAAGGTTTGTCGGTGACAAAGGGAAAAGGATTCTAACTCTTGAGAAGATTGAGAAGGAGGAGAGAGGAAGAGGAAGCTAAGGGGAGAAAGTTCCTCTGGGTCTTCAGGCTTTATGCAAGCTGCAATCAAGGCTGCCCCCAGACCAAACACTCAAGAAGATGAGTTGAGGGCAGTCAGGATTACTTACCTGCAGACCAGGAACTATGACATAGATGAGATTATATCTCTTCCCTTAGAGCAATTAAATGAACTGGCTGACATGAAAGTGTCAAGAGAGATGAAGGAAGCAGAGGATGCAAGGTTACTTCTCCAATTCAAAGAGGAGAAGAGTCAGAAAAGGTTATACAAGCATGCTCCAACTCTATCCTCAGTTCATGAAAGTCCTGTGCAAGAGGATGTGACAGCTACACAAGAACCTCAGGTAGACAAGGAAACAGATAGGCAAAACATGATCAACTACCTGAGTGCCACAGGTCTCTACCAAGCATTTGCACTTCTTCCCTTGTCCTTTGAGTACATTGAGTTTGAGTATCTCAAACAGCTTGAACTTCAAGTGCTCAAAGAACAAAAGGCAACAAAGAAAAAGATGAGGGAAGATGCTGCAAAGTCAAGAGCCATCATCCAAAAGAGTATGAAGAAGTTTACTGACAGACACAGGATGATGAGCTTCTTGAAGCTGTATGGATTCTCCAAAAGGAGACTTGGCCCTATGTCTCTATCCACAATGGATGAGCATATCAAGGTAATCAAGCAGAAGATCAAGAGTGGAGAGTTGATTGACTTATACTCTCCTCCAAGTCAAATTCCACCTGAAGTGGAGGTTAAGGTTGAACAACCTGAGACAACATAACCTGGACCTCCTGCTGAGCCTCAACAAGCTTCATCTTTTGATCCACAGCCGGGTCAAACTCCCTCTCCTTCTGAACCTGTGAGGGAGGAACACCCAACTGAGAAAGACAAGGATGATCAACAAGGTGTTGCAGACCAGTCTTCTCAGTTGAAGTCTTCTAAGAAGAAGAAGCCTGAATCATCCACCTTTACACCTCAGGCTGAGTTAGATCAACCTGAGGAAGTGCATGAAGAGGTAGCCCAATCAACTCCAATTCAAGTGCTCCTCTTGAAGCTGAGAGACCCATCTTATCCTGAACCTTCACTACTAATCCAGAGAGATGGCATGTAATCAGAGATCAATGTGTTTAGAATGTCTATACATGGCAAGACATAATCAACTTACCTCTACATGATCTCTTTGAGATGAGAAGATATTATGAGGGTCTGAGTGATCCTGACCATCTGATAAAGAAGGGTATGGTTATTATCGTCCTGAAGCCCACCAACATCTGAAGATTTTCTAAATGTTTTGGTAGCATCAGCCTAGGGGGAGTTTGTAAGGATTCCTATAAGTCTGATGCAGCCAAAACATCCAAAGTCTCTCTGCATGCATATACTAAAGAACAGAAGTAGAAATGCTTCAGAAGTTTTACACTATGCACTAGAAATATTCTAAGTGTAAAATCTTCCGAAGCCAAGACCAACATCTTCCGAAGCCAAAAGTGAAGTCTTCCGAAGCTTCAAAGACAAAGTCTTCCGAAGCCAAAGAGTGAAGACAGATTTCTTCCGAACACTTTTAGAGATATGCTTTTATCTGATGTACTTTACCATAAAGCTGGGCCACCTTTCCGCTGCTACTTTGTAAAGTCACCAACTTACATGAGTTGATGAAAAGGTCCATGGTTTTGGTAACTGTACATTGAGGTCTTGAGTCTGTGCTTTCCACTTTATGTACTTTTATCCTTTTTGTAATATATTAGGATGTGAGCTATGGCATGTCATAGTCACTAGTTGTAAGGCCCCATTCCCGGGACGCTTACAGTTGGATCCTCATCGCACACAAAACATATATTTATGTTTAATCATGAAGAAACATTACATCGGAAACATTTAAAACCACATTTTCATTTCATCATAATGCTTTTGCAACATAATACAATCGTTCATTTCAAACATTATTTGTTCACATTACAATGCAAAAACATTAAAACATTGGATGCCATGCATAATAAGCTGAGTAGCCGCCCCGTGCCATCCTCAGCAACATACCGGCCAACTGGAAATATATCAAAATCAGCGTTGCTGAGTGAGTTCTAGTTTTAAATAAAACATACTTTACTTCCTTTATAAAACCATTCGTTACTTTCGTAAGCGATCACACAACATATATACACATAGATAATATCATTATTATCTTCATCATTCATTAATTAACTTTCGTTCATACATTCTTACTTTCATTCATTCATTAATTATTACATCTTTTCTTTCCATTAAAACCATAAACTTTACCCTTCAGTTCCTAGTACTAGGCCTAAGCCTATCATAGACCTTCTATAACGGTGCATAGCACCTCATGGCCACAAAACCTAAGGTAAAGTTCAGGATCATTACATCTGTTATTTCATCACGTTCTGGATCAGCGTCAATAGCTATACCCCAAACTACATGGCTACTGGGCTGAAGTTCATAAACGACTTCCACACGGCACATAGCCTGGCACCAGCACCGGGGTAAGCGACAAAGATCCCAACTATATTCTTCACCCCCAACATATGGGTACCATGACATTCTACACCTCCAACGATATGGGTACTACACCCCCATCAATATGGGTAACTACACCCCCATCAATATGGGTAACTACACCCCCATCAATATGGGTAACTACACCCCCATCAATATGGGTAACTACACCCCCATCAATATGGGTAGCTATGACATACTATACCCCCAACAATATGCATAACTCGGGTAACCGATATATACTACACCCCAACATTATGCATAGCGCGGGTAACCACTATACGCTATGCACCACACCGATGGTCAGTCACAAAGACTGGAACCCCTGCGTGCACCCATAAGAATTAGCTGAACCACACACGGTTGAGCTTAAGGCATTTAGAGCTGTGCACTTTGGTACACTTCGTTGCAAGCCTTTTACGTTTTCATTCGTTCATAAATGATGCATTCATTCGTCATATTCCTCTTTTCATTATCTTCCACTTTACTTTACATAATACTTTCATTACATTCTTTAACGCTCGACGCAATTCACTGGAAGACAATCGTACAATATAATAAGGAACATAACAACATACAACATCAATCACACAAGGCAGCATCATACATATATAACATACAACATCACATAGTCACACAACATCAAACATCACACGAATCACAAGCGTCGCATCATACATAACCATACGACGTCACCCATCATCATGCATCGCATCATCATCGTCATAAATCATCTTACATCCTCCATGCCCATAACATCATCAACAACCCCAAAGGTCCGAGCCTACGTCTGCACTTCCCGAAAGTCAAACAGTACTATGTTCATTTGGGCGTATGGACTCTATTCGGTTGCATGGTCTCTCATGCGTATAAGAACACTCAGGCGAATGGACCTCCAGTCGCATAGCCTCCAATCGCATGCTTCCTATGCGAATGAAGCTCAGTCGCATGATATCTGGGCGTATGGACCTCAGTCGCTTGACCTTCATGCGAATGGCCCTCGTTCGCACACCTTTCGTGCATATGGACCTCAATCGCACGACTCACAGGCGTATGAACTCCAATCACATGACCTTCAGTCGCATGACCCTCATTCGCATTTCATTCAGTCGCATAGCCCTCATTTGCATTTCCTTCAGTCGCATAGCCCTCATACGTATGACCCTCAGTCGCACTACTCACATACGAATAAACCTCCATCACACTCCAATCGTGCGTATGGACCTAGTTGCATGCCATTCGGTCGTATGAACCTCCAGTCGCATAGCCCTAGCTGTGCGCAGAATGCAGTTCATCCCGAACTGCAGCCGACGGTTTCGGCCTCCAAACTCAATTTTAGCCCAAATCAACCATCCTAAACCTTAGGGAAGCATACCACAACCTCATTCAAGCATAACCAAGCAAGAAATCAAGCCCCAAACGAATCATACACATACACATATGTAAGTCCCCGTTCTTGGGAAGCCTCACAGTTGGTTAATCATAGCATAAAATCAGTTTAATAATAAAACATTGCAGCGGAAATAATTAGACGTTCATTTAAAACGTAGAAACCATATTGTACTCATACATTTGTCCTTTAATTTCAAACAAAACAAGTTACTTGTTCTTAAATTACAATAAAGATTTCATAAACAATCATGCCATCCATAGCTCCCCAAGTAGCTCCGTGTGCCATCCTCAGCATTAGCGTTTACCTGCCAACTATTATGCCTAAAAGTCAGCTTCGCTGAGTGAGTTCTAGTTTTAAATAATATAAGAAAATATAAACTTTATCCTTCATATAATGACCATGCATACAACATAGTACATAACATAACTTGCATCATAATAAGCATGTTCATTATCTTTCATTCTTTCATTATCTTTCACTTTCATCATAAACGAGATTGCACAAAGCAAGAGCTCCATGTTGATCGACAACAAATGTCAATCCCTATCGGTACACATGAAAACGGTAGCTAACCCCCGACAGTTGATCCACACTGCAAGGCACATAGCCCGCTCATGAATACAGATCCATCATCATACATTAGACTCACATAAGTGAAGTCTATCATAGTGCTTACAAGACTTTTCATCATCAAACGGGCCCGGGGGTAACATTCATTAAGTTTCGCTTTTCATTAATATCATCTTCCACTTTAGTATATAATACTTAATTCATCAAGTACACAACATACCAAGTACTAATCATCATAAAACATAACCGACCCGCCGCGGGACAGCGGGGGTTCGGGGGCGGCAGCCCCTGACAGCGGGGTCCTAGGGGCAGCAGCCCCTAGTGGGGTCCAAGGGGCAACGCCCCTGGCTGGGTCGGTTATGTTAAACATTTATATAGCACATTTACTTATAGAAAAATCGTTTTTTCTTGTTAAAACCCCTTAAAAATCTTGGTCATTTAAAAACATAAATTTAGTATGCATAATAGCCCTAAAAACATGAAAAACTTATAAATAGGGGATCTAGAACTCACTTGGATATCACGAGTAACCTCTAGACTAAGCTTTCTAGGCTAGGATCCCACTACACAACCTGCAGACGAGTTAACACTCTAAGGGGTTAATTTTCGGCCTAAATTCGCTACTAATTTCGCTACAAGATCAGCAATTTCGCAGCTAGATTCGCCAACACTTTCGCTGCTAGTTTCACCAGCAGTTTCGCTGCTAGTTTCGCTAGCACCTTCGCTGGCAGTTTCGCTGGCATCATCGCCGCCAGTTTTGCTGCCAGTTTCGCCCAACTTTCGTTGGAAAACCATGCCTGCGAAACTACCTGCGAAACTATAGTTTCGCAGGAAGATCCACAGTTTCGCTAATTGAATATGCAAATTCGCTAGATGAACATACAGTTTCGCAGATCGCATAAAAATTACAAACCAGTCCGTTTTTAACCCAAAATCATAACTTTTTACGTCCAATCTCTTAGTTTATCATCCATGAGGCTAAATCTAAGCTTTATACATGTTTTCATACGTAAAAATGTGACCTTTATGCGATTCTTTGCAACTTTTCAAAACCCAAAACCCTAGAATCCGGGTTTGATCTACAGAAGGGTTTAGAGGTCGATTCTTACCTGGATTTGTTGCTTCTTTCTTAGATCTTGATGCTCCAACACCCAGATCTTCAATCTCTTCACCTTGGAAGCTTCAAATCTTGAGTTTTCTTCACTTTCTCTCTCTACTTTCTCTCTCTACGAATTTTGGTGGCTAGGGTTGTAATGATGGAGATGGAGGCTGATTTGGGTAGGTTAAGGGCTGATTATGGGCCTTAATCACTTAGGCTCTTGTCCATAAACCCAATTTGGCCCATAACCCATTTCCTTCCTTTATTAAATACCCATTATTTAAGCCCATTATCCTTAATGACTCGTTTCGACTTTTCGGGGTGTTACAAGTCTCCCCCACTTAATTAGGTTTCGTCCTCGAAACCTGTCAGTCATCAAACAATTGAGGGTAAAATTTCCTCATCTCCTCCTCAGTCTCCCACGTAGATTCTGACCCTTTTCTGTGTCTCCACTGTACCCGTACTAGTGGAACCACTTTATTCCGTAAGTGCTTCTCTTTCCAATCAAGGATGGCCACCGGCTGCTCTACATAATTTAGCCGTTCATCGACTTCAATGTCTTCTAATGGTACAAATGCATCATTATCTGCCAGACATTTTCTGAGATGAGATACGTGGAACATAGGGTGAATTCCACTCAACTCATCAGGTAGTTCTAATCTGTAGGCCACTTCTCCTACCCTTGCGATAATACGGAATGGCCCTATAAATCTTGGGCTCAACTTTCCCCTTTTTCGAAACCTGATGATCCCTTTCCAGGGCGATACCTTGAGCATAACTTTGTCACCAACCTCAAATTATATCGGCCTACGCCTCTTATCAGCATAAGACTTCTAGCGGTCCTTTGCTGCTTTCATGAATGCCTTAATCTTATCTAACTTCTCAGTTGTGACCTCAATCACTTCAAGACTCCCCAATTCCTTCTGCCCGATGTCACCCCAACACACAGGCGTTCTGCACTTCCTACCGTACAACATTTCGTAAGGTGGCATACCAATGCTGGCATGGTAACTATTATTATATGAGAATTCCGCCAACGGTAAGTGCTCATCCCAGCTTCCTCCAAAGTCGATTACACAGGCTCGTAGCATGTCTTCTAAAGTCTGGATCGTCCTTTCCGACTGACCATCTGTTTGGGGATGGTAAGTCGTACTAATATGTAGTCTAGTCCCCATTGAGTCATGAAACCTCTTCCAGAACTTGGACGTAAACCGCGTATCCCTATCCGAAACGATAGACAGTGGCACGCCGTGACGAGCCACAATTTCCTTGATAAATAGCTCTGCCAACCTCTCAGAGGAATACGTCTCACGAATTGGTAGGAAATGGGCGCTCTTTGTTAGACGGTCAACAATCACCCAGATTGCGTCGCTTCCTCTCGCCGTGCGAGGTAGCTTCGTGATGAAGTCCATTGTGATGTGTTCCCATTTCCATTCAGGGATATTCAAAGGCTGGATCTTCCTATATGGCTTTTGGTGCTCTGCCTTCACTTGCAGACAAGTCAGGCACTTGCTCACGTACTTAGCCACGTCTCGCTTCATTCCCGGCCACCAATAATCTTTCTTCAGATCTTGATACATTCTCGTGGCACCGGGGTGTATGGAATATCGAGTTTTGTGAGCCTCATCCATGATTTTCTCCATTAGATCCCCATAGAGAGGGATCCACATTCTTCCAGATCGGGTTCTAACACCCAAGGTGTTTTCCCCCAAGTCTGAAACTTGTCCATTCATCCTTTCAGAGTTGACTCTATCCTCTCTTAGTGCCTCATCCTGGAACTCCCTCACTTGTTTCATAACATCAAGCGTCATGATTATCTGGTAGGCCCTCACCCGAATTGGTTCGGGTCGTCCTTTTCGGCGAAGGGCGTCAGCAACCACATTGGCTTTGCCTGGATGATAATGAATTTCGTAGTCATAATCCTTGATCAGTTCCAACCACCTCCTCTGCCTCATATTGAGTTCTTTTTGCTCAAAGAAATACTTTAGACTTTTATGATCAGTGAAGATGGTGCACTTCACCGCATACAGGTAGTGCCTCCAAATCTTTAATGCAAACACCACCGCGGCCAACTCCAAATCATGGGTGGGATAATTGGCCTCGTGGACCTTTAATTGTCTAGAAGCATAGGCTATCACCTTCCCTCGTTGCATCAACACGCAACCCAATCCTGCATACGAGGCATCCGAGTCGACCACCAGATCCTCGTTGTAACGTCAATACAGGGGCTTGAGTTAACCTCATCTTTAGTTCTAGGAAGGCGTTCTCCTGATCAGTACCCCATTCATACTTTACGTCCTTCCGGGTCAGCTTAGTCAAAGGAGAAGCTATCTTGGAGAAATCCTGGATAAACCTCCTATAGTAGCCTGCCAAGCCTAAGAAACTACGAATCTCAGATGGCGTCTTTGGAGGTTCCCATTGCATCACTGCTTCAACCTTTGTAGGGTCCACCCTGATCCCCTCGGGATTAACCACATGACCCAGAAATTGAACTTCTCGAAGCCAAAATGCGCATTTAGAGAAAAATCGTTTTTTCCTGTTAAAACCCCTTAAAAATCTTGGTCATTTAAAAACATAAATTTAGTATGCATAATAGCCCCAAAAACATGAAAAACTTATAAATAGGGGATCTAGAACTCACTTGGATATCACGAGTAACCTCTAGACTAAGCTTTCTAGGCTAGGATCCCACTACACAACCTGCAGACGAGTTAACACTCTAAGGGGTTAATTTTCTGCCTAAATTCGCTGCTAATTTCGCTGCAAGATCAGCAATTTCGCAGCTAGATTCGCCAACACTTTCGCTGCTAGTTTCACCAGTAGTTTCGCTGCTAGTTTCGCTAGCACCTTCGCTGGCAGTTTCGCTGCATCATCGCCACCAGTTTTGCTGCCAGTTTCGCCCAACTTTCGTTGGAAAACCATGCCTGCGAAACTACCTGCGAAACTATAGTTTCGCAGAAAGATCCACAGTTTCGCTGATTGAATATGCAAATTCGCTAGATGAACATACAGTTTCGCAGATCGCATAAAAATTACGAACCAGTCCGTTTTTAACCAAAAATATAACTTTTTACGTCCAATCTCTTAGTTTATCATCCATGAGGCTAAATCTACGCTTTATACATGTTTTCATACGTAAAAGTGTGACCTTTATGCGATTCTTTGCAACTTTTCAAAACCCAAAACCCTAGAATCCGGGTTTGATCTACAGAAGGGTTTAGAGGTCGATTCTTACCTGGATTTGTTGCTTCTTTCTTAGATCTTGATGCTCCAACACCCAGATCTTCAATCTCTTCACCTTGGAAGCTTCAAATCTTGAGTTTTCTTCACTTTCTCTCTCTACTTTCTCTCTCTACGAATTTTTGGTGGCTAGGGTTGTAATGATGGAGATGGAGGCTGATTTGGGTAGGTTAAGGGCTGATTATGGGCCTTAATCACTTAGGCTCTGTCCATAAACCCAATTTGGCCCATAACCTATTTCCTTCCTTTATTAAATACCCATTATTTAAGCCCATTATCCTTAATGACTCGTTTCGACTTTTCGGGGTGTTACAACATACATACAAAAACGGGTTTACACCCAAACACTCGAAAAAGGGTTTTCAGATGTGTTCCAGCCCTAAAATCATTCAAAAACATGTAAAAGAGAGGTCCTAGAACTCACACAAACGATCCCGTCGAGTAGAGCTTCGATTTGACCCGCTACACGACAATTTACACGCTCGAATTCACCTGAACCAAGCTTTTCTCCTCTTTTTCTCCTTCTCTTCTTCCTCTCTTGGCTGAAAATGGGAAGAATGGGGTGTCTTCCCCCTTTTATACTCCCATTCATCAAAGTTTCTCTTGTTGGCGAGTTTGGTCCCTCGACTTTGAACTTTGTTTCTTTTTTCTTCTTTCGTCGGCTTCAAAGAAAATTTCCGGGTGTTACAAGTCCACCCCCCTTATATAGGTTTCGTCCTCGAAACCTGTTATTCCTTAAACTGTCGCGGGCAATACTGTCTCGTCTCTTTTCCAGTCTCCCACCTGGAGTTCAATCAGTCTACGTCATTTATCCACACACGACTTCTTGTCTATCTCTGGCTACCTTCATCAACGTTTTGATCCTTTCGAGCTTCTCAGTCGTAGCCTCGATCACCTTAAACCGTCACCATGATCCTGTCAGGCGCCGTCAACTGTATCATTTTCCTGCGACACACAATGTTTGCCCCATAGTCTGCCAAACAATCCACTCCTAGGACTACATCGAAGGGCGTATCTATATTCTTACCACTAACATGCAATTCAGCATAGAAAGCAACAGGAATAAAGCTTTTACTAGCGCCAACATCGAATAACACAAAGGTTAAGGATTTATTTACTAGAAACATACCTGACACCACGTCGGGGTCCGTTCTAGCTTCCTCCGATCCTCTTCACTCCCGAACCTTCCGCCCTCGGCTTCTCGCAATCCCTGCTCATGTGGCCTTCCTCACCACAAGAATAACACCTCCCCATGCCGCAGATTTTCACCACGGAAGCAGACATTGGTCCCTAATCTACATTCCCCGGGGTGCTTGTGTCCATACTTGTCACACCTTTCCGACCCCGCATCAGTTATGACCACACGCTGGTCATCCACCCATGCACCTTTGTTACTTGGAGCGGCTCCACCACGTCCCAATCTCTTCCCGTTCCAATCCCGATCATCTTCTCCTTTCTTGCTAACTTCAATCACCACCACCAATCTTTAATCATATAATCTCCCCGCCAAATCAACCACCGACCTAAACATGCTCGGTCGGGCAGCGATCATGTGCATATGGATGTCCGCTGGCAAGCCATGAATATACCTCTTGATCTTTTGTGAGAGAGGTGTCACCTGATCCGGCACCAGCCATGCCATTTCGTTGAATTTGGTGGTGTACTGCTGATGCGTCATTGTTCCCACCTCCAGCTACAGGAACTCTCTTTCAACTTTATCCATCTCACGATGAGGACAGAACTCCTCAATCATCAGCCTTTTCAACTCTGACCATCTCATCCTTCCAATAGCCCGACTACCCTCAACTTGGACTATGTTGTCCCACCAGCACAAAGCTGAATCCACGAAAGAGTGGGTAGCAAATTTACTTTTTGATATTCTCGGCACTCGCTGATATTTAAAACAGCTTCCATTTCCTTCACCCATCAGTGAGCAGCAGCAGCAGTGCCATTGCCATCAAAAGTAAGGGGCTTGCATCATTGAAACGCCCCACAATTACAACCTCGTGCCGCCTCCGGCGCAGGCTCTTCTTCCTCCTCTTCTTCATCACCAGAGAGAACCGTTTTAGGCTCCGGTTGCTCCCGTCCTCCCGAGGACCTGTTCCTCTCTTTCCTCTCTCCTTCCTTTACAGCCTTAATCACTTCGGTCACCACCGACGGTAGGATCGTCCGCAAGACCTGATGCACTTCCTCCACGACCGCCTCTCTCATCGAGGCCCTCTCATTAGCATTCTCATCACCGCCCTCAGGATGAGGGGTATCGGGTTCCTCATGAACCACTCTTTCAACTCTGGGTCTTCCTTTTGTGACCCGTGGTTCAGCACCACGTCCACCACCACCTCCACCACGAGGAGCTTTCGAAGATCTACCACCGGCCATTCTCTATCACACTGAAAGATTCAAACACAAACACGGTCATTCAAGGAACAGCTCAATTTATGTCAAGTATAGTAAGTCCCTAATTACAGTGGCCAGTTGTGATTAGCCACTTACTTTAATCTTCATACCCCAAGCATTACCTGTCCTGACTACATTAGTATCTAAATCTACCAGCAACATATAAACCATATAACATTCGCACATAATACCGGTTAACATTACGAAAATACCTGATGGCATGCAGCTACTCAGATTGGCATCCCATTCCCTCTTCCGTCCCATTTTCAGTCTAAGTTAAGGTTTATTTTGAAAATTTTACCCATTTCACTTAAACTTTGTCTCTGATACCAACTTGTAAGGCCCCATTCCCGGGACGCTTACAGTTGGATCCTCATTACACACAAAACATATATTTATGTTTAATCATGATGAAACATTGCAGCGGAAACATTAAAAACCACATTTTCATTTCATCAGAATGCTTTTGCAACATAATACAATCGTTCATTTCAAACATTATTTGTTCACATTACAATGCAAAAACATTAAAACATTGGTTGCCATCCATAATAAGCTAAGTAGCCGCCCCGTGCCATCCTCAGCAACATACCTGCCAACCGGAACCACATCAAAATCAGCGTTGCTGAGTGAGTTCTAGTTTTAAATAAAACATACTTTACTTTCTTTATAAAACCATTTGTTACTTTTGTAAGCGATCACACAACAGACATACACATAGATAATATCATTATTATCTTCACCATTCATTAATTAACTTCCATTCGTTCATACGTTCTTACTTTCATTCATTCATTAATTATTACATCTTTTCTTTCCATTAAAACCATGAACTTTACCCTTCAGTTCCTAGTACTGGGCCTAAGCCTATCATAGACCTCCTATAACGGTGCACAGCACCTCATGGCCACAATACCTAAGGTAAAGTTCAGGATCATTACATTTGTTATTTCATCACGTTCTGGACCAGCGTCAACAGCTATACCCCAAACTACATGGCTACTGGACCGAAGTTCATAAACGACTTCCACACGGCACCTAGCCTGGCACCAGCACCGGGGTAAGCGACAAAGATCCCAACTATATTCTTCACCCCCAACATATGGGTACCGTGACATTCTACACCACGAACGATATGGGTACTACACCCCCATCAATATGGGTAACTACACCCGCCATCAATATGGGTAACTACACCCCCATCAATATGGGTAACTACACCCCCATCAATATGGGTAACTATGACATACTACACCCCAAACGATATGCATAACTCGGGTAACCGATACATACTACACCCCCAACAT
Organism: Flaveria ramosissima; assembly: GCA_025215565.1. Classification (NCBI taxonomy): domain Eukaryota; kingdom Viridiplantae; phylum Streptophyta; class Magnoliopsida; order Asterales; family Asteraceae; genus Flaveria; species Flaveria ramosissima. The sequence continues at coordinate 59,048,901 of CM046029.1, read as the reverse complement.
TATGCATAACGCGGGTAACCACTATACACTGTGCACCACACCGATGGTCAGTCACAAAGACTGGAACCCCTGCGTGCACCCTTAAGAATTAGCTGAACCACACGCGGTTGAGCTTAAGGCATTTAGAGCTGTGCACTTCGGTACACTTCGCTTGCAAGCCTTTTATGTTTTCATTCGTTCATAAATGATGCATTCATTCGTCATATTCCTCTTTGCATTATCTTCCACTTTACGTTACATAATACTTTCATTACATTCTTTAACGCTCGACGCAATTCACGGGAAGACAATCGTACAATATAATAAGGAACATAACAACATACAACATCAATCACACAAAGCAGCATCATACATACATAACATAAAACATCACACAGTCACACAACATCAAACATCACACGAATCACACGCGTCGCATCATACATAACCATACGGCGTCACCCATCATCATGCATCGCATCATCATCGTCATAAATCATCTTACATCCTCCATGCCCATAACATCATCAACAACCCCAAAGGTCCGAGCCTACGTCTGCACTTCCCGAAAGTCAAACAATACTATGGTCATTTGGGCGTATGGACTCTATTCGGTCGCATGGTCTCTCATGCGCATAAGAACACTCAGGCGAATGGACCTCCAGTCGTATAGCCTCCAATCACATGCTTCCCATGCGAATGAAGTTCAGTCGCATGACATCTGGGCGTATGGACCTCAGTCACTTGACCTTCATGCAAATGGCCCTCAGTCGCACACCTTTCGTGCGTATAGACCTCAATCGCATGACTCATAGGCGTATGAACTTCAGTCGCATGACCCTCTGTCACACCCTCAAAATCCACGTACGGAGTTTTACCGTGAGGCGTGTGAACAAACCAGGATCACAGTCAATAGTTACTCAGAACGACTATATGCCACATTTAAAATAAAATCAACCATTGTCCAAACTTTAAAACCATGCGGAAGCGTTTTGTAAGTAAGGAAACCGAAAGTATATAAATGCATAATATGGCAAAACACGCGCCAACCCAAATGAGTAAACATTAATAAATAGAAACCAACAAAGATGTCTTTAAAATAGAGTCTTAATATGCATGATGAACCCGTGCAGTGCTCCTAATGGCAAGCAAAGTTAACGACTTGAGAATAGCATACTAAAAATGTCAACACAATGGTTAGTGAGTTCAAGAGTTGGCGTTCAAATATAAACAATTTAGCAGTTGTGATATATAAGCAGTGTATTGTAACAGATAGTTAGTCTATTAACAATAAGTATTAATTCATAGTGATTTCCCAATTGAAGCTGACTGTGATAAGTTGTTGCCTCCTGTCACGACTTACCAGGTCGTGACAATGTTCAATAGGACAAATTGCACCCGGTTGACCTCGAGTCACACAGGTGGGGCTCGTCAGACCCAGTAGTACTACCCAAGTTTCCCCGCTATTAAATATTAACAATTCGAAAGTGTGAGGACTTTTCCATGATAAATAGCACTATATTAGTATTATACACAACTTAAATATATATAAAGTGTTTGTAAATTACCAGTATGCTATCTCCCCCAAAAGAGGTTAAGTAAAGAGTGGGGCATGAACTCACCTGATATGCGTAACAACTACTCAGGGTTTACTTTGGAAGAAAGAGTGGACAGACAACCTTCAGAGGTTACCTAGATCATGTAAGTATATAAGTACGTGTAAACAGAGAACATGTGGAACCCAAAGCACACTAAAACCAAAGACTCAAGGCTTCAGAAAACAGACACGTTTGACTCAGTTGGCCCGTTTGGCCCGTTGCTGACATCATGAGTTATAATTCAATTATGCAAACGTGAACATATAACATACATGGTTAACCTTCAAATGGATCACATGAGGTGCTACATTACCCAATGCATAACTTAGATCATCATACCACTAAATATCATACAAGTCAGGCGAATCTAAACATTAACATGCCCACCAATTACAACATAACTAACACGCCACACAAAGATCAAATCACGCACTACATGTCATGTGAAGCCACTCACGACTTCACATCCTAAACCCTGCCAATCCTACTAAGTAGGGGCCTCGGATTCGACGCGTGTATGATGATCACAATCATATTCATTAACCATGTTCATTGCATTCAACATACACCATAATAATTAATTTCCAGTCCCAAACATGATGTCTTAATTACTAATAAACCATCAACATCATACATGATCATCAAAGTCCATACATCACCCATGATCATCCAAGCATTCCATACAACTAAATTAACATATTGTATCACATTAGAAATCATCCATGAACGTACTAACATGCTCCTAATATCCCAAACATGCTCAACTATCATCTTTCAAACTTTGTGCAAATAAAGTTTTCCTTTTGGGAAAGTACATTCCAAAATCTATCAAACACCCAATGTATTCATGATTCATTGATAATACACCAATTCAAGTTCATATCAACATCTAAGCATGATCAACAACATCCAAATATCATAATTCATCAATTTCATATCTAAAAAGTTACTACTTTTGAAAATCTATGAACTACAACATTCATTCTTAGTTTTCTAGCATCCATATCATCAATCTAACATACATATGTCATCATAAACACTTCAACAACATCAATTCATCATCAAATCATCATATCATGCACAATAAAGGTACTATTCTTAGTCACCTATGAACAATGCATCAAAATCCAACCTTTCTTGCATAATCGACGTTAACTAGCATACATTCAACATAACTAACATACTAACATCAACACCCATTCGAACCTAGGGCTTCGGCCAACTTGAAAATCCCACAAAAACATCAAAACTAACCTTAATTCTTGCAAAGGAACACGACTTGATGTTGCTAACTTGTTGTATGGCCTGAAATCGAACCAAAATCGCAGCAAGTTGCTTGTTCTTGGCTGATTTTGAAGTGGAGAGGGGTAGGGGATGGTTGTCGCGACCGATGGCGGGGTTCTAGGGTTGGGTTTTTTTTGTTTTAATTAACTTAATTATCCATAATTACCCTTTTAACCCTTATAATTTGTATTTTATAAAGTTTAAGCTTTTAAACTCTTTGTAAAGTGTTTTTAACTTAATAATATAAACATATAAACTAATGATAACAATTATATATTTTATCTTTATAAAAACACAAGACATACGAATTAATACGCACGTTTCCACGTTACGCCATTAATTTCCTAATTAGTTTTTAAACGCAAACATATAAGCATAATGCAATAATAACATTTTTATTAGATTATTATTAGTTTTTCATTATTAATTATTTTAAAGTCACCAACGTTAAACGACAACTAGTGTGTGCTTACGACACGTGCATGCAAGACTTAACGGAACTAACGGAGTTTGGTAATGGAAAATTACCGGATGTCACATGGTGAGTGTTCCATCACTGGTCTACTGCATTGGCACACAGAAATCATAATCGAGTGAGTTTTGGATGAGCTGTCACATCATCCCCATGTTGAAAGAAATTTCGTCCCGAAATTTAAATTAATACCTTCGTCTGTTTGCATCGTCTTTTCGAATAGTTGAGGGTACTTAAGCTTCATTTGATCTTCTCCTTCCCACGTGAATTCCGGTCCACGTCGCGAATTCCAACGGATCTTGACTATGGTTATCTTGCTTTGCTTAAGTGTTTCACCTCACGGTCCATCACCTCGATTGGTCTTCAATAAAGCGTAATTGTTCATCCACTTGAACTTCTTCTAGTGGTACGACCATTGTTTCATCAGTTAGACACTTCTTTAGGTTCTACACGTGAAATACATCGTGGATTCCACTTAGCGAATCAGGTAGGGCTAGTCGATAGGCCACTGGACCTATTCTTTCCACTATTTCAAATGGTCCAACGTACCTCGGATTTAGCTTTCCTCGCTTGCCAAACTGAACTACGCCTTTCCATGGTGAGACCTTCAATAAAACCTTGTCACCAACCTGAAACTCTAAAGGTTTCCGTCTCCTGTCAGCATAACTCTTCTGTCTGTCTCGTGCTGCAGCCATACGGTTTCGTATCTGCACAATCTTCTCGGTTGTCTCATAAATTAACTCGGGAGCCGTCAATTGACTATCACCAATTTCCGCCCAGCAAACTGGTGATCTACATTTTCTCCCATACAATGCCTCGAAAGGTGCTGCATGTATGCTAGTATGATAACTATTATTATAAGAAAACTCCACCAATGGCAGGTGAATTTTCCAGTTAATCTCGAAGTCAATCACACAAGCACGTAGCATATCCTCCAATGTCTGTATGGTACGCTCACTCTAGCCATTCGTCTATGGGTGATAAGCAGTACTCATATCCAATCGTGTACCCAAAGATTTTTGTAGTGATTGCCAGAAATGTGACGTGAAACGAGCGTCGCTGTTAGAAATAATTGAGATCGGTACACCGTGTCTCGAAACGATCTCTTTAAGGTACAGTCGGGTTAATTTCTCCATCTTGTCAGTTTCCTTAATTGCAAGTAAGTGAGCAGACTTTGTAAATCGATCCACAATAACCCATGTCGTGTCACAGCCAGTATTAGTCCGGGGTAACTTGGTAATGAAATCCATGGAGATTTGTTCCCATTTCCACATTGGTATCTCGGGTTGTTGCAACAGTCCGGATGGTTTTTGGTATTCCACCTTTACTTTCGAGCAGGTCAAACACTTGCTCACATACGTAGCTACATCCGCCTTCATGTTAGGCCACCAGTACTGCGCCTTTAGGTCATGGTACATCTTGTCAGATCCAGGATGTATAGAATACTTAGATTTATGTGCCTCACTCATAACTAAATCCCTTAGATTTCCATAGACAGGCACCCAAAGTCTATCCATGAAGTATCGAATTCCATCCTCTTTCACCACTAGTCGTTTATCCATTCCCCTTAACGACTCAAAACCAACATTTTCCTCTTTTAAGGCTTCTATCTGTGCCTCCTTAACTTGTTCAGTCAGTTGAGTACTGATAGTAAGTTGTAAAGCTCGCACCCGTCTGGGTTTAGCTGTTTCTTTCCGGCTTAAGGCATCAGCAACCACATTCGCCTTTCCTAGATGATACTTCATAGCCAATCATAATCGTTTAGTAGCTCCACCCAACGTCGTTGCCTCATATTCAACTCCTTTTGCTCGAAGATATGTTGAAGACTCTTGTAATCGGTGTAGATAGTGCACTTGATACCGTACAAGTAATGTCTCCAAATCTTTAAGGTAAAAATCACTGCACCCAATTCTAAGTCATGGGTGGTATAGTTCTTCTCTTGAACCTTTAGTTGTCTCGAGACGTAGGCTATCACCTTTTCTCGTTACATCAAGACACAACCCAATCCTTGAATGGATGCATCACAATACACCACGAAATCATCCGTTCCCTCTGGCAGTGCCAATATTCGTGCACTACAGTGTTTTTGTTTTAACAATTGAAAAGCCGTTTCTTGGCACTCACGCCATTTGTATGTCGTTCCTTTGTGAGTCAAGGCTGTGAGAGGTTGTGTGATCTTAGAGAATCCCTTTATTAATCGTCAGTAATATCCTGCTAATCCTAGAAATTGCCTTATCTCGCTCGGCGTTTTAGGTATAGTCCAATTCTTTATCGCCTCAATCTTGGCAGGATCAACATGTATCCCTTTCTCATTAACAATATGACCTAGAAATTGCACTTCTCGTATCCAAAAGTCACACTTAGAGAATTTGGCATACAACTGCTCATTCTTCAATAGTTCTAAGATCATTCGTAAGTGTTCTTCATGATCTTCCTTGGTCCTAGAATATATCACTATATCATCGAAAAACACAATGACAAACTGATCGAGATAGGGTTTGCACACACGGTTCATGAGGTCCATGAACACAGCAGGCGCATTAGTCAACCCAAAAGGCATGACCAAGAACTCATAATGACCATAACAAGTACGAAACGCAGTTTTGGGAATGTCTTCTTCTCGGACTCTAAGTTGATGATAACCGGATCTCAAGTCAATCTTCGAATAATAGCTTGATCCCTGAAGATGATCAAACAAGTCGTCGATACGAGGTAAAGGGTATCGGTTCTTGACTGTTACTTTGTTTAACTCCATATAATCGATGCACATCCGGAATGTGCCATCCTTATTCTTAACAAAAAGGACAGGGGCTCCCCAAGGTGATGTGCTAAGTCAAATAAAGCCCTTATCTAAAAGCTCCTGAAGTTGTGCTGACAACTCTTATAGTTCGTTCGGTGCTAATCGATAAGGTGCCCTAGCAATCGGGGCTGCGTCGAGAGTCAACTAGATTTGGAATTCCACTTGGCGGTGAGGTGGTAGTCCAGGAAGATCCTCTGGAAACACCTCAGGATAGTCACGCACTACGGGAATGTCCTCCATTCTTCTTTCTTCCGCTTGCCTATCGGTGACGAGTGCTAGAATAGCCAAACGACCTTTTCGTAACAACTTTTGGGCTTTCATGTATGAGATGATGCCTATCACCGCACCACTCTTATCACCTCTGACTGTAAGGATTTCGTCACCAACCGGAATCCGTATGATTTTCTCATGACATATGACTTCCGCTTGCTTGCTAGAGAGCCAATCCATGCCTATCACTACATCAAAACTCCCCAGCGTAACAGGCATAAGATCTATAGCGAAAGTATGACCAGCAAGCTCTATCTTACAATCTCTAAGGATATGTGTTACATGGATCTGTTTACCGTCGGCCAATTCTACGGTGTATTTAGATTCTAAGGCGGAGGGTATATCACTTACAAGATTACAGAACTTTAAGGACACGAAGCTCCTTCGGCTCCAGTATCAAATAATACCGTAGCAAAAAACCCATTAACAAAAAACCTACTAGTAACAGTTGTGGGGTCATTTAGAGCCTCACCTGAGCCAATGACGAAGGCTCTCCCTTTGGCTCCATCGTTGTTGCCGCCATTACCAGTACCATTGCCACCATTGTTGTTGTTACCGTGGTTGTTGTTGTTGTGGCCATTGCCGTTATTGCCATTACCATTCTTCCGTAGTTGTGGGCAGTTTCGCCTGTAATGCCCTTCCTTCCCACATTCAAAACAACCTTTGGGAGTCTCCTGAGGTTGTTGTGGCTTCCTTAACAGTTCACCACGACAATCCTTAGCAGTGTGTCCAATCTTACCACAGCGTTGACACTTGAAATTATCACACCTTCCCACATGATGGTAATTACACCGAGTGCACCTTGGATGTTTACCACCATAACCACTGGGTCCTTGATTGTTTGAAGCCGTCTGGTTGAAGTTACGGTTATTATCGAACCTCCGTTGTTGCTGAACTGGCTGTTGTTGTTGTTGAGATTGGGGTTGACCGCTGGATGATGATGATTTGTTGTTGTTGGAACTATCCCACTTCCTCTTGTTGTCGGGCACGCTCGCCACAGCGCCCCGCTTAGGTAAACGTCCTTGCTCCACTGCTTGATCAGTTAGCTTATGAGCTAACTGGATGGCTTGCTGAATCGTGGTCGGGTTGGAAGCAGTCACCATGCTTTGAATTTCGGGTACTAATCCCCGTATGTAATGCTCAACCCTCTTGTGCACTTCGTTCACCATCCCCGGGCATAGGGTGGCTAGTTCATGGGTTCGGGTGGTGTAGGCCTCGATTTCCGAGCCCTGCATCTTAAGTTGCCAGAACTCCATCTCCAGCTTTTGTACCTCATTTCGAGGACAGTACTCCTCAGCTTTTGTACTTCATTGCAGTGTACAAACATCACTCTTGATTCGCCTGACTCGTGGCTGCTCAGTATCCAGTGCAGCAATCAATTACTCATTGGACTGCACCGTCCGTGGGAGTGAAGGCATTGGTTGATCAGCGTTGCTCCTAGTTCTGGGCCTCGGGACAGGTACGCGTTCCCTATACATTATGTGATTAAGGAACTTGGGGTAGAAACTCCAGTCTCGCGGGGGGTCACGCTCCATCAATGCGAAAGGTTGATCCCAATCAATCTCCCCTCGAGGATAAGCTAGACGGGGCCAGTCGGGTACAGGTGCGGGAGGTGGGGACAAAGATCGTGTAGGTGATACAGGTCGCTTACCTGGAGTTCTCGATGATGATGCCATGCTGCAGAGAGTGTGACGTGTATGCCAATGAGTATGCAGTAGATGAAATAAGGAACAGGTAACTAACTAACTGTGTGCGGTTATAGTCTAGTGTGTACGCAACCTAGTTCCTATAACCAAAGGCTTTGATACCAATCTGTCACACCCTCAAAATCCACGTGCGGAGTTTTACCGCGAGGCGTGTGAACAAACCAGGATCACAGTCAATAGTTACTCAGAATGACTCTATATGCCACATTTCAAATAAAATCAACCAAAGTTCAAACTTTAAAACTATGCGAAAGCGTTTTGTAAGTAAGGAAACCCAAAGTATATAAATGCATAATATGGTAAAACACGCGCCAACCCAAATGAGTAAACATTAATAAATAGAAACCAACAAAGATGTCTTTAAAATAAAGTCTTAATATGCATGATGAACCCGTGCAATGCTCCTAATGGAAAGCGAAGTTAACGACCTGAGAATAGCATACTAAAAATGTCAACACAATGGTTGGTGAGTTCAAGAGTTGGCGTTCAAATATAAACAATTTAACAGTTATGATATATAAGCAGTATATTATAACAGATAGCTAGTCTATTAACAATAAATATTAATTCATAGTGATTTCACAATTGAAGCTGACTGTGATAAGTTGTTGCCTCCTGTCACGAGTTACCAGGTCGTGATAATGTTCAATAGGACAAATTGCACCAGGTTGACCTCGACTCACACAGGTGGGGCTCATCAGACCCAGTAGTACTACCCAAGTTTCCCCGCTATTCAATATTAACAATTCGAAAGTGTGAGGACTTTTCCATGATAAACAGCACTATATTAATATTATACACAACTTAAATATATATAAAGCGTTTGTAAATTACCAGTATGCTATCTCCCCCAAAAGAGGTTAAGTAAAGAGTGGGGCATGAACTCACCTGATATGCGTAACAACTACTTAGTGTTTACTTTGGAAGAAAGAGTGGACAGTCAACCTTCAGAGGTTACCTAGATCATGTAAGTACATAAGTACGTGTAAACAGAGAACATATGGAACCCAAAGCACACTAAAACCAAAGACTCAAGGTTTCAGAAAACAGACACGTTTGACTCAGTTGACCTGTTTGACCCGTTGGTGACATCATGAGTTATAATTAAATTAAGCAAACGTGAACATATAACATACATGGTTAACATTCAAATGGATCACATGAGGTGCTACATTACCCAATGCATAACTTAGATCATCATACCACTAAATATCATACAAGTCATGTGAATCTAAAACATTAACATGCCCACCAGTTACAACATAACTAACACGCCACACAAAGATCAAATCACGCACTACATGTCATGTGAAGCCACTCACGACTTCACATCCTAAACCCTGCCAATCCTACTAAGTAGGGGCCTCAGATTCGCACGCGTGTATGATGATCACAATCATATTCATTAACTATGTTCATTGCATTCGACATACAGCACAATAATTAATTTCCAGTCCCAAACATGATGTCTTAATTACTAATCAACCATCAACATCATACATGATCATCAAAGTCCATACATCACCCATGATCATCCAAGCATTCCATACAACTAAATTAACATATTCTATCACATTAGAAATCATCCATGAACGTACTAACATGCTCCTAATATCCCAAACATGCTCAAACTATCATCTTTCAAACTTTGTGCAAATAAAGTTTTCCTTTTGGGAAAGTACATTCCAAAATCTATCGAACACCCAATGTATTCATGAATTCATTAATAATACACCAATTCAAGTTCATATCAACATCTAAGCATGATCAACAACATCCAAATATCATAATTCATCAATTTCATATCTGAAAAGTTACTACTTTTGGAAATCTATGAACTACAACATTCATTCTTAGTTTTCTAGCATCCATATCATCAATCTAACATACATATGTCATCATAAACACTTCAACAACATCAATTCATCATCAAATCATCATATCATGCACAATAAAGGTACTATTCTTAGTAACCTATGAACAATGCATTAAAATCCAACCTTTCTTGCATAATCGACATTAACTAGCATACATTCAACATAACTAACATACTAACATCAACAAATAACCAATAATTCGACATCATCATCACCCATTCGAACCTAGGGCTTCGGCCAACTTGAAAATCCCACAAAAACATCAAAACTAACCTTAATTCTTGCAAAGGAACACGATTTGATGTTGCTAACTTGTTGTATGGCCTGAAATCGAACCAAAATCGTAGCAAGTTCCTTGTTCTTGGCTGATTTCGAAGTGGAGAGGGGTAGGGGATGGTTTTCGCGGCCGATGGGGAGTTCTAGGGTTGGGTTTTTTTTGTTTTAATTAACTTAATTATCCATAACTACCCTTTTAACACTTATAATTTGTATTTTATAAATTTTAAGCTTTTAAACTCTTTGTAAAGTGTTTTTAACTTAATAATATAAACATATAAACTAATGATAACAATTATATATTTTATGTTTATAAAAACACAAAACATACGAATTAATACGCACGTTTCCACATTACGTGATTAATTTCCTAATTAGTATTTAAAAACACACAAACATATAAGCATAATGAAATAATCACATTTTTATTAGATTATTATTAGTTTGTCATTATTAATTATTTTAAAGTCACCAACTTTAAACAACAACTATTGTGTGCTTACGACACGTGTATGCAAGACTTAGCGGAACTAATGGAGTTTGTTAATGTAAAATTACCGGATGTCACACCCTCATTCGCATTTCATTCAGTCGCATAGCCCTCATTCGCATTTCCTTCAGTCGTATAGCCCTCATACGTATGACCCTCAGTCGCATTACTCACATACGAATGGACCTCCATCGCACTCTTGTCGTGCGTATGGACCCAGTCGCATGCCATTCGGTCGCATGAACCTCCAATCGCATAGCCCTAGCTGTGCACAGAATACAGTTCATCCCGAACTGCAACTGACGGTTTCGGCCTCCAAACTCAATTTTAGCCCAAATCAACCATCCTAAACCTTAGGGAAGCATACCACGACCTCATTCAAGCATAACCAAGCAAGAAATCAAGCCCCAAACGAATCATACACATACACATACATACAAAAACGGGTTTACACCCAAAAACTCGAAAAAGGGTTTTCAGATGTGTTCCAGCCCCAAAATCATTCAAAAACATGTAAAAGAGGGGTCCTAGAACTCACACAAACGATCCCGTCGAGTAGCGCTTCGATTTGACCCGCTACACGACGATTTCCACGGTCGAATCCACCCGAACCAAGCTTTTCTCCTCTTTTTCTCCTTCTCTTCTTCCTCTCTTGGCTGAAAATGGGAAGAATGGGGTGTCTTCCCCCTTTTATACTCCCATTCATCGAAGTTTCTCTCATTGGCGAGTTTGGTCCCTCGACTTTAGACTTTGTTTCTTTTTTCTTCTTTCGTCGGCTTCAAAGAAAATTTCCGGGTGTTACACTAGTCAAAAGGCAGATCTGCCTTTTGACTCTTCATTTGATTTTGTAGTTGTCTAGTCAATTGTATCAAGCTGACCTTCAAAGTATGGCCGGTTGTGGGATGTAGTATAAAGTATCTAAAATACTTGTAACTTTTATCGTATGCTTTGTAACATTTGTAATAGAACTTGAGAAGCAATATACAGCATTCTTGAAAACCAATTACTTGTGTTGTTTGCAATCTTGTTCTGTCTCATATTTACTTGTGTTCTTAGCATCTTTTATTATCAAGTTAACCGGTTCTCTATTTGATCTGTTAAGTGTTCTAAGCAACTCTCCTCATTATGTTGTTGTATTGTAAGTGCATACCATTCACCGGTCCTGCATATCTAACAATTGCTTAAAAGATGACTCTTTTTATTCTAATTTTGTGTGTTTTTATTTATTTTTTCACTTATTTTTATTCACCTAACAAATTAATAAAAAAATTTTCTCGCTTCTCTTTCTTAATTCCTATAGGCATATCAATATAATTAAATAAGTGTGTTTTTCTCTTATTTTTCTTAATTTATATATATTTATTACTATAAATTAAATATTTAATTATATATTTTATCTATTTAACATGTGTAATACACTCGTTTTTACCTACTATATATACACATTCACACTAGGTTAGAAACCCATGGATGGAATAGATTTGATATGTTAAAACCATTATCTTTATCAATATTTTGTATGATTAGCTAAATAATAAATAATGAATATTTAACAAATTAATAATAACACATAATGAAAATTAAGAATTAATTATATTGTAAGCTAAATATAATTAAAATATTATAATTTAGTATTTAGTATGTTTTAATAATTCATTAGAATAAAATATTTTTGTTTAAGTTATTTAATTTTTTAGTTTAGTTATTCAAAATTATTATTATTAATGGGAGAGAGAGAGGATAAATAAGAATTTTTGTTCAACCAGAAGTCGTCACATATCCTCCAGTTATTTATTTATTATATAGTATAGATATAGAAATATAAATGATATATATAATTGGAAAATATTCAAATAAAAATACACTTAAAACTAAAAAATGTAATAAAATTTCAATCATCAATCTATTTAATTAATGGTTGAGATCATATTAGAGTAAAAAGTTTGTCAGAGTAATATTTTAGAAATAGTCACTTTTATTGACTCTTTATAAAGTCCCACATTTTTTCAATGTTCATGACTTTTATGTACGGCGTTACTTCTTTATAAAAACTAAACAATAAAAACGAGCGTTTTTTTATGTATTTAAGCTTATATTTTGTTATTGTGTATTTAGTGCATTTTATTGTGTATTTTTGTTAGTTTTTGTGTGTATTGTGTTTTTCTAAAATGAAGAATTTTTAAAAAATATAATGGTGGAATAATATTATTGTGTATCTCTAATATGTAAACAAAATAATAAAGTAACAACTAATTCATCTAATATATTAAAACATTAACAAAATAACAAAATGTCTCATTGTGTTTTTTGATCGTCATTGTGTTACTTTTGAACACTATGGGAGCGTTTGGTTGGAAGAATGGAATGGAATTGAGAAACTAGTATAATTTTTAAGTAAAATTATGTTTGAGTGGGTAATGAAATGTAAACCCAAGGGAATGTTTCATCTCAAATTCCCTTGGTTGTGGGATTTCAAATTCCCTCTCTAGGTGGAAGGATTTTGAAATCCCACAACCAAGGGAATTTGAGGTGAAACATTCATTTGGGTTTACATTTCATTGCACACTCAAACATAATTTTACTTGAAAATTATACTAGTTTCTTAATTCCATTCCATTCCATTCCAGTCTTCCAACCAAACGCTCCCTATGAGTTTAAAAAATATATTGGTGAATTAACTTCATTATGTACTTCTAATTTGTAAAACACATCGATAGATAACAAAAATTTTATATTAACTATTAAAAAATAATAACACATTATGTTCTTTTAACACTATGAGTTTTAAAAAATAAATTAGTGAAAGTATATTATTGTGTATTTTTATTTGTAAAACACAATGATAGATAATAATTTTATTAAATCTGTATAAATAATAACAAAAATAACATAATGATTGATACATATAACAAATGATATAAAATATATGACGCAATAAACTGATATTTGATACAATTAACGTACTATACAAATTAAGCTGACATATCTAACATAATGATCAAAATACCCCTATTTTTTAAAACAATAAAAAGATACGTGTCAAGCCCATGATTTCAAATTAAATATCATTGTTACTATAATCTCACCCAATATAATTTAGATTCAAATATTTGAATCGAATCAAATCAACAATCCTAAATTAAAATTCGAATCAGTTGTTAAATCGATTTGTAAACTCAAAAACCAAATTTCAAGTTTGGTTCCATACGAATTGCAAGGTTTTTAACTACGATTTATATGGTAAATAGTCTTACAACTAAAACTACCGGTGAGGTCACTCCTAACAAAGCGAGGGTACTACTTGAAATAAAAGATATTCAAAATATCTTGAATCCGAAAGGTGGCTCAGAATTTTTTTGTTAATGAAATCTTGTTTATAGATTCTTGATTTAATTAGTCCTGGATAACGAACGCTACACACAAAAACGAGTGTTTATCGAACCAAATTTAAGGTTATAGGTAGGGCTGTAAACAAGTAGAGTCAAGCCGAGCCAGGATGGGTTCGAGCTCGAGCTTAAAGCTTATCAAGTCGACCGAGCTGGCTCGAAAATTTTAACGAGCTCAAAACACCGGCTCGAGTTCGGGTCGTGAAAAGCTCGAGCTTGCTTGTGGCTTGTTCGGGCCGGCTCGATTTAATTTATATTTTTTATATTTTTACATTAATTTATATAAAAACACAAAAAATATATATTAAGACTTTTATCTTTTGTTGGATACTTCGTATTTAGGGGAACAAAGATCATTATTTTGAATATATAAATAATTTACTATCAAGTTATATATTGTTTAAAAAAATACTTAATGTTTCTAAAAAAATTCATTTTTTATTTAAAAAAACCTTTTTAAAATTCTAATATAAAAATAATAATCATAATAATAGTGATAGTAATAATAATAATTATTATTATACTATATAAATATACATATATATATATATATATATTATATGCACCGAGTCACGAGCCGAGTCAACGAACCGAGCCACGAGCCGAGCTCGAACCGAGCTAACCTTGGCTCGAGTTCGGCTCGTTTAGAATTCGAGCCGAGCCGAACCGGTTCGTTTAGATAAGAGCTTTTTTCGAGTCTAGCTTTTTTCGAGCTTTTGTCGAGCAAACTTCGAGCCACGAACTTTTTGTACAACACTAATTATAGGAGTCGGTTTTAAAAAAATGAGATCTTTTTAAAATAATTTCTAGTTCAAAACGAATTTGAATTAGTACTAGAAACATTCTACTTGAATTTGAATTTAAATCCCACGCGAATTGACTTAACAACCGAACTAACATAAAATTGTAAATTCGAATCACGTATGTATATTACTATATTTAGATAATTAGAGTTCAAATTTTCATAAAATCAATTTGAAAATCAAATTATGAATTTCAAGTGACCTTTGATCCAACTTGCAACACCGAAAACTCAATTCGAATTCCACTCTGTGGATTTGTTATTCTTTAAGCTTGATTTAAACATTATACATTCTTAACAGGCTAACACACAACAATTTATTTATTACACAAACCATTATTTTAACACTGGTGTGTACGAGTGTGACAACAAACAACACCTATATTTTTTTTCACATTCACTGAAGTATTACACATAGTTTAATATCAAAAGTTCGTAATACATGAGTGAAAGATGATGTACCATGATCTAGAAAGCAGTCCAAATAAAACATTACATGCATATTAATAAGATTAAAAGTCGTATATTTATAGAATTAAAGTCTGTTACATGACTGAAACTAGATACGTGAATACAAATACTGAACTCACACATTTTAAAACATAACTATAAATTTGTAACACTTGAAAGAATACTCGATTTCTCATCAAACAATGATTTCATAAATTAGTTTGTGAAATGTCAAAAAAAGGGTGTGTTTTAGTTTATACTATTTGCTACTTCAAATATCAATTATTTTCTGATGGGTTGTATCATGTGTGTACCAACAAGTAGATCCACATATCCAACATATATCATGCCAAATTCAAAAATCTCTTTCATTCCATTCAATCAAACTCAAACTCTCTTTCTCTCACTTCATTATCATCACTCTCTTTCTACAATGACTATGGACTTATAGAGAACTTGAGGACGTCCATAGATTTATTTTTCTAAAATCTTTATGGTCCAATTAATATTCTCTATTTCTCTTGATTCTTATTCATTAAAACCCATAGATTCTTTTCTCACAAACCCTCAAAAGAAAGACTACAAGATCCTAAGTGGTTCCGGCCATGGTGTATCATCGTAGGCTACAACAAACCGACGTCACGATTCCACCATCAGTGGCCAGCGTAAACTCATCAAACGGTGGTTACACCGCGGGAAATGATAGTTTTGACAACAACATGATGATCATACTAGCAGTCTTGCTATGTGCATTGATATGTGCACTTGGGCTTAACTCGATGGCGCGGTGCTTTTCTCGGTGTGGCCGGATGTTTCAAACTGAAACATCTGGTCAAACTACCATTGGAATGAGTTCAACTGACCGGAAGAAAGGTAAGTTAAATGAAATTCCAGTGGTGATTTATCGGTCAGAGATGAAAGATTCTACGACCGATTGCCCAATTTGCCTCGGAGACTTCAGAAAAGGTGAAAAGATTAGAATTTTACCAAAATGTAAACATTTGTTTCATGTTAAATGTATAGATAAATGGCTTATGTCACATTCATCATGTCCAATATGTAGGCAGCTTCTATTTGAACTAGATGAGGTTTAGTATCAGTTATAAAGTTTAATATATGTGGTTTTTCAAGTTTTGATAAAGTTTATAGCCGGTATTGTAAATTTTTGGTTTTTGTGGAACTTTAATGTAAATATAATCTCTTGGAGGGTGTATATGAACAGAAAGTTGCAATTGCCCTTAAACTTTGTGATAATGACACAACTGTCCCACGTAGTAGCAAATTAAAAACATGCACCTCTCCATTGGTGATAATGACCTTAGGATATTATCGTTGTTAATTTTCATTGAATTAAATTTCGAGTATGAAATCATAAATAATAAATGAGTTTTAATATTATCTCAATAAAATTACTTAAAACTTTTTCTAACTATAAAATACATCTAAATTCAAAAGTGTTTATATTTGATTGTCTCCTTATAATTTAGGTTTTAAGTCTCATTTGTTATATAAATAAATTCAAACTGAAATAAATCAAGTTAGGTTAGGAGTTTTTCAAAATTAATAAAAACCCTAGGTTTTTCTCCCGGCGTTACACAGGGAAAGTTCAATCAGCTTTTACACACGCAACACAACGTTACTTTAGTCGTTATTTGTCCGGCTCATAGGAACCAATAAAATCGAAATCGGTGGCAAAACTTAAAAATCCAAATTATTTTTTGAGTTTAAAAATAAATTTTAGCAGTGACTCAATCTTAAACATTAGTGGTCAAAATCAGAAAAACAAATCTGATAACGAAACTTTAAGATGCTAAATTTTAGTGGTCAAAGTCAAATAACTAAAAGTTAAGATAAAAAGTAAAATTATTTAACAGTGGTTAACATTTTTAATATCAAAACTATACACTATTCATTTACATTTCTAATTAATAATAGCAATTAATTATAGAGTAATTCCTATGCAATTTTATAGATTTTTTGTCAGCTTTTTTATATAATATTTTAAGACCACATGTTTCTTGCATTGAGTTTCAACTGTGTTTATTAAAAAAAATTCAAAAATACAATATTCATTTGCCTTTACAATTAAATATAGGGTAATAATCTCGTTGTGTGTAATACATATTATAATGATTGAATTTAAATAACCAAAATAAAACAACCATAAAACTTGATGAATGAGTTTAAATAATCATAATGAAACAACTATAAAACTTGATGAATTTTTAGTGATTGCTATTTTTAAATTGAGTTTATTACATGATTGGTCCATATGGTATATTCCATAAATGGTATTAACTTTTGAAAAATTATACTGTTTGTCAAATCGTAATACTTGTGGTACCTAAAATGAATAAGCGTAAAGTTTGTCACTTAAGTTTTTTAAAATGATAATTATAATTCAGTTACTGAATGACAACATGAGAGATTACTAGCTTCTGATTACCACTATCGATAGTTAAGAAACCACAAACAAAAAGGTAGCAACTTTAGATATAAATTTTAACAAGACAAGGTGTTGAGCTTCATACAAGAAGCAAACACTGCTCTAACTTGGGCGAAACAAAATTTTGTGAAAGTTTCAACAACTAATTATCGTAACAAAACAAGGAAAACATGAGGTTTCTGAAACATAATAGGTAATCAGTTTACAAGGATCAATAATAAGTTACTAACAAGTTGGGTAAAAATGTAATTCCACAACTAATCATCATAGCAAAATTAATACATATCAAACAAGAGAACACAACCCGAAAGACTAGTCGATAGATGTGGGAGCTTGTTTGGTCTATGAATCTCACATTTTTTACCCATGCAATCAATGTGGAACAAGCTTAAATTTCTACAAGGGTTTCAGTCTGTGTCATCACTCATCACTGAAACCATTGCAAGGTAGGTGAGGACGGGAATGGGACAATGAGTTTTAATTAATGGCCTTTTTTTAACTTTTTTTTTCTTTTTCTAACTAGAGTGTTAATATCATCTTCGACCGGAGATACTTTTATCACATCTTATCTTATATCAATTTATTCAAAAAGGTGGGTCGTTATGTTAGTAATCTTAGTGATTTTTATATATTATAAGATTTATTGTGAACTGATTAAAATATTATAAATTTAATAATAATTTCTCAACTTGTACACCATGTCAAATTTGCTTACAGTTCGCCAAATTCTCTTTCAAGACAATCTACACATTTTCTTCCTTTTGGTCATCTCTCACATGCCGATATTCATAAATTATAATTATAGATACAATTATACTATATCATAATTTGCAACGTCGGTGAAATATTTTATTCTCTTTTACATTGACCATAACACAATATTATTTTACTACAATATTTCTTTTAAGATTTATACAATGTATCTATAACTAAACATTAATTCACTATATTCCTAAAATAGATTTGTTTAGTGTTTCAACGTATCTTGATTATTTTTATTTACTATACCTTTTGATATAACTTTTGTTTGAAATTGCGTTGAGCCAAATATAATAAGTTTTAGTTAAGCCATATATTCCCGAGTTGCTCTACATTTCAACGCAAATTTAGTTCGGAAACGAGTTGGTACTTTGTAATCTATAGTTTATCACAGCGCATACGATGTCGTTGGACGTATTTTTATGTACGTTTTGAGTTGATTTGCGCTACAACTTAAATTATATTTGAAAAAGAGTTAGCAAATATAATACGTTTTCTTTCAACGATATAAATTCAATTACTCTATATTTTGAAGTAAATTAGTATGGAAACAAGCCGGGACGTTTGTAGTCTGTGAATGTGTTTTACATCCCTGAGGTTTTATATAAAATGTCATTTGAATCCAAAAGTTTAAATTTTACCATTTGCATCCAGAAGTTTCACAAAAATTGCCATTTGAATCCACGTAACTACTCCTCATTGACGGCATTAAATTTTTCCGTTAAGTTTCCTACATTAGGGGTATTTTAGTTAAAACAATTACAAAATAAAAAATCAGACATACGTGAGAAGTTTTAGGCGTTCAATCTCTTTTCATAATCACCGTTGTGATTTTAATTTACTAAGAATGATTTGTCAGCATTTCTTTCATTTTATCAAGAAAGGCACCTCTGGACGTTCTATTAGATAAAATAAAATATAAGGATAACTAAGTAAAAATGGCTTATTTTTAACTTTATAAAATATATAATAAAATTTATATATAAATAAACAAACAAGTCATATAAAACAATTTATCGTAAAAGTATAAGAACAATTAATAATCGTAACCATAATAATCATAAAACATCAATCATCGTAACCATAATTAAACTTTAAATCAAAGGAATCTATGTTTAACAATACGGGCAAAGGTAACATGATTACTCAACCAAGATACATTAACAAGACAAAAACAAGAAAAGATTATTACAGAGTCAAATCATAACTGCAATTATCAAAAGAGGCTGAACACATCTCACGTGAGTTAGTTCTTTATTTTGTAATTGTTTTGACTAAAATAACTCTCATGTTGGAAAGTTAACGAAAAAGTTAACCGCATTAGTTAGGTGTAATCAAATGGATTCAAATGGCAATTTTAGTGAAGCCTTTGGATGCAAATGGCAACATTTTAAACTTTTGGATTCAAATGGCAATTTCTATGAAACCTCAGGGACGTGAAACTGTGAATCCAAGTATCGCAATCAGGAATTATCAGGTTAGATTGAATTCGAGTAATGATCGCGGAATCATCACTATTTGTTGTTTAATTGCTTGAATACGAATCAACAATTGCAATTTAAAGTAATAATGAAGAACAGAACAATTAAGTGCAATAAAATGAATGAACACGATTTGATTCAAAAGTAATTCATTAAAACAGATTAATGATTGCAAATGATCAAATAATAATTGGTGATGATGAAGGTTGTTATGATTTTATTGATGATTTTGGTGTAATTGATGTTGCGGCTACTAGGGTTTTTATGATTGATTGATGTCTTGATCGATGTATCTTTAGGTATTAAGTCGTCTGAAAGTGTGAGCCTATACGTTGTATTTATAGGCTCAGAAATTTAATGTTAGGGTAACAGTGAATCTCTTGGATTCAGTAACTTTCTTATCGTGGTAAGAAAATTACTCAGAGAATGTTATGATATGACACTCGAGTTAAAGTCGTCCGTAGGAGTTGACTTTATGGCATCACTCAGTGTTTGACTTGTTGACTTGATGTACTTGATGAAGTACAAGTATTGGTCTTCCGTAGATAATTGGTCTTCCGTAGGAGTTATGTCTTCCGTAGGAATCTTCACAGACTTCACAGCGAGTTGTTCATCCGCAGCGAGTTATTCATCCGCAGCAACTTATCTACGGAAGAACAAAGTGTTCATCCGAGAAGTTTCTTAAACTTAGTCAATTTACAAAATTGACTAAGTATGATGTTGAGCCTGCAATGACACATAAAACAACACATATATGGGTTAACTTATATATACATAGCATACATTAAGATAACAATGTACAAGAGTTTATTACAAAACATTGATTAAAGTTCTAAGCCTATACAATGTATCTAGACCTATCAGGACTAGACTCAACAAAAACACATTTAACTCTAGTAGTTATTATCATTTGACAATTTAATTTATCTTTTTTTATTTCTTAATCATTATTTTACATCTAGTTTCAATATTATGATTTATTAACGTTGTAATCATTAGTGAAAAAACACACATGATTAGAAAAGCTATTCAATGATATAACAAATACAAAACTTTAAAAAGTTACAAATATAACATGTTATATCACACGCCATGAGTGTGTGCCTTATGACTTGTTAAAAATTACCAGAAGTCACGTAACCAACGCATGCCAAACATGCTATTGACCATATAGTAAGCTTAGGGCACTTCCAAAAATCCAAATTCAATAGCATGAAAATTCAACTGCTTCATTTCCAAACACATATATGGAGAAAGGACTTTAAAAGCACGATAAGCGTATAAACAAACAAACATGCTTAGTAAAAATATTACTTAGAGTAGCATTTAAAGAGGGTTGGTATGAAAAAACAAATCTTATCACCCATAGAATAAAATGGATGTTCTTATTGAGACCCCGACTCAAATATATATATATATATATATATATATATATATATATATATATATATATATATATATATATATATATATATATATATATATATAATATGAGTGTATAATAATACATGCATACAATAACACAGCAACACATCAAAAATACCGATAGACCTACATTAAATTAAACAAGAATTAGAATAGAAGCACCTTCATATATTCTATACATATAGCACAGCAAATGTATACCAAATAACACAAACAAAAAGTCAGAAATAATACGCTCATGCCAGCAACGACTTAAAATAACCATTAGCAACAACATATGACATATAACATCACATAGAAAATAAAAGAGAATACAAAGACACATGAGAAGTAACTAACCTGAACACCCATCTACAGACAACTTGATAGCAAAAACCACAAACCAAAATGATAACGTCCCATCACATATCTATTCTATGCGACCTCCTAAAATTTGCCTTTATCCTACGTCTCCAAACATATATACCACAACAATAACATGTCACCATGCACAACCTTCTAGAAATGCCAACAAACATTTAAATAACCATTAGCAACAAGTATGACACACAACATCACATAAAAAACAAAAGAGAATACAGAGACGCATGAGAAATCGCTAACATATACACCTACCAACAAACAATCTAATAGCGAAACCACAAGCCAAAATGATAACACCCCATCCCATACCTATTCTATGGGACCTCCTAGAAATTCCTAGCTTTTATCCTACGTCTCCAAACATATAATATGCAACAATAACATGTCACTACACATAACCTTCTAGAAATTCAAGTCCAGAATCGATAGAGAAAACAAGATCTGGAATAACTCTCCAAAGACTTTATTAGCAACCAATAAAAACACTCAAAACTTGATTACAAACATCTACCATAACTCGGTATTTATAGCTAACCTATTATATCTTTTAATAACAAACTAATGCTATTAATTAGGATTCTATCCAAACTTGATATTATTATTTTATTTAAATCATCCTTATTACTAACTTGTGATAGATGAGAATTAATCTCCCAACAATAACCCCCTAATCCTCGACTAGAAAAAGAGAGATCTTCAACTCCAATTAGTTCTCGCATCTCAATGTACTTAATTCTTGCAAATAGTTTGTCTTTGATCATTAGCTAAGTTTTTCTGGTTCTCCTTAGTTTCTTGATCTTCACTTATTCTTTCTTGGGTTTGATACACCATACCACCAGGGTCCTTTATACCGAGCAATACTCGCGGCTCTTCAACTTTAATTTTTCAATCATCGTTGAAACAAATACCTCTCAGGAGAGCTAGAATATTGGATCTCAACCCACTTGTTGATGACCCCATTACATTCGACACTGACTTATGTCTTATCACCGCTCGCATGTTTGAACCGAAAGTGCATAACCCATTGTTCTCCTTGAATCCACGAATGTTCTTAAAATCCTAAAAAAACGATTGACTTGATCTTTTAATGACAATAACAACTTATGGTCACTAATCAACAAGTTTGATTTAAGGTTTTCTTGAATGTGGCTGTGTTGAACGGCTTGTCTCTCATTTGAATGGTTTTTACTTTGCTGGAGTTTTATATTTTTGGAATAAAGTACACAACACTGGTTCCTTGGTTCCCGGATATGATAAACAAGATCAACACCAGCTTCTTGAAGCAATTAATCGGCAGTCCCAAGATCTTTCTTGTCATCTTTGACCGGTTGGTCATAGATCTTACTCGGTTGATTTTGATCAACCCTAGATCTCTCCTTGGCAACAGCGGTCGGCCCTAGATCTTTTCACGACGACGACAAGCTTTCATGCGACGACTAAATCTTGGTATCAATCCGGGTACCTTGAACTTGGTTTTTTATTACACCAAGCTCTGATACCAATTCAAGTCCAAAATCGATATAGAAAACAAGATAAATTGACTAACTCCCAATGATTTATTATAATAAAAAAAAACTAATTCAAAAAACTTTGTTACAACCCATCGTTTATATAATCTAGCTAATACTTATCTATCTATGACTCTTAATATGATTTGAACTTTATCTAGAATAACAAACCATATATCTATACTATATATAAAACATATGAGAGGGTTATTTTAAGATACCATAAAATTAAGAACACTTATTATATTCAATGCATAAGATACAACCAATTTTGATTGTAAAATAGTATTTATAACATTATTTACAAATTACCGCTTACAATTAGTTACATAATTACCGTACACTTACTAACACTTGCATAAAATTTATGTTATCTACCCATAAACCAAAACAACTTAATATATTTTAAGGTTTCAGTTATGTATTTTAATCTATCACATTTAAAAACGTTTTGAGACTACAACTTAACCTGTGTTTTTTAAACGTTTTGGTGTAAACTTTTTGCTGAACAGATTTGTATTTTGTGATGTACAATAAGTTAATGCATATGTACAAGTAGTCATGCAGAACCCATTTATTTGGTGTTTTAAAATTTAGCTTAAAAAATATAATAGACTTTTGTAAAACTACTACAAAAAAAACAAAATATTAAATGCACGTCCCGGATGCAAAATGACACCACGCCGCATTGCGCGAGCACCCTACTAGTATCTAATAAAATAGATAGAACAAACTAAATTTTAATATTAAACCAACTTGTCAACTTAGGTCCTCGAACTTCACCCACTTGTGAAACACGTTAAAAATTACCGCTAACAATAGTTCTCCAGTTAGTTCTCGTATCTCACTGAACCTAATTCTTGCAACTAGTTTAGATTTGATCAGTAGCTAAGTTTTCTGGTTCTCCTTGTTTCCTAATCTTCATTTGTTCTTTCTTGGGTTTGATACACTGTACCACCAAGGTCCTTTATCACGGGCAATACTTGTAACTCTGCAGCTTTAATTCTTAAATCATTGTTGAATCGCATCCTCCTCGAGAGCTATAACATTAGATCTCAACCAACTTGTTGAGGACCCACTACCCGGCACTACTTGTGGCTTGCAATCGTGAATTTTTCCTTCTCACGTTTCCAAACCTTGTGTTGGTTGCTTGTAATCCCTTAAATTCTTATATAATTTTTTTTCTTCTATTAACTAATTCTCTTTTGGCACTTGAAGGTTGACTTTTGCTAGAACACGAATGACCCAAAAGCACAAGCTTTGCAAATCCTTAACTTTGACTCTAGAACCCTTTTCTTTCCTTCACTAACGGCAAACTCCAAGAAAGCCTCATCCTCCCTTTATTTTTCCTATTTGCAACTTGGTGACTAAGTTTCCTAGGCTCTCGATTTCTTCTACTATAAATTACTAATGTCTTTAGATCTTGATCCGATCCTTGATTGTGATTTCCCTAACCTCCGACTTGAGATTAAAGAATAACTCAGTTAACCTTCTATCTATTGACTGATCTTTTATCGGTTGTTCAAGTTTGGGAGTGTGAGAGGTTAGAGTTGATCATAGAGATATAATAATGCTTCGAAGAAAACTTGTTGGCTTCGGAAGAAGAAGATTTACTCTTCGGAAGAAGTGTGTCTATGCTTCGGAAGTTTACTAAGCTTCGGAAGGAGAGTTTAAGCTTCGGAAGGAATGTTTTCTAAACCTGAAGGGTTTAAGTGTAAATAGTTTGTTAATGTTCGTTAGGTCTAACTCTTAGTATAAAAGTATCTAAGAGTTGTTTAGAATAGGATCTCATTATTCAATTCTGATAGATTTCATAGTTTTCAGTTGTTCTTAATATTCAATAACATTTGAATAATTTCGGTAGTGGATTTGTTATCAAGTTCGTTCTTTCTTTGAATCGGTTAACAATTGGTATCAGAGCCAAGTTCGGCTCAATTGAAGAAAGAAGGGATCACGGCTGCGATCAGAAGGGAAATTGAAGAATCAGAGATGGTGTCCACGAAGTTTGATCTTGAAAAGTTTGATGGTAAGAATGGTTTCGGGTTTTGGCGTGTCAAGATGCGAGTGCTACTGGTACAGGGCACGTAAATTTGCCAGCGGATTTGACAGAGAAAGAGAAGCGTGAGATCATGGAGAAGGCGCACAACACGATAATTTTTTCCTTAGGAGATCGGGTGCTTCGAGAAGTGTCGAAGGAAGACTCAGCTGCTAGAATTTGGCCCAAACATGAAAGTCTGTACGTGACGAAGTCGTTGGCAAATCGACTGTACCTGAAGAAACGTCTGTATACGTTTCACATGGCGACAAACAAGACTTTGGAAGATCACACAGAGGAGTTTAACAAACTTATCTTGGATCTTGAAAACATTGACACGAAATTAGAAGATGAAGATCAAGCCATCATCTTCTTGACTTCGTTGCCAAAGTCATATGAACACTTTGTCGATACACTGATGTATGGTCGAGAGACATTATCAATGGAAGAGGTTCTTGCAGCCATGAATTCTAACGAATTGAAGAAAATGAGTGATGTACAAGAAGATTCAAGTGATGGGTTGTTTGTGCGCGGGAGACCAGAACAGAGGTCATCTAAGGGCAAGAGTCAAGCTAGATCAAGATCAAGAACCAAACGAAGGTGCTATGTGTGCAATTCGGAAAAAACATCTCAAGAAAGACTGCCCGGAGAGGAGGAAGAAGGGAACTGAGTCAAGTTCAGGGAAGGGGCAAAATAGTCATGTATCGGAAGGATCTTTGGATGGCTATGATAGCTCTGATGTTCTTAATGTGTCTTGTGATGAAGACATGGGTGAATGGATACTTGACTCAGGGTGTTCTTTTTATATGAATCATGTCAAAGATTTCTTTAAAGATTTGAAGATGAAAGATCTTGGTTAAGTAAAGCTTGGGGATGATCGACCTTGTAAAATTCAAAGGTCAGGTACTATCACATTTAAGTTTTGTAATGGCACTAAGGTTGATATTAGTGATATCAGGTATATTCCTAGTTTAAAAGGAGTTTGTTATCACTAGGAACTTTTGAGAAGTCAGGCTATTATGTTGGGCTGAAAGATGGTAAGGCTAGAATTGTTAAGGGTTCCTTGATATTGTTAACTGATAGTAGGAGGAGTAACAATACATACAGATTAAAGGGATCTGCAGTGCATGGAAGTGCATGTGTGGCACTTACAAAGAATGATAGATCTTTGGTGTGGCATAAGAGATTTGGTCATCTTAGTGAACAGGGTCTTATTGAATTACTGAAACAAGGCATCATTAGTGAGTTTAAGGTGAATGATGTAGGATTCTGTGAGACATGTATTTTGGGTAAAAGTAAGAGGGTTCAGTTCAAGACTGGTAAACATATCTCTACTACTATGTTAGACTATGTCCATTCTGATCTATGGGGGCCTGTTAGAACTAGTACTCTAGGTGGAGCTAGTTAGTTCTTGTCCATCATAGATGATTATTCATGAAGAGTATGGGTGTATGTTCTTAAGCATAAGAATGAAGCTTTTAAGAAGTTTGTAGAGTGGAGAACTCTTGTAGAAAATCAAAGTGAGAGGAGGTCAAGAAGTTGAGGACTGATAATGGGCTGGAATTCTGTAATAGTGAGTTCAATGAGTTTTGTAGAACTCATGGGATAGCCAGACATCTTACTGTACCCGGTACTCCCCAACAAAATGGGTTGGCTGAGAGAATGAACAGAACTTTATTGGAAAGACTTAGATGCATGAGGATTAATGTTGGGTTTCCAAAAGGTTTTTGGGGTGAGTTAGTTACATCTGCAGCTTATCTGATTAACAAATCTCCATCTAGAGCTTTGGGTATGAAGACTCCTATGGAGATGTGGACAGGGGTTAAACCTGATTGTAGTCATTTAAGGGTGATTGGTTTAGTGGTCTACTTTCATGTTAGTCAGGATGAACATGATGCTAGGGCTCAAAAGGGTGTTCTTTTGGGGGTACTCTGATGGTGTCAAGGGATATAGAATATGGAGGTTAGAAGGAGAAGGGCATCAAGTAATAGTAAGCAGGGATATAGAGTTCCAAGAAGGTTTGTTGTATAAGGATGTGGTAGGTGTTAACATCCGGACCCAGTCTCCAGAGGAAGTTAAGATTGAGGTGGAGTATGATGATGATTCAGACAGGGCTGCTGGGTCAAGCAGTGGGATTGAAGGTGAAGTGGATCATGAGCTTCATACTACTCATAGCATTTCCAAAGATAGGCCTAGAAGAAAGGTTGTAGCTCCTATCAGATATAGGCAGGATCATGATGTGTCAGTTGTTGCCTTCATAGCTGCTGAAGAGAAGAGTATCTATGAACCTTTAAGTTTTGCTGAGGTTATGTCATCAGATGAAAGTGACAAGTGGTATGATGCTATGATTGAGGAGATGAATTCCCTGGAGAAGAATGAAACATAGGAATTGGTTGATAAGCTAGTAGATCAAAAGCTGGTAGCTTGTAAGTGGCTGTATACAGTCAAGGATGGTGTTCCTGGTACTAAGGGTCCTAGGTTCAAAGCTCGGTTGGTAGCTAACGGATTTACTCAAAGAGAAGGTATTGACTATAATGAAAATTTTTCACTAGTGGTAAAGCATACTTCTATTCGTATAATTTTGTCTATCACAGCTGCTCTTGATCTAGAGTTGGAACAACTAGATGTTAAGACATTTTTCCTGCATTGGTTCTTGGATGAAAAGATAGATATGAAGCAACCTATGGGTTTTGAGGTTAAAGGCCAAGAGGATAAAGTGTGTTTAATGAAGAGGTCACTGTATGGTCTGAAGCAGTCACCAAGACAGTGGTACAAACGGTTTGATGAGTTTGTAGTGACTCATGGTTTCACTAGGAGTGACTATGATAGTTGTGTGTATCATAGAAGATGTTCTAGTGGGGATTATCTGTATTTGTTGTTGTATGTTGATGATATGCTAATAGCATGCAAGGTGCAAGATGAGATTGAATCTACAAAAAAGTTACTCATGATGGAGTTTGAAATGAAGCAACTAGGAAATGCTCGGAAGATTTTGTGAATGGAGATTAATAGAGATAGGAGTTCTAGACAGTTGAAGTTGTCATAGACTTCTTATGCAAATAAAGTCTAAAGCTTTATGGTATGCAAGAGTGTAAAGTTCTCAAAACTCCTATTGGGGCTCATTTCAAGTTGTCCATGGAAAGCAGTCCTTGTACTGAAGATGAGTTGAGATATATGGAGAAGGTTCCATATGCAAATGTAGTGGGAAGTCTTATGTATCTAATGGTATGCACCAGGCCTGATTTGGCATATGCTGTGAGCTTGGTTAGCAGGTTTATTTCATCACCTGGGAAAGTTCATAGGGATGTTGTTAAATGGATTCTCAAATATCTTAAATATACTAAAGATTGGGGATTGATCTTTGGTTTGAAGGAAGGTGAAGGTCAAGATAGAGTTAAAGGATATGTTGATTCTGATTTTGCAAAAGATCTTGACAAGGGAAGATCCATCACTGGTTATGTGTTCAGAGTGATGGGTAATGTGGTAAGCTGAAAAGCTCAATTGCAGCATGTGGTTGCATTGTCTACTATCGAAGCAGAGTATATGTCACTAACTGAAGCTATTAAGAAGTCATTGTGGTTACAAAGACTGGTTGCTGAGTTAGGGATAAGATTGTCTGATACAGTGGTGTTCTGTGACAATCAAGATGTTGTACAACTTGCTAAGAACAATGTCTTTCATGAAAAAACAAAGCATATTCATGTTAGATTGCATTTTGTTGAGGAAGTGATTAGCAATAAAGAAGTTCTGGTAAGCAGGTTGGAACAGATGAGAATCTTGCAGATATACTTACGAAGGTGGCGTCAGGTTCTAAATTTGAGTTTTGTGTTACAAAGCTTGGTATTGGTTGACATTATTATTGGTGTGCTATGATGCATACTCTAAAGGTGGAGATTGTGAGAGGTTAGAGTTGATCATAGAGATATAATAATGCTTCGGAAGAAAACTTGTTGGCTACGGAAGAAGAAGATTTGCTCTTCGGAAGAAGTGTGTCTATGCTTCGGAAGTTTATAAAGCTTCGGAAGGAGAGTTTAAGCTTCGGAAGGAATGTTTTCTAAACCTGAAGGGTTTAAGTGTCAATAGTTTGTTAATGTTTGTTAGGTTTGACTCTTAGTATAAAAGGATCTAAGAGTTGTTAGAATAGGATCTCATTATTCAATTCTGATAGATTTCATAGTTTTCAATTGTTTTTAATATTCAATAACATTTGAATCATTTTAGTAGTAGATTTGTTATCAATTTTGTTCTTTCTTTGAATCGGTTTTACAACAGGGAGTCTTGGTTACTTGCTGAATTAAGTTTGTTGGTTTCTTGAACAAATTCTCGCTTCCGGTTTTGGTTATATTTCTTGGTTCCCGGAATTGATAAACAAGATCAGCATCTCGAAGCTGGTGCACGTTGGCCTCTTTGATCTTCCTTGGCATTAATCGTTTACCCGCGGATCTCTCCTGGCCGCCTTCACATGACCCTAGATCTTTTTGGCAAAAAGAATAGCTTTAGATCCCTTTTCCAACAACGGCTACTCAATTAGCTTCCTTATGAATCTTGGTATCAATTCCGGGTACCTTGAACTTGGTTCTTGATTAACCAATATCTGATACCAATTCAAGTCCAAAATCAATATAGAAAACAAAATCTGGAATAACTCCCTAAAGACTTTATTTGCAACCAAGAAAATCACTCAACACTTGATTACATACATTTACCATAACTCATATTTATAGCTAACCTATTATATCTTTAATAACAAACAAATGCTATTAATTAAGATTTTATCCAAACTTGATATGGTCATTTTATTTAAATCATCCTTATCATCAACTTGTGATAGATGAGAATTAATCTCCCAACAGAAATGGCCACGACTCTTTTTCAAGACACGTAGACCTTCCTCTTCAACAGGATGCATAAAGACGCGACAAACTCATTCTCCCAGATCTCATTCCCGACTTGAATCTCATTCCATCTATCATTTAAGTTTTCTAATCAAATTAAACACAAGAAAGAAGAAAAGAACAGTCTTTAACATAAAACTAGCATCTCTGAGGTTTCACCACATCATTAACTTAAAACACAAACTATACTTTATCTTACACTCTAATCTATGGGATGTAACATAAAAACCCAAAACCCAAAACCCCCCCTCTCCCGATTGTGGGTCGGGGTATCGATAAGTAGATCACCCCTCTACAACAACATTGCGCTCCATCTCCTCCGCTGGATCATCAATCGGAATTAGTCTTTCTTCTGTAAGGGTGTGGGTAGGTGGGGCCTGAGAAGAAGTTGCAGATTGCCCTACAACAGGGTGAGGGTGTCCTTCAGTCTCACTTGCATCTTTGGGTTCTGAACATGGTACAACTCCTTTAAGCACATTCTGCCATTCCAATTGAATTCCATGAGCATTAGCATCAGCCATTATTATCTCTTCATCCTTAATGGGATCACAATTCAAATCCAACTGTTGCCCTCCTTTGTCATTGCTCTCACCCACCTCCATTTCAACGCCATCCCTGTCACTGATCTTCATTCCACTTCCGCCAGGTGCTACCACCCCGTTATTAAGAGCCAACAGTGACTTCTGGGCCATTTCCGCCTCCCTATCCGACAACCTTTTCTTCTTTCGGAGCATTAATGTTTTGAAACGGCGTCTGACTGTCAGACAGACGTTGCAGAAGCAATTTGGTTTGTGTTTTCCTTTACCGCTTGGGGGTTGAATGCACACGATACAAGTACACCCGGGCCTGTGCCGGGGGTGTCTTGTGTGTGGCACTTGCTGATGATTCACCAAATTCCCCTAAGGTTTCTCCTAAGACTGCTGCAGTAGCTAATGCATCTAGTCCAGATGGCTCTTCTTCTTCAACCACTTTTCCTTCTGCAAGTTTTTGCTTTTTAAAATCTGGAAATTAACAAAAACACCACCAAATGTTATTTCAAAATATATTACAGAGTTGGCAATTTTGACCCATTTACTTATAAATGATAACACACGAGTTAAAAATGTTTGGTTTAAAAGAAAATGTGTCAAGTTGGCCAAAAGTCACCTCGTGTACTTTAAATGGATAAACCTCCAAATTTATTTCATTCCAAAAATCAATAGAAATAATATGATATTTTTAATCATATCTTAGATGCTAATTGTTCATAAAATTTTAAGATATTGGAGAAAAAGTTATCAGTGTCAAAACGAATCTGGGTTGGGTCAAAACATAGATGTTGGAATAACCGAATATGACTAATCACACACAAGGTGTAAACATTAAATCATGACCAAGGGATTACTTCTTGTCGAGATCATACTTAATTCAACATCAAAAGTGAAAATGCAAACTATCTAGACATGTTGGATTCCTACCCTTGCCAAATTTGAAAATGCGTTCCAATCCTTTGTGTGTATCTCATCCGGAGCAGAACATGAAGCCCTGTAGGATGCCAAAAAAATAAAATTTCTATCTTCTTAAAGTAGTTTGCATGCGAGTTAAAACCTTATAATAGTTGATTTGCAATCTATTACCTGTCTTGATCTGAAACATTATCAGAGCATGTCCATTTCGGAGCAAGGAGAACGTCAGGAGGTAACCTTCGCCATTTGGAGCAATTATCACACTGAACCCATTGTTCTTGTGAACTAGACCACAATCGATAAAAGTTCAAGTTATGTTTTAGGTTTCACGGGTCAAACAGGTAAAATAAAATAAAAATAGCTTATAGTAAACATGCAAAAGTCACCCAATTTAAATGCATTTTATTCAAAAAGTTATATTATTGTTGAAATAAATAACTTTACTAATGATCATATTCAAAACATTAACTTCCTACACAATATTATTAAGTATAAAGACAAATGATTTGCTACAATGTATCTTCCAACACAAGTGGCCCAATAATATTTAAAGAAAAAAATTACCCAGATTCATGCACTGTGAAAATGGTCTTCTTGCCAAATACAGGTGGTTCCTGAATTTAAAAAATAAAAGAGAAGGTTGATCCCAAGGAGCACATGAAGATATATAACATGAAGATATATATAAAAATAGTAAGTAGTGTGACATCATGCTTACATCATATTCTTCAATTTCACAATTTTCAATCATGGATATAGTTGGTTTACAAGTAGGTGCCGGGCGGAGCAACTCATGTGCTTCTTCCCATGTCACTTTCAGCTCCTGGGCATCATCACCCTGCATAACCAACCTCTTGTTTTTTAATCCAATGTTACGATTCTTCTTTTTTTCTTGGATTGATGTTTTTTGATCCCCGTTAGCCATGACTTCATGCTCTGCATTTTTCTGCTAATCAAGTGTAACTCACTTAGCAAAAGTAAGATCAAGTAATGAAGGGGAAAAAAAAGTTCAAAATGCCATCAATATCAATGAGGAAGTACCGATGAAAACACTTACTATGGCCAGGTTTCCATTCCCACCAGAAGTTCCATCAACACCACCATTAACAGCAGGCATTTCACCTTCCTGGTTGTTTTTCATATAGTTCTAGTCAGTAACATGACACACATACCCTCCACACACACACATTTTGTGCACGTGTGTGTGTTGAGGGGGGAGGGGGGGGGGGGGGTGGCCTTTCAACATAAATTGATTTAAAAGAAGCTTTGTTGGCTTTTGACTCGTTTCCAATTTAGCTAAAACATTTACTTGACCTGTTTGAGATAAAATATAACCAGTCTTACTACTATATGCACAAGAAAGATATTTTATTGGTGGTATGAAAGAAAAAGCAGTCATTTTAGTCCTTTTTTAGGAAGCTGACGTATAGTTGGACGGTTGGTATACATCAGAGAAAAGGGAACATATTTAAAGGAACTAGACAATATATATATATATATATATATATATATATAATATATATATATATATATATATATAGTGCACAAAGAATAATGCAGCAAAATGTCACCTGCGTATCTGCAGAAACTGTTGCCTTACGACAGCCTATAACAAGCTTTTCTCCTGGATCTAGTCGACTAAATATAACTGCCAGAATTTTTCAAAAGTAGAATAAATAAGAAGAATAATCATATGAAGCAGAAAAATCGTTAGAACCCATGATATATACTAGTATATAAAAAAGAGCACAAATTTACCCTTTTTAATCTTCAAAATCATTTAGCATTCACAAAATGTGATGTTAAAACTCTTTGGATTTAACTCAATTATACACTCTAGACTCAAAATGAACCCTTGATTAGGGTTTGCTTTAATTTTCAGTTTTCTTCTTGGTAACTTTGATGAACTATCGGAATTATCATATTATATCTTTGTGCATATTATTATTCCTATCATTTATATAAATGTCCACATATATATATATATTAATATGCAAGGCACCCCACTTATAATAAGTTTAACCTATATAAAATATATCATTAAACATGTCATACGAAAAAAGGATACCTGTGTCCCCAGCTTGCAGTTGCATATTCTGTATGCAAGGGGTTACACCCTCTAAAACATACATACGACTGTTATTATTGGGCCAAAATCGGAACTGAAACGTCCATTCTTTCCCCTTTATATCCTGAATTCTTATTGGTAAACCTTCCGATTGATTAATAGCAGGAAAATATGCCTGCAAAATATTTATAATTATGAATGTGGAGCAAGGTGCAAAAGATACATAAGAAACAGGAAAAATAGAACCTACTTCGGCACATGCTTTAGGCAGGACCAACCGACCAATTCTGCCAGCATCACTTGCACTCAGAACCTTCTCAAATAATGGAGTAATACTGCAGTTGGACTTCAAGCTGCAAACTAAGATTAAGGAAAAACATTGTTTTTTCATATATGTAACACTCACTACTTTCTTTCAGGTTGGTGACACGGTACACCTATTTCAATTTATACACAAGATTTCCTCCATTCTTAAAAGATACTACAAAAATAGTGTTAAATGGACGTTCTTTACCCAACAAGTGGCACTTAACCCAACAAACATAATAGTGAAGTATTTTACAATTACCAAATGTCATAGACCCTTTATAAAAATCAAATCTTTTGGTTATAAGAATACAACTAGTGTTGTAACTATTCTAACAACTGACAATTTACCTTGAAATCTCACAAGTGTTGTAGCATGTACAAGCACAAGAAACCAAAAAGTTAGTGCTTCAGAAAGTTATTAGATCAGTTAATATTTATTTGTAAGGATAAGTCTTATTAGTATATTTGCTAGATAGTTATTAGTGTTTGAATGTGATGGCCACCCAAGTAGTTAACTTCATTAAGGTCACCCATATATTGAAACTACTTTATTGACCACCCAAGTACGTATCAGGTTTCATTTATACCAAATCCGGCTAGAAACATGCCCGAATATTATATAATTACGAAAACACTAGTTTGTTATACATTGAATCATTGCTTTTGATGGCTTGGTACGATGATTGTTTTTTCAACAATTCAAAGGGGCGTTTTCATCATTAGGTGTTTTTGCCATATTTTGTATATGGGACTTGAGTGACCTATAGAGTAGTTTCAATACATGGGTGTCCTAAGTTTGGGTTCTTAGTTAGAGAGTTACAAAAATAGGAATTAGAACTACTAAATATGCTGAATTTTAGTTTCTAAAAATAGTAAAGAAACAAATTTCACACCATAGGAGAGCTGATTGACCTAACTAGCTTTGATCAAAACTACTTAGTTTGTTTAATTAGCGTTTTCTTGTATGTTAAACTTACTCAAACGTGACAAAATCTTGAACACAACATCATTTAAACCTCTATGGACAAAAGAACTTCAGAGGGAAGACAAAAATAAATGCAAAAATATAATTATATAAACATAAATAACTTAGGATACTCCCCGGATATCTGCAACAGTTCTTGGTCAGTTATCTTAGGCCAATACCTTGGAAGTAACTGACTGCGACCTCTACCTTCACCAGGTGGTCTTGCAACTCTATTATCTGTAACAGTCCCTTTATTTGATTGTGAACGTATACTAACCCCAGATTTAGGCGGTTTTGGAAATGAAACGCGGGACCTTTGCCCTTGTTTGAAAGAAGGAACTTTTTCAGGCTCCACAGGGCCATTAGAATTGGGATTTACCGAAGACTTTGTATTGGCAAGGGGATTACCAAGAGAATAATTTAAAGATGGTTTAGGCTTAGAATCATAGAATGATTTAAAACCTAAATCTGTTCTACCATTATCAAATAAAGATGATGAATTTTGGAAGGTTGTTCCAACGTCTTTATTTGATTGAATCCCAATGTTCAATTCTGAAGAAAGACGGGGTTCATCTTGTTTAAATTGGTGACCAAGGGATGAAGTTGAAAGAGTGGATTGATGTTTGTCTATAGCTTCAGTCAACTGTGTGACTGTTCCTTTATCAACAGTAGCACCACCATTCATACGATTGCCAATGACAGGACGCCAAGTGGCAGCAAACGGAATGAATCCATTTGGAGGGTCATTAGAGTGGCTCTGCATTAACAATTGTTTTTCTAAAAACTGAGAAATCAAGTATAGGATAGCATATTCATAATCCCTAGTACTTATAATCCTTCTCTAACTTCAATTCTTTTATGGAATCGCCATATAATGTTGAAATAATATTAGAGGTGAAAAAATGAGTGAGCTGGGTAACAGTCAACAGGATTAAGTCAACAATGTAACTTTTTAAGGAGGTAGAAATGTTATTTAGGTAAAATGATTCAAAGGTTTACTGCATTAAATTTATATTTATAAAGAATTGTACATTTAATATGATTTGAAAAATATAGTCAATTTAATATTAATCTTTTTTTTTTAATAAATGACTTAAGAGCATGTTACCGACATGTTACCTTTTAGGCTAATTCTATTTTATTTTACCCATTTTCACCTATTAGAGCATAACCCAAATTGACCCAATTATAAGTAATGGGTCATAACTGTCACCTCAGGGTCAGTAGAACCTTTGCCATAGCTAATCATCACTAGTCATCAGAAAGACAGAAACTACACAAAATTTTAAATGGTGAACAATACAACTAAAAATGTTAAATTTACCAGATATGATTATATTTTGATTTAACTCTTATTTGATATACTTCAACTGCTCCACTACTAAACATAAGTTACAGAAAGCTAAAGAACATATATGTGGTGGCATGATGGTTTTTAAACAGTTAAATCGCTAATCCACTTAGGTTTTACTGTAAAATTTTGATTACCTGTATTGGTTTACGGGCTTGTGTTCCCCTAGCTATAATGCATTTTATACATGATATTCCTCCCAAATCAAGACATTCATGAAGATATTTTGAAACAACACATCCACAGTGAATAGGCTGCAATACAACACACGCTAATACTTAGTGGGTAATAGATGTTAAATTCTTAGAGATTCAAGAATACTGAACTGAAATTACCTTTTCACAGAACTTGCATTCCCTCCAACCAGGTTCATTCAGATGGAATCTTTCACAGTAGTTTACATGATCGTAGACAGTTCTAGGGTCCACAAAGAGTAATAGACCAAATTACAAGTTAACAACAAAAATAATAATTGAGGCCAAATGCCCAAGGAATTGAAAAATTCATGTCAAAATGTGCAATGAATGCAATAAAATGAGGTCGTGCAGCACAGGGATGAATGCTTGAGAAATTTATGTGTAAGAAAACCATTAAATATTAAAGGCATTAAAGTGTAAAAAGCTAAAAGAGCAAATGGTCAACACAATTTAAAGCAATGGGATGAAGAAGTCAGAGACACTTTTGATGGTTTTAGCTAGCTGCTATTATTGTCGATTAATGATAACTTGAGCAAGAAAGAAAAAGAACCATGGCACCACGCATCTAAAAGGCACACATGAAAAAATAAACCATTTTTAGAAAAGGGAACTTATATGCAGAGAAATGTTTTGCTGATGCCACTGTCAATTCATTATAAAGAGAAATGTCTGAATCCAAAAGCCACAATTCTAGTTAAATGGTTCTGTCTACTTAGTTATCCATATGTTATTTTGCTACCAAATATCGTGTTACTGAAATGAAGTATATATCATCCACCACCCTATCCTGCTTTCTTAATCTTTATAAAGTTACATGCATACCGCATAAAACGAACAGCATTAGAAATATAAAAACCATGGATCACTCGACTGATCGACACTTCACACTCATTTTGCTGATGGACATGAATGGTCCATTAATCTCCACAGATTACAACTCCCAACAACAACACACTATAAATAGCATGCAAATGACATCATACCACATACTATTATGCTACACTGGGCCATGTTACATGTCACTGCATGATGCTGTCATTACTCATTGTTATAAATAGTATCTTTTTAAACCCATGGGACTGCATGAGCCCAATGACAATAACCAAATTCATTACACTATACATGCAAATCAAAATCATACTTTCACAACAATATTTTCATAAATATTTATCCTAAATTTGGGGCAATTGATAGAATTGATCATCATGCAGTAGCAAATGTAATATTTGCAAGAAAAGCTCAAACTTTAGACACAAAAAGTCAAAAAACACAGATAATAGTAATAACCCTAAAATATTCATTACAGAGGAACTGAGATTATGATTTCCTTAAATCAGAATCCCAAAATGCCCTTGCAATAAACATCAATTATATGCAACAAATTACGTAAATTTCCCAAAACAGAAGGGTAAAATGGAGATAAAATTATCCATACCCGCAAGAATAGCAGAGAGTAGCGAAACCACCGGACTTCATGGCCCAACCTCTCTTCCATTGAGTCGTCGTCTTCGTCCCGCACAATTCGTTCATGCAAATCTTCAACGACGACGACATTTGACCCCCAAATTTCTCCAATTCAATCATCAGATCTCATAATCCTAAACCAAGAATACGAAATCAAAAACCCCTAATCAAAACCCTAACAAAAACCCACAAATCAAACGACAGTACACGATCGAATCAATCAGAAATCGACCAAATTGAACGAAATAGAACGAAATTGACGAAATTGATCAAACCCACCAAAAAACTCACAAGAAAACGCAATCGAAGCTAATAATCTACAACCCCGTAACTACCCAGATCGAGATCGACTAAATTGAGCACACTGAAATGCACCCATGCACACACCCACCAAACCAAGGGAAATTACACACCTAACACACACACAAACACACGATACAGAACGATTGAAGAAGGAACAGAGTGTGTGGGTTGAAATCTGGGCGGAATTGGGTGGATGAGCGGTGGTTGTGTAGTGCAGGTGGAGTTTATTCTGATGGTGGATTGATGAGTGAAGGTAAAAAAAGGGAATTTAATGGAGTGAGAGAGAGAGAGCGTGTGCATGCGAAGAGAAGATATACACAAAATGCATGCACGACACCACTTGAACACCACACATCATCATCACCAAGGTCAACATGAATTCCATCAATGGAAGAAACCCCCCTCCTTCTTCCCTAATTGCTGCTTACTCGTTAAAGATAGTGCATATATAATAATCTCTAATAATCTCTATCTCTATATAATAATAATACATGAAAGTTGAAATTTACATAGGTGTTTGGGGGATTTTAAGTTTTTTCTTTGATTTGGGATGTATATAGAAAGGTTGCTGAAAAAAGTGACACGAGTATTATTAATTGTGCTTTTGTTCAGTCGGCGTAAGTATGTTTTTACATGTTACCAACACTTTATTGTTTGTTGATTTAATATATAATACTAAAAAATCCTCTATTTTGAATACAACTTCGATATAATGATACCGATGTTTTGTAGTGGTATCATTTTTCATGGTACTAGCACGTTAACATTAATCGATACATAAACAAAGAAATATCCTATATTGAATACAACTTTGTTTATTTTAACATAATTTATAGTGGTACACCAAAACAAATTTAAACACAACCATAAATTACTTTTTTTTAATTAACGAACAAAAGTTACTAAAAAATCAAACTACAAAAAGAACTAATTGGTTAAAACGTATAATATACATAGTACAGTAGGTCAATTTAATATTACAGAAGTTTGAGGGTTTAAATTGTATATTAGAGTAGGGTCTAAGTTGTAAATATGAGTTTGGTCGGCACCGAGCTTTAGTAAAAGAGCATGCATGCTAAACACGGAACCCACCTAAATGCGACACGTTTTGGATGAAAGGATGTTTGCGTTAAAATAATTTTACGATATAATCATGCTATTAATGCTTAGAGCACTATTAATCACACCATTAATGTTATAATCATGCTACCCGTACTATAATCATGTTATTCACTTTGTCAAATCAGTTAATCGTGCTATAATCACGTTATTCACTTTGTCAAATCATGCTACTCGTGTTATAACCACGTTATTCACTTTGTCAAATCATGCTACTTATATATACAACATGCTATAGTCATGTTATACTTGATGTTTTTTTCATATCATATTTATATAAAAATTACCAAAAACTTACCATAATTGCAAACAAGTTTATCAGGTATTATACTAAAAACATTTAAATGTTTTTTTTAAAGTCACTAAATTTTCATTAGGAGTTTTAATCTTGTTAAAAGTTTTTGTTATTAACATTTTTAAAGATTTGGTGATCTAAATGGAACATCAAGAAATCTTATATACTATATAGTGATTGTTTTTTTCGTTCAAATTTGACTTGAACCAGCAAAAATTATGAAACTTGATTATTAATCAATATTTTTTTCTTCGGTGATACCCTTTACTTTAGGTTATTTAGAAAAAAAAGATAATCATTAACTCATATATATCCAATTTAGGTCACTTAATTTTTAGTTTACTAGTACGTCTTACTTCAGATATTTTTTTTTTATAAAAATTACTAAATGATAATCACGATTTATATATGTTTTCATTTTAGACATTTCATTAAACAAAATTTAACATCCATAAAAAAATTCATAAGATCCACATAATAAAAGTTAGATGCCTTTAAAGAACAAAAAAAACTTTGAGTGACTCTACTAAAAATGTAAGAAACTTAGTTACTTAAATATTACTAATTACCAACCTAAATTTGCATTAATTGTTATACACTAAACATTGAAGGTTATACATGCCTTTTTTTTCTTTTAGTTTTTTTTTAAATTGAATACTGTTACATTTTTTACTATTTACTCCTTATAATTTTTTCAATTTTAACTTTGCTCATCCATACTTTCATCTTTTATAGTTTTTTCATTTTACATTTCGGTCTAAATTTAGAGAGTGATATGCCGTAACATGTGTGTGTGATTCAATGTTGTTATGCTTATTTTTTTCTTTTAGCGGCTCTGTCACGTGTAGGGTCCTAGATGGACTTAGTTATTCTTTTTAATGTTTTACGTTTGTGAGTGTGATTCTACGTTTTTACGTCTACTTTTCGCTTGATTTTATATCTTTTTAATGTGAGCTCTTCCCATGTTGGGGGTTGCTGACGCTAGTATGACATTAGTGTTACTGGATACGGTTTTACGCCTCCCCGCAATGCGATGGTCTTAATACTAGTTATTATATAAAATTTAATCTAGAAATTACATAGTAATACTATACTTAACTAAAAAGTAAAAAATTCTGAATTCTATGGTATAGCTTTTTTAGTAATAACGTACATAAAATTTATTTCAATTTTAAAAAAATAAGAAAATAAATAAAAGCCAACATATATAAGTACCTTTCTTTTGAACGACCAACGAATAATTTTTAAGCCCGGTCATCTGGGTAAATCTATTGGCGAAAGGTCACCCACGCCCGCGAACACAGACAACGTTGGTGAACAAGCTCGCCCACCATTTCAATGGAAGCCCACCATCTAAAGGCTCACTGTGGTAAAACTCTTGACCCACTTGAAACATATTGCACCTGGTGAGACTCCAACCCATAACCTCCCTTTTGAAAAATCATAGGATGTCTCCTCCTAAAACGATTGATCTAGAACTCGTTGATAATTATAAGTACCTAGTTTGTAATCATATGTGAACGCTTATGTCATTCACCTGACGCATACGTTCTATAACAATTTAAGAGGGTAGAAAAGAGATTAATTTGTGTAAAGTGTGTATGTTTATTTTTCGAAACCAGCTTTATTTTCAGACCTAGTAGAATTAATAATAATTTGATTAAACTGATCAATTGTTGTTTTTAAAAATGATAAAAAGGGTTAATATTAATTAAATAAATAAGTCTAATATAATAAAATGGTAAGAGTAAAGTATTCTTTCTCCCAATATATACTAATTAATAACTAGGAAAGCTCTGCCGAACGATGTGCAGGCTCAATTATCGTGTTTGCGTGTGTTGCTGGTTCGATTTTGTTGGTTTGCGTCATACAAAAGGAATTTTTTTAGAATTCATGTTGGCTAATATGCATGGTATCATTTACAAAAGAGACAATGTCATCTTAGCTGTTGTTAGAGATTATTATGATTTATAAAATAGGCATCACTATTGCAGATGCTGCTAGAGATAGTTTTTATGTCCTCCCTAAGTTGCAAAAGAGATTTTGATGTTCATTTTATACAGGTCAAAACTTGTGATATACAAAAAGTTACTTTCTAGAGTTTGAGCTGATTCATGCTCCAAATGTTATATTGTTGTGGACGTCTACTTCTTGCTTCATCCTTTATTGTGCTGCATTTTTGAGCCGTTGCATCCGATATCTTTGTTTTTGTAATACGAGCTGTTATAGTGTTTTAGGACATATAAAAATATCTATCAAATTAAATTAGTATGGTTAAGGTATTCACCTGGCAAGTCGAAGTTAAGTCTCTTGCCTATAGTGATTTTTTTGGTGTGTCAAGTGTTGTTGGAATTGAGGTTGTTAGGGTTGTTATTAGAACTATGGTTGAAAGACAATTATTTTAAATAATTAACATCCAAGATTTCGATTAACATCAATAATTCAACAAAAACTAGCATCAAAGACTAAAAAAAAGAACAATAAAGAAAAGAAACTCAACTTAGATAGCTAGATTAAACCACTTGATTGGAAGTATCTAATATATCCAATAACAGATAGGTCACCTCCTAACGAACCCATGAAATTGCAAACAAACTGATCCAATTGAATATTTAGAATTTCTTATATGAAGTTCATATAACCTTATGGTTAGATTGGATCAACAATCATGTACAAACTTCAATACCAACACATGACCGTCATTCCTTTTTTATCAACTACAAATTCAAGTGCAGTGTGCAAGTGTTGCATTAAAAATATTGCACGAGTCTAAGATACAAAAAATTAAATAATTAGTTCAAAAACACATTTCTTATTTACCTAAATTTTCATCTTTTATTTAATAAACCTAACAATAAAAGATCAAGAAATCAAATTAATAAAGGTTAACTTTGAAATACACTCTATAACTATAAAAGAAAGACAAAGGACATAAGCATGATCAACTATATATATATGTCAAACCCCCTCCCCTCCCGACACACACACACACAATAGGTTAGCGACCCCTTTACTACATGGTTTGAATAAAAGATGAAATGTTAAATATATTTTTTAGAATATGATATAATCATGAGTAGAATAAAAGATTTATTGTCAAGACAAAAAAAGAAATTCATAATATGATTAAAGTAATATTTAGAAAATAATTACAAAAATTGACACTATAATATATATGGGGTTTGTTATATGTATGCCATGTTTGTTATATGGATGCCCTACTTATGGCCCGTAAGAGCCTTCACGGGCCTTATATGTCTGCACCCCATCGAATCTGTCATTCAAACATTTAACGAGCCCTGAAGCCCTTCACTGGCAGGATATTCACGGCCCGTAACACTCCTTAGGCGCGTTACAGTTTTTATACCGACCCATTAAGTCTCCCATAGGCCGTTACCTTAATCAGATACTTTTTTATTTTTTTGACACAATTTAATATTCCTCGATTACGGTGTAATATTTTATTTCTTACATTATTTAATACGATGTAATATTCATCTTTCCTTTTCGAGATAAGCAATGAGTCGATTATTGCACATTGAACTTGACTTTATACATTTATCAACTCTATTGTTTCAAGCATTTACAAGCTGCCATAGAAGTCTTTACATCTTGACAAGTTATGTACGTTCAAGCACCTTTTAGAAGTTTTGACATATAACTTCTTTATTTCGCAAGTTAATTTCTTCATCGTATGCAAAGACTTCGTCACTGTTTGTTTCATTTCTAGAATTCATATTGTAAGAATTCCTTGTTTATTAATATATAATAATCATAAAATATAATTATTTTTGGTGTACAAGGATTACATCTTAAAGATGTTTAACTTATAACTCAATACAAAAACTTAGTTTGGTAATCCATTTATAAATCTTTGAAATGATAGGCATCACTATTGCACATGCTACTAGAGATAGTTTTTATGTCCTCCCTATGTTGCAAATGAGATCTTGATGTCCATTTTATACAGGTCGCAACTTGTGACATACAAAAGGTTACTTGTTAGAGTTTGAGTTGATTCATGCTCCTAAAAGGTTTCTATTGTTGCCGACTTCTAGTTCTTACATTATTTAATACGATATAATATTTCTCGATAATTATTTGACTCGATGTAATATTATTTGTAAATAACTATTTAGAACGTTACTTATTAAATCATTTCATATTGATAAATTCAATATTTTTATAAATTTTAAGCGATATAGTCAATGATGTCAATCTGGGATAACAATTATTTATTCGGTTCCGATTCTAACTAT
This sequence comes from Flaveria ramosissima, assembly GCA_025215565.1. Classification (NCBI taxonomy): domain Eukaryota; kingdom Viridiplantae; phylum Streptophyta; class Magnoliopsida; order Asterales; family Asteraceae; genus Flaveria; species Flaveria ramosissima. The sequence continues at coordinate 59,004,822 of CM046029.1, read as the reverse complement.
TACCTCGTCGAGGGTTATAGTTATTACAGTGACGAGGGTGGTAACTATGTTGAACGGTACGACGATAATGTTGGAAAATTCAGTGGTGATGACGACGGAAACAGCAAGAACGATGACGGCAGCGATGACAGAGGTGATAGTAGTGGAGATAACAATGGTGATGGTTCTGAAAGAAAAGTGTTATACGACACGAATCAGGTTATTACTTAATTGTTACAAAATTTTGTCATTTGATAATAACTAATTAATTATAATATTTAAAATGATTAGCTTTCTCATCTCGTGAAGAATTGGTTGATTGGACAAGTACTATAAGTCATGAAAATGGATATATTATTATCACGAAACGATAAAAAAAAACATTAGTGTGTCAGTAGTTAAAATATGATTAAAATGTGATCGTGGTAGAGTATATAAAAACATCCACTCTTAAAAACACTAGCAAAAAATAACAATAAATTATCAGTTTGAATTACAGGGAAAGTACCAAATAAAAAAAGGTGGGCATATTATAGTTCTTGTAAATGATACTCATAATCATGAAGCCAATGAACACCTCGAGGGGTATGCATAAGAAATGAGACTCACCAAAAAAGAGATTTGTATGGTAAAATAACAGACACAACAATTATTGAACCTCGAAACATTTTAGGCACACTGAGGGACCAGAATCTCAAAAATGTGTCAGCCTTAAGAACGTTATATAATGCCCCCATGAAAATAAAATTTCAAGCAAAATCGACAAAACTTCAATGCATGTGTTTTTTACTATTGCAGGACCGTTTAAGGGATGCCAATACAACTAGTCTCATAATGAGGAGAGTGTTAGAACACTTAACAGATCAAATAGGGAACCAGGAAAATATTATGATACTAAGAACACAAACAAACAATGAGACAGAACTAAGAACAACAACAAGATGAATATGGTTTTAAGGATAAAGTATATTGATCTCAAGTTCTTTTACAATATAGTCGGCCATACTTTAAAAGCCAGCTGGAAACACTAATCTAGACAACAAGATCAATGTAAAGTCAAAAGGCAGAATGCCTTTTGACTAGTGACTATGACATGTCATAGCTTATATCCTAATATATTACAAAAAAGATAAAAGTACATAAAGTAGAAAGTTACAGACTCAAGATCTCAATGTACAGTTGTAAAAGCATGGACCTTTTTACCAACTTATACAAGTTGGTGAGTCTTCAAAGTTGGAGCGGAAAGTGGGCCAGCTTTATGCAAAAGTACATCCAATAAAAGCATATTCTTCTTTGTCTTCGGAAGAAATCAGTCTTCACTTCAATGGCTTCGGAAGACTTTGTCTTTGAAGCTTCGGAAGACTTCATCTTTGGCTTTGGAAGATCTGGTCTTTGACTTCAAAAGATTTTACACTTAGAATATTTTCTGTGCAGAGTGTAAAACTTCCGAAGCAACTTCTACTATGTACAAAGTGCATGCATGCAAGAAGCACTTTAATTGTTTTGGGTGCATCATCCTTTCTATAAACCTTACAAACTCACCCTAGGCTGATGCTACCAAAACAGAGAAGTTTTTCAGCAATTAACAGTCCTCATTTGGATCAAGACCATTCCCTTCTTCATCATTTGGTTAGGATCCTTCACACTCTCATAATATCTTGACCACCTTGATCTCTGATGACATACCATATGTCTGGATTAGCAGAAAAAGTCCAAGACAATATGGGTCTTCCAGATGTAAGAGGCTCTACTTGAGATGGAGTTGGTTGAGCAGCCTCTTGTTGCACTTCCTCAGTATGCTCTAACTCATTTTGAGGTTTAGAGGTGGATGTTTTTGGCTTCTTTTTAGGTACAATCTTCAAAGCCATCCTTTTCCTCCTTTTTGGAGCCTTTGACTGAGAGGGCTGGTCTTGAGTATCAGGTTGTTCAGTTGTGCCTCTCTAAGTTGAGTCCTCTTCCCTTACAAGTTCAGAAGGAAAAGGAGCAGAACCCTGCTGTGGAATAGAAGATGAGGTTGGCTTGAGATGTAGCTCTAGGTTCAGGTTGTGTTGTCTGAGTGAGTTCAACTTTAACCTCAACCTCAGAAGAGCTTGGCTTGGTGGAGAATGCAAGTCCACAAGCTCTCCCTTCTTAATCTTCTACTTGATCACTCTAATGTGCTCATCCATGGTGGATAGAGACATTGGACCAAGCCTTCTTTTGAAGAATCCATACAGCTTCAAAAAGCTAATCATCCTCTGCCTATCAGCAGACTTCTTTTGACTATTCTGGATGATGGCTCGTGACTTTGCAGCTTCTTCCCTCATTACTCTTAGCAGCCTTTGGTTCCTTAATGAACTGTTAGCTGCTTAAAATACTCAAATTCAATGTACTCATATAAGAGGGGAAGAAGTGTAGATGCCTGATAGAGGCTTGTGGCACTCAGGTAGTTAATCATATTTGTCTGTCAGCTTTCTTAACCTAACATTTTTCAGTTGGTTGTTCAGCTGCCACAGCCACTGTCTCAAGGCTTTCTTGAACTGGGTAGAGGGTAGGAGCATGCTTGTAAAGCCTTTTTTGTCTTCTCTCTTCTTTGATCTTGAGGAACAACTCTGTATCCTCTGCCTCCTTCCTCTCAATTAGACATTTCTATGTCTGCCAGTTCATTCAGTTCTTTTAGGGGAAGAGAAATAATTTCATCAACTTCATAGTTCCTGGGACCCAAGTAGTTTATCATGGCTGCCTTCAACTCATCATTCTGAGTGTTTGGCCTAGGGGCAGCCCTGATAATAACTTCCATAAAGCCTGATGACCCAATAGAACTTTCTCCCCTTAGTTTCCACTTCCTCTCTCTCTCTCTCTCTCCTCCTACTGAATCTCCTCAGGAGTCAATTTTATTTTCTATTTGTAACTCACAAGCCTTTATAACTCAGGGTGGAGAGAGCTTTGGTCTTCATTGCTTGATGTAGCAGTCAAGCTCTGGCCAAAGAGAGGTTGTGAAGCACCTTCACCAGCTAGTGCCTCACTGAGGGTACTGGGTGCTGAAGAGATATCTATCTCAGGTTCACAGGTTTAACTAATGGGCCTTCAGTAAAGGTTTCCCCTTCGAAGCTAATCTTAAGGTCCACCTTAACATCCAGTTGACCAATAGCCCTACCTGCTAGCCTCTGTCTAAATAGTCTTGATCTTTCTTTGAACTCTTCTAACACCCTCTCTTGAATACTATCCGCTAACCTTGCAGCTTGTCTGTGTTGGCTTGGGTTGACAAGTGGAAGGTCAATCAGATATGTACTATCGTAGAACCTTAGGTTGGAGAAGTTGAAGATTTCCTATTGCCCCTGAGTTCTTGATATTACTAGAGCTCTCCTATCAGCATCATACCTCCATCCCATGATTGAATTCTTAAAGTGATGAGATGGAGTGGGCATAGCTCTGGGAATACCCTCCTCAAACAGGCTTTGAATGAGTGAGTCCACATCAATATGAACTTGAGGAGGTTGCTGGGCATGGACAATTGCAAGTGAGGGTGGTGAATCCTCAATTTTCATACCCTGTGAATCACAGGTTCTATGATTGCTTGGAATTTCTCCTCCTTTTTGGTAACATCACCCTCTTGCATAGGTGAGCTAGGGGTTAGGTCTATTACATCCACAGGTTCTTGTGTTCCTGGTTGAGCTCTTCTTAAAGGTCTCCCAGCTAGTTTCTCTTGGAGATAAGAAATCTCAAGTTGTTGATCATTGACCCACATGAGATTCCAAGTGACTAACTTTAGAGACTAGATAGGTGCATGTTTCAGATTTTGCATCTTTAGCCTCATGTTCCCCTCATCTTCATAAGAAGAATCATAAGGGGATGAGAGAATTGGACCAAAGTCCTCTTTCTCATCACCAGCACAGGGTTCTTGGCTACTGGATTTTCCTTGCACACTGACAAGTTAAGGTGAAGTATCAATGGGCTGGGTTGCCATGGTTGAGGTCTTAATGATGTGCAGGACCGTTGAAGAGATGGTCAATACACTTAGTCTCATAATGAGGAGAGTGTTTAGAACACTTAACAGATCAAATAGGGAACCAGGACTTAATTTTGATACTATGAACATAAGTAAACAAGATACAGAAACTTAAGAACAACAACAAGTATGTTTGGTTTTTAAACAGTATATTGTTTCTCAAGTTCTATTACAAGTGTTACAAAGTGCAAGATCGGTTTTTGTCACTTAACACTTATGTTTTCTCTCAAACTCACAACACTCAGTTTGATGATGCAGAATCCCTTATAAGAGTTGATAATAATATACTAAGTAACTTAGAACATGGAAAGATAATTTTCAAGGTACTTGTATATATTACTTCTCAACTCAAAGTATTACAAGACTCCTACAAGCATATTACATGAGTTACAATAAGAAACTATATATACTATCACCTACAGCCGGATATACTTTGGTACAAACTGGAAACCTATAACTAAAGAAAATATTATATTGCTAACGATAAGGTATCTTAGATAAAATATTATCTAAGATATGATAGTCATACATGTCCATGACTTACCTTTTGTCACCAACTAAAGTTATGTTAGGGACCGTGTACGGACGGAGTACTAACTGATTCTGCGTTTATACCGAATCAAATAGTGCGGAATCCTATTTGATTGGTGATCCAATCAGTTAGAACAATAACCCGATTGATATAAGATTGAACTAAACGTTAAGAACGAGTAGGAAACGATCAGGAATGAACTATGAACTTGGACAGGCTATTTTGGACTCTTTGGACGGCTAGGGTTTATGTGTATTCGCAATATCTCTTCAAATGTTATGTTTTTCCACGAATTAGGTGGTATTTATAGGTTAGGGGTTTTCATTCGTACGACTGAACCATTAGCATGGTTCAGTCGTGCGACTGAATCATGCGATTGAGTCATACGCACGACTAAAGGTTCAATTGTGCGACTGAGTCAATCTTATGACTCAATCATACGACTGATCCAGTCTCCTGGTTCAGTCGTGCGACTGGTCCATAAGCATGATGTATTCATGCGTATGGTCCATAAGTATGGTCCATTAGCATGAATAATCACCCGACTAGGTTGAACATAATACTCAATCATTATTGACTTAGAATTGTGTACAACAACATCAAACCTCTATAAGAAGTTTATACATATGAATCAAAGATAAATAAACATCAAATCATATATCATATTTCATTGCTTCGTCAAATTACACATATGTAAGACATGAAAGACTTTTACATTTAAGCACATGTTTTTGGAACTTCTTGTACTTCTCTTCTCTTGTGACTCCTGCATGTATATCAAATGCAAATTAGAGCCGTATGACGTGTTGGAATTGAAGAGCTTGTACAATGTCTTGCGTGTCATAAAACAGTGGCCACTTGTATAAAGTATAGACATCTTTAGCAGACAAGTAAGTGAGTTACATTGGGTCAAATACCCTGATAGTCTCTATCTTACCATCTCTGTTCAAAACTATGACCGCTTCCCCTGTCCTCCAGTCATAATACCACCATTTGAAGTGGGGAGTGAAGTCCTGAGGCATTTCAAGTAAGGGAATCTTGGACATTGTGCGCGGGGGACTCCACTTCAGCACCACCTTCGGTCTTCCAGAAATAGGATCAACTTCAGACTTATGAATGAACCTCTTAGGTTGTTGAGGTCTGAAGTTTACCCACCTGGTGTGGTATCTTTCTTCAACGCAGCCTCAAACCATCCTGACATTTTTCTTGGGTTAGCATATAACAGATCTAAGCATGCCAGTCGGTTGAGCTCAAAACCAGGAAGAGTCTTCAGATCATGCGGATATCTGAAGTACTCAATCCATTTCTCCTTCTTAACAGCATAGAATTCCCAGTCTTCAAAATATGCCCATGTGATAATCTTGCCTGACACTTTCTGATGTCTTTTGACTCTATAAAGTTTGGTGTAGGCATTCTGCTTTGGAGGTGCGCGCTGGGCTTTCATTTCAGCAAAGCAAGCGGCCCATTCAACTTTCTTGAGATCAACATTTGCATCTGAAGCTTGGGCTTTACTTTCATCCTTTTCTTTCTCTTTCTCTATCTCTTCCAACTTATCAAAAGTAGCACTACCGAAAGTATCACCCAAGTTGGAGATAACGTTTCCTTCAGGGTTAGTGTACTCTGGATAGTGCTCAGCTGTAACATGCTCAATCTCAATCTCAATCTCATCAACATCCTGTAGCTCCTCATCACTTAGGACATCGACTTCTGGAGCATCTTTGACAATTTCATCAGGATTGAGTCTGAACATCTCACCTAGTTGGTCATCGGTCAGATGATGAATGATTTCTCCTTCTTCGGGAGTGTAGCGCACTGACCTTCTGACGATCCCTTGCAAGTCAAGAATCATAGTAAGTTGAGTCTTAACTTGCTGAAGGGGGGCGACATCATATTCATCTGTATGTTGACCTTCATCTGTTTGATTAAACATTCAACACAACACTCATAAATCATTAGATAAGACATTTAAACATACTTAATCATCAACTACATTAATGTAATACACATTTCAAGTACAAAAGATTCAAATACATAAACATCTGATCATTACTTTTGTCTTGATCTGTAGTCTCTTCAGCTTGAGGAGCTGAGGATGAGGCTCCTTGATCTTGATTTCTCTTTGTACGCCTCTCTTTCGCTGATGGATTTGAGGCTGATGCAGATGCATCACCTTCTTGGTCATCCTCTTCATTATCATCACCATCTTTTCCTTTTCCACTTTCTTTCTCTACCTCGTCATCATCATCATCTTCCTCAGATTCATCTTCATCCTCCTCAGATTCATCTTCATCCTCATCATCTCCACCATCATCACCATCACCTTTGATCTTTAGGGGCTCTCCCTTAGATCCCTTCAGCCTAAGCATTATCTTTTTGTTCTTCTTCTCCAATCCTTCAATCCTTTTCACCGATGCCATCACTAACTCGTTTTGACTCTGTAGTGCTTGGTGAGCTCGGCCTAAAGCTCTCTCAGCTGGTTAATCTGATTTGTTGGCTGAACAATCTGCTTGCCTTGGGCGTTGTTGACCGCTATCAGCTGGTTAATCTGATTTGCTCTCATGTGATCTATAGCTAACAGCTTTAGCACCAACCTGTTGAGGTTTGCCAGCTGTTCCTCTGTTAGATCTAGAAAGGATGGTGCAACCAAAACCAAATCACTTAGACTATTTTGGTGCAACTGATAAAGGACTTTCGAAGCTAAGTGTGGAACTTCCAAAGGAAAAGGAGCTCTTATGAAGACAAAGTGTAAGACCAACTTCCGCAGGAAAACTCCAACTTTCGAAGACAAAGTATTTACTTCCGAAGATCAAGACTTAGAGTGAAAGATCAGAAGTCAACTTCCGAAGTATGAAAGAAGTTCTCAAGCCTCGGAAGTATAGAAGCCTCTTCCGAAGTATAAGTGGCTTTAGAAGAACTTGTTCTTCCGAAGCCAACTTACCTTCGGAAGACACTACTATTATCCAGTGGACATAAGTATGGTCTCCCTGACACTCCGCTGCAGACCTCTGAGATACTGCATGGCGTTTTCTCAAAAGCCATGTAGTTGACCATACTTTATTCCACTGTTTACCTTTATCAGTTAGTACAGCTGCCAACTTTAGTTGGTGACAAAAGGTAAGTCATGGACATGTCATGACTACCATATCTTAGATAATACTTTATCTAAGATACCTTAACTTTAGCATTGTAGTATATGCTTTAGTCTTAGGTTTCCAGCTGGTATCAAAGTATATCCGGCTGTAGGATCTAGTATATATAGTTTCTCATTGTAACTCAAGTTTCATGCTTGTAAGAGTCTTGTAATACTTTGAGTTGAGAAGTAATATATACAAGTGCCTTGAAAATTATTTCCTTGTGTTCTTGCCACTTATTATATTATTATCAACTCTTAGAAAAGATTCTACTTCATCTAATTTGAGTGTAGGATAAGTGAGTTTGAGAGAAATCCAAGTGTTAACTGACAAAACCCGATCCTGCAATTGGTATCAGAGCTTTTTAGGCTCTTGATTGTGAGATCTTACCATCCTAATCAACCTGTTTTTCACTCCTCTTTACACCACACTGCGAATGGCCCTCAACAAGTCTGAAGTAGAGATGGGGACGATAACTAAAGCAATAATCATCACCCCTGAAAACTTCAGGTCATGGAGCAGACGGATGGAAGGCTTCATCAGGTATCAAGACAACAAGATGTGGCAATCTATTGTCAATGGACCGTATAAGCCAAAGGTGACTGGTGGGAACGGTGCCATGATAGAGAAAGCCGTTGAAGACTACTCTGATGAGGACCGGAAGAAGCTGGACATTGACAAAAATGCGATGACTGTTCTCATGACTGCAATTCCCAACTCTATCATGGTGGGGTTTGAGCATTGCAAGTCAGCCAAAGAACTGTTAGATGCACTTGCTCACATTGACTCTAGCTCAAATGACTCCAAGAAGGACTCACCGAAGCAGCAGTTCGAGAACTTCACCTACTTTGCTCGAGAGACCCTCAGCCAGCAATACTTCAGGTACATGGATCTTATTTCTTCCCTTCAGTCTATGAGAATTGCTCTTGAACTTGGAGACCTCACAAGAAAGTTCATGAGTGCACTCCCCAATGAGTGGACGTTCTACTGTGTCTCTATCAAGAGAACAGAAAATCTGAACACACTCACCATGACCGAACTCTATGGCATCCTTAATGGATATTGTTTGGAAATGGAAAACAAGAGAGGCCATCAGACAAGCAGACCCTTGAGTCTTCCTACTAGCAACGCTTTAATGGTTGCTGAAGGTTCAAGACTCTCCCAACCTCAACAGTATCTGACTTACACCCAACAACCATCTTGTTCTTCTGGACCATACATCACATTTCCTGAGACTCCAAGGTCTAAACAAGCTCAGCAAAGTTCCTTTCAGGACAGCTGTGCTTTTGTCTCAGGAAGTGGACACTAGTGATTATCAGTATTGCTTTGATGATCTAGAGTGCTTCAGCCCAGATAACGTGGAATACGTTGACATAGTCCAACAAATGGCTCTCTTAACCTACAGAGCAAAGAAGTTCTTCAAGAGAACTGGAAGGCAATTTCCCCAGAACCCAAGCAACAACAAATTTGGGTTTGACAAAACCAAGACCAAATGTTACAACTGTAACCAACTTGGTCATTTTACAAGGGAATTCAAGGCTCCCAAGTCTAATCCGGGAACCCCACAGGCCTCCACACATCCCTCTACACCAAAGCCCACTGGAATGTCAACATAGACAGCTGCAATGGCTGAAGAAGTTAACTGGAGCTTCATGGTACAGGATGTGACTTCTGCTCAAGCACTCATGGCCGGAACAGATGAAAATAAGGTATATGAACATCTCTGTATACCTGCCTGTATTGCTAAGGTCAAATTGTTATTAGGACTACAATATGGAGATTAAATCTGATATTGAGTCTTTAAATGTTTTAAAATCTGATTTTAAATGGGCTGAATCTGAATATCAAAGAAAAATTGAGGAGTTGAAGAAAACTGTGTCCTTATTAAAACATGAATACACAAATTATAAGACTCAAATAAAGGATTTAATATCCAAATTGTCTAAGGCTCAAGCCCAGCTTGTCACAGCTAAGGCTCAAGCCAGGAAGTATGCTATTTTTGAGCAAAACTTCCAAGCCATTCTTGCATCATCCTCTCACTCAAAACTTTGTTACCGAAACAAAGGTGGGTTGGGAACCAATGAAATTGCTCCACCACACTCTTATAAGTCTATAAGAAAACCAAGGTGTGATACTGAAGAGCAAGAGGTTCCATCTGCTTACCCACCTTCTCATGAGTTAAAGAGTGATGCAACCATGGAGACCATCATAAGGAAGAACCAGGTAATTTTACCCACTCCTACCAGTGATGATCAACCTCTGACCACCAAAGTCAGAAGAAGCAGAGCTAAGGCAGCCAGAAAAACTGCCAAGAGAGTGGCTGAGTCTAAGCTGAAGATATACCAAAAGCAAAAGGGTGTATTCAACTCAGCTGGATTCCAGGTCATAGGAAACTCTGATTCAGGAAAGGAGTGTAGTACCAACACTCTTGTCCTACCAAAGGATCAAAAGTTAAAGGGAAAGGTTGCTGATGAAGAGAAAATGAACAAGAAACAACAATCCTCAAATTCCCAAAAGATTAACATTGCATGCATAATGTGTGGTCCGCAAAACCACATGGCCAAAGATTATTACTACAATCCTTCTAGCACACATTATGCAAATAATGTTAAAAAGGAAGGAGTCAGGTAAGGTTTCTCATTTGGACCATATCAAATGGTTCAAGTGATGAAAAAGGAAAAGCTTGTTTCCGAAGCAAGGTTGCTTTCAGAAGAAGGTCCTTCTTCCGAAGGGAAAATGGCTTTGGAAGCTAAAGCTGTCAAGACTCAAAAGAATAAAAGAGTCCCCTTGAAACCATCCCAGAAGAAGACTACTTCGGAAGAAAAGGTGGTGAAGGCCTCTTCCGAAAGGAAAGAAGCTTCGGAAGAATGCTATGTTGCAAAAGCTTCAACAAGCTCATCCTCCATGATCAACCAAGGGATGGAATGGAATATCAAGGAAGATGCTGCAGCCCAAACCTCTTTTTCAAAGACATCCATTGAACCCCCATGCATAAATTTTGGTTCAATTATGTCACTATCATTGGATGAACCCAAGACCAACAAGGCTTGGGTTTCCAATCAAAACTAATCATCTCATCTTATGTGCAGGGACATCCATATGACAAGAATAATAATGTTTGGATTGTGGATAGTGGATGCTCCAGGCACATGACAGGGAACAAATCTCTCCTTAAACAATTTGAACATTATGATGGAAGTTTCAGCCCAGTTTGGAGGTGAGGCCGGGGGATATATTTCTGGCAGAGGAAGTATATCCAATGGAAAATTAAAAGTTGACAAAGTCCACTTTGTCAAACAGCTTGAACACAATCTCTCATTTCTGTGATCAAAAGATGAACAATTTCCTCAGATGACAATTTCAGGAATTGGTGCTTCTTAGATCTCCTAGGAAAGGGGATATGTACAAGCTGGATATGAACAATGCTTCCCCAATAGGTGAAGTATCATGCTTTCTTTCCAAAGCTAATGGTGATGAGTCAACACCATGGCATAAACGAATGTGTCATGTAAATTTTAAGACAATGAATAAATTGGCTAAAAATAACTTGGTACATGGTTTGCCTAAAAAGGAATTTTTCTGCAAAGATAATTGTGTTGCATGCCTAAAAGGAAAGCAACACAGGACCTCTCATAAATCCAAAGTTGTTAACACCATCACCACTCCATTACACTTATTGCACATGGACCTATTTGGTCCAACAAGTATAATGAGCATTGGAAGGAAATTATATTTCCTTGTGATTGTTGATGATTTTACTAGATTTACATGGGTATTCTTTTTAAGAACTAAAGATGAAACTGCTGAAACTATAAAATCTTTTATTCTTAAATTAGAAAATCAAATTGATCACAAGGTTAAAATAATTAGAAGTGACCAAGGGACTGAGTTTAAGAACCATGTTCTTGACTCATTTTGTAACTCAAAAGGGATTGCCAGACAATATAGTGCTCCTAGAACTCCTCAACAAAATGGTGTTGCTGAGAGGAGGAACATGACACTTATTGAGGCTGCTCGGACTATGTTAGCTGATTCAAAGATGCCTCTAACATTTTGGGCAGAGGCAGTCAGCACTGCATGCTATGTGCAGAACAGGGTTCTTGTAGTTAAGCCCTTTGACAGCAGGTGTACCATACTTAACACAAAAGACAATTTGGCAAAATTTGCTGAAAAGTCGGATGATGCTATATTTGTTGAATATTCCTCTAACTCTAAAGCTTGTAGAGTTTATAACATTAAAAATCAACAATTTGAGGAATCTTTCAACATTGTAGTTAATGAGCACACTCCTTGTGTTAGAGGGAATGGCCCTGATCATATCTTTGATTTAGAATTGTTTCCAAACTATTTTAAACCATCTTGTGAGAATGTTTTAACTGGAACAGGTGCTTAAAGTGATTATGATGATGACCAATTGTTTGAACTACCCAGACCTATTCCAAGTTCTCCAAGAGCTGCAACAAATCAAGCTCCCACTATTGGCAGATCTGATAGTATAACTATCTCAAGGTATAGTGGAGCTTCAACCAGCAGTTTACCTGTTGACCCTCAAACTTCATCAGGTGACACTGCACAACACCAAGCTGATGGAAGCAACATCTTGAAGGAACAGACAACTATTAATGCTGCTTCACAGCAAATAAATGATGATGATGTTTTGTTGGACCAAAATTCTCATTCATTGAATCAGTCCTCATTGAATGAATTTGAAACAACAGGTGGACCAAGTGTTCAAGCTCCTGAGCAAAATATGTCCAATCTGGATCTATCTTTGCAACTTGAGGTAATTCCTAGACTTTGGATTCACAACACTCATCCAGCTGAGAACATCATAGGGAAGTCTCTGAAGGTGTGAGAACAAGAGGACAAACTCATAGTGGGAATGTCTGCTTGTACTCATGCTTCTTATCTCAAACGGAACCAAAGAAGGTGGAAGATGCCTTGAAAGATAGTAGCTGGGTTGAATCAATGCAAGAGGAGCTGCTTCAATTCAAAAGACAAAAGGTTTGGAACCTATGTCCGCTACCATCTGGTCAAGTACCTATAGGCACTAAATGGGTTTTCAGAAATAAGAGAGATGATAGATGCTTGATCATCAAGAACAAAGCAAGACTGGTGGTTCATAGATACACTCAAGAGGAAGGAATCAATTATACTGATGTCTTTGCACCTGTTGCAAGACTTAAGGCAGTTAGGATCTTCCTTGCTTATGTTGCATCCAAGAATTTCACTGTCTACCAGCTTGATGTCAAGTGTGCCTTTCTATATGGGGATATAGATAGGGAAGTCTATGTATGCCAACCTCCAGGATTTGAAGACCCACAACATCCCAACTATGTGTGCCAATTGGATAAAGCTCTATATGGACTGCACCAAGCACCTAGGCTGTGGTATGAGATATTGTCTCAGTTTCTCCTGAAGAATGGTTACACTAGAGGTACCATTGATAAGACTCTTTTCATAAGGAAGTCTGGGAAAGACATCTTGCTCGTTCAAGTCTATGTTTATGATATCATATTTGGTTCCTCAACTGAGCAAACGTGTAAAGACTTTGAGAGCATCATGAAGAAGAAGTTTGAGATGAGTTCCATGGGAAAATGGACTTTTTCCTTGGAATTCAGGTGAAGCAAATAAAGGAAGGGTTTTTCATCAGTCAAACTAAGTATGTCAATGACATCTTAGAAAGATTTGACATGAAATATTGTAAGGCAGCCAAAACACCTATACCCAGAAACCATAATCTCTGCCCTGACTCTGAGGGGGAGGATACTGATCAACATCAGTATAGAGAAATTATTGGTTCTCTGATGTATCTCACAACAAGTAGACCTGATATCATGTTTGCAACTTGTATTTATGCAAGATATCAGAGTGCTCCAAAGGTGTCTCACCTAGTTCCTGCCAAGAGAATCCTCAGATACCTCAAAGGAGCACCTAAATTAGGTCTCTGGTATCCAAGGAATAGTGATTTCAATCTCTATGGTTACTCTGACAGTGATTATGGTGGCTGCAATATCAACAAGAAATCAACATCAGGTGGATGTCAATTTCTTGGTGGAAGGATCATCTCATGGCAATGCAAGAAGCAATCCTGTGTCACTACATCAATTGCTTAAGCTGAATACGTTGCTGCTGCTAGTTGCTGTGCTCAGCTGCTGTGGATTCAAAACCAGATGATAGACTACGGATTCAACTTCATGAGCACTCCTATCCACATTGACAACAACAGTGCTATCTCCATTACTGAAAATCCAGTGAAGCACTCCAAGACTAAGCACATTGATATCAGGTACCATTTCATTAGAGATATTCATGAGAAAAATCTAATCAAGCTAATCAAAGTTGATTCAAATGAACAATATGCTGACTTGTTCACCAAAGCCTTTCATGAACAAAGATTCAAATATCTCATTACAGCTATTAGGATGATAAACCTTGATTAGTCTATCTCATTTGAAAAACCTTTTAATGTGTAAAGTTTTGTGTCAAAACAATCTAAGCCCTGTTGCAAAAAGTCCTTCTTTGAAATTTTCTCTAAGTATAAATTCCTCCAAAGAGGAAATAACCCTCGGAAGATATTTTGCATATCTTCCGAAGCAAATTCCTCCCAGGATAATTTTCTTCTCGGAAGAGTTGTTTAGTCTCGGAAGAAGCGATTGATCTCATATCAGATCTACTTTCGAAGCTTATAATACTCTCCTTTTGGAAAGCAACATTTACTCTCGGAAGTAAAATTTTTACCTTCGGAAGTAAATTTGCCTTCGGAAGAACATTACCTTCGGAAATGCTTTATACTCGAAAGAAAGACTTTACTGTATAACGGAAATCTTTTGGGCCCCACTCTATAAAAACTAAAGATTTTGTTAATGATGTCGGATTATTTAAATGGACTAAACCTTACCGCCCCTGTCACATCGTCCACTGAAACGTCCCATCATCTTATCCAAACCAATTAAACCGCCATTTCACCCATTTAAATAACTCCGGCTAATCACTTTCATCTTTTTACCAAATTTACTGCCCTAAAAGCTTCCTTCATCCCCAATTCACCTAATTCTGAACTATCTTCCTGCAACTTTCTCAAATGGCACTAAACCCTCAGCACAACCAAGTCGCACTCCTTGATTCTTCAAGGGATGCCGACTTCTCAGACATCATCTCCTTTCTTACCTAATAATCTTATTACACAGCTCTGATTGTTAACCCCATAGTTTACTCAAATCACATGGCTGAATTTTGGGCCAATGGTCAGATTGAAACCCTAAATGGGGTTCGTGTCATAAGATCGAGCATCTGTGGCCAGGAGTTGGTCATTTCTGAACAACTCATTAGGGAGCATCTCGAGCTTCATGATGAGGGCGCTCCTACAGAGTTCCCCAAAATATATTTGGACAACACCTATATCCAAATGGGATATGGTGGAGATGTAAGCACCGTTTACAAGTTTAACTTCTCTTACAACTGGAAGTTCCTGCTGTATGTTGTTCTTCATTGCTTGTCCAACAAATCTGGGGGATGGGATCAAATCCCATATGAACTAGGGTGCCTGGTTCATGGTTTGGTGAGAGGCCTCCGCTTTAACTACTCAAGATTTGTGCTTACCAATCTTATGGGAAACCTTCAACGGGACACATTCTTCATGTATCCTAGGTTTCTTCAGCACATAATCAATTGTGAGCTGGACCAGAGTAAGCTTGTCTGTGCAGCTTCTCTGATTGTTCCTCAAATGAGGCCGACCATCTTCAAGACTTTGAAGAGAGTGTCCACCAACTCCACTAGAAGATATACTACACTTTTTCCAGGTATGACTGAGCCAATGGCTCCTGGTGACATCCCTGTTAACCCCACAGGTGATGAACCCACACCAGCAACTACCCTCACATTGCCAAATCTACCTTCTCACGCCATCACTATCACTTATCATAGACGCCCCAAACGACCCCTTGTTCAATCTTCTTTGATTGAATAAGCTCCTCCTGTTTGATCCAAAAAGGCTAGAGTGGAACAATGGGCTCTCACTCAATCTGAGGTCCAACCATCCTTCACAATTGACCTTAATATGGGTTTTAAGTCTCCTCAGTCTCAGACCCATGAGCCCGGAACCCAAGCTGAAAACCCCCAAGGAGAGTCTTTATACTCCCCTGAGCAGCCAAAAAGGGACAGCCCCACCATAGGCTCAATGCCTTTAGACATTGATCATGTCTCGGGTCATTAGGCTTCTCTTCTATATCCTTCAGTGACCTACAAATAGGAGCTGATGAAGAGATTGCATCTCTTCAGGGCAATGAAGTTGATCCACAACACCCTCTCAAGGATCAACAGAGCCCAGAGAGATCTCTTATCTCTAGCCCCCATCAGCAAGCCTTTACTGAGGTGAGTCCCACTGATGTGGAGGGGACTCATGTAGATTCAGCTGCCACTACTAAAAGAGCCTCAATGGACCCTCAGGACAGTGGTAACATTACAGAGACTGAATCTATGAAAACCATGCCCTTTGATGACTCTGAAAGAGATATCATTGAGCAAGGGAAACCAGGGCGCCAAGAAACCACATCTGGTTGTGAGGATGAACATACTAGGTATGTTACCTCATCTCCCCTTGATTCTTCAAAAGAAGATGAGGGAAGACTGCAACTCACCATTGAAGACCTACTTTCTAAAGTCTCAAATCTTGAATCTAAGGTTAGGACTTTAGAGGATAGGTCTGCCACTCAGCAACTTGAGATTGAAAATCTCAAGGCCAAACTAGCTGAGAAACAGATTGAGAGGTCTGTTAGGCATGTACCAATTCAGGTCTCATTGACCTCTTCCTCTAGCTCATCAAGCACTCAAGATGATGCTACCAAGAAGGGGGAGAGTGTTCAGGGACAAAGCCAAAGACAAGAGGAACCACAAAGTCAAGCTCTCACTTCCTTAAGTTCAAGATACCCTATGCAACAAGCTTCAGTTTTTCCTGAGCCACCTCCAGTTGTAATTCAAGTGGATCAAAGGATGCTTCAAGTTCTCAATAGGTTCTTCAACAAGTTCCTGTTGGAATCTCTCATTGAACAGCCAAGTTTTGATTTGTCTTTGATTTACTTTGGAGCTCAAGAGCTTCAGAGGTTAAATGCACCTTCTACCACTATTGAGGAAGTTAGTCAACCTAAGGTCCAAGTGGAACCTGAGATTAATTTCGAAGGGGACACAAGGACTGATGGCCAAGAAACTGAGACAGTTGGGATAGATAGTGCATTCTCACAGACTTCCGAAGCACAAGTCAAAGCCTCGGAAGAACAATTTCAATCTTCCGAAGCTGAGATTGCAGCTGCGGAAGGACTATTCTCTTTATCCGATGATCTAATAGTCACAGATTCAATCTTAGAACTTGCATCTGAGGTTAATAGGGAGGATTTTCTCACCCAACCCCTAGCTCAAACATCAGCATTAACCCCAGCTCCCATTTCCACCACTCAACCTGAACCTTCCATCCAAGAACCCCCATAGTCTAGCACTTCCGAAGACATCAAAGGAAAAAGGAAGATGACTAAGGAAGAGCTTCAGGAGAAAGAAAGGTTAGAAAAACTCAAAAGAAAAGATAGACTTCCAACTGGAAAACTGCTAGCTGCTAGTAGCAAAGCAGCTGCAGCCAACCAGGAGGTTGTCAACAATAAAAGAAGGGTGGAAATCATTGACAGACTTGTCAATCTGGGGGTTGTGAGTGAAGATGTACTCCTGCTACCACTAGTGGAGTTAGTTGAGTTGGAAAAGGCAACTTTGCTGCAAAAAAAGCAAAAAGAAGAAGAAGCAAGGTTGGCCTTAGAGGAAGAAAGAAAGAGGAAAGAAAGAGAAGCTGATCAGCAGCTTAGGAGGGAAAGGATAACTTTCCTAACCTCTAGGGGTTTCTCTCTAGAAGAACTATCTCCACACAACAATGATACGATCTTATGGCTCTTAAACAAAGAGCAAGATCAAATGAAGAAAGAGGGAAATAAAGCTGCCAAGGAAAAGCTGATGTTGAAGAGGAAGAAGGAAGAGGAAGCAGGACTAGCTGCTGCCAAGAAGATAGGTGAAAAGGCTTGGATGAGAAACTATCTCCGGGCTCATGGCTTCTCTGGCAGGCAGGTGGGTCCTATGTCTGAAAAGACCCTCCAGCGACATGTCAGTGACACAAAGGTTGACATTCGCTCGGGGAAGAGGAAGGAGATTTATAGAAGGGGACATGAGATGATCTTCAAATGAACTACTCAACCCCAACCTCAAACCCAACCATAACCTGAACCAATTCCTTTTCCATTCCCTATCAAAACTGAACCAACCATTGAACCTTACACCCCTGAACCTACACCATCACCCTTACCAACCTCCTCACCTCAACCACCTAAACTACCTATCCTCCAACCCAAAACACTAGCCAGAACCCAAACACCACAACCTACCCAACAACCTCTCAAACCATCCCCTCAGCCTTCTAATCATCTCGCCTTAGAGGAGTTCAAGGCAATCAAAACAAAGCTCATCAACTGCTCAACCCTGAGCGACATCTCCTGTGAGGAGGATTTAGTCAAACTGACTTATGTTGATGGATCCACATGTTCCCTCACTAGAGATCAATTTCTTGATCTGCCCAGAGGAACATTGGACCAAGCTGCAAATCTCCTTGGCCTCAATTCAGATACTTTGAATGAGGAAGAAAGAAGCTAAGGAGAAGGCTGGTGACTCTGCTGGATACCAAGAGAGGTGACCGGGTTCCAAGACAACCCCTTGTGCCTATGAAAAAGATCATCCAGTGGAGGTTCGAAGACTCTTCTCACAACTTTGTTGTTAAGAGAGAGAGTATACAGCTCAATAGGATAAATGCCTCATATTTGCTACACTTAAGCAGATTTGATATTACTGAGTTAGCAGAGAAGCCATTCTCCAACCCCTCCAACTCTGAAGTAGCTGCTCACATAAAAAATCACCTGGGCAGTCTTCATATGGCCGAGCTAACTGCTAGGACCAAGATTGAAGAAGAGTTGAAATAGAGAGAGGAGGAGAAAAGGAAGGGATCAACAACCAAGGGCAAAGCCTTTCTACAAATGGTTGAGGGTCCTGAACTTGAATCCATAGTTAGATTGGAGTATGACTATAACTCCCATCAACTAACTCTTTTTAGGGGGGCACAACAAAGGGTACATGTCATTCAGAGTGATAGACTGTATCTTCTATCCACTAATGACTTGTACAAGCTTCCCAGCACCACTTCAGGGAAGAACAAGGAAACAGACAAATATCTTCTGTCCCTGGTGTTGAAAGCTTTGAGAAGCAGAAACAAGTGAGGTTTTGGTAGGATCAGCCTAGGGGGAGTTTGTTGAATCTAAAAAGGCTAGTGCCACCAAAACCAAATCACTTAGACTATTTTGGTACAACTGATAAAGGACTTCCGAAGCTAAGTGTGGAACTTTCGAAGGAAAAGGAGCTCTTCCGAAGACAAAGTGTAAGATCAACTTCCGAAGGAAATTCCAACTTCCAAAGACAAAGTATTTACTTCCGAAGATCAAGACTTAGAGCGAAAGATCAGAAGTTAACTTCCGAAGTATGAAAGAAGTTCTCAAGCCTCGGAAGTATAGAAGCCTCTTCCGAAGTATAAGTGGCTTTAAAAGAACTTGTTCTTTTGAAGCCAACTTACCTTAGGAAGACACTACTATTATCCAGTGGACATAAGTATGGTCTTTCTGACACTTCGGTGCAGACCTCTGAGATATTGCATGGCGTTTTCTCAAAATCCATGTAGTTGACTATACTTTATTCCACTGTTTACCTTTATGAGTTAGTACAGTTGCCAACTTTAGTTGGTGACAAAAGGTAAGTCATGGACATGTCATGACTACCATATCTTAGATAATACTTTATCTAAGATACCTTAACTTTAGCATTGTAGTATATGCTTTAGTCTTAGGTTTCGAGCTGGTATCAAAGTATATTCGGCTGTAGGATCTAGTATATATATTTTCTCAGTGTAACTCATGTTTCATGCTTGTAAGAGTCTTGTAATACTTTGAGTTGAGAAGTAATATATACAAGTGCCTTGAAAATTATTTCCTTGTCTTCTTTTGCTACTTATTATATTGTTATCAACTCTTAGAAAAGATTCTACTTCATCTGATTTAAGTGTAGTATAAGTGAGTTTGAGAGTAATCCTGTTAAGTGTCAAAACCCGATCCTGCATCCTCTAACCCAACAATGGGTAGAGTGGATTCATGTGTCATTTGGGATTGGGTGGATGTACCGGCTTGGTGAGTGGTGGTTGTAGTGGTGGATGTGGTGAAGATGGGAGGGGGAATGGGAGTGGATAGTTGTAGAGTGGCTGTGGTCGTAGTGGTAGGAGGAGTGATAGTGGTAGTGGGAGGAGTGGTGGTGGAAGTAGTAGCTGTGGTGGTGGTGGTAGGTGATGTGGTAGTGGTGGTAGTTGTGACAGTGGTGGTGGCTGTGGCAGAAGATGTAATCACTGTAAACCTCAGCCTCTTACCTTTTTTGCCATGAGGGTGAGCCATTCTCTTCTTCCTAGAGCCCTTAGCAATAGGCACTCCCCCTTGGCTGCTGGGCCGGTCAGGTGTGTAAGTGGGATCGGTGACATCAGGATCATCACCTGTAGTACTAGTTGGGCGTCCACCAACTGCCTCTTTACCTCTCTTGGTGGCCACAACCCGGCTACCCACTGTCCGAACCGGTGGCTCATTGTCAGACACTTCCTCTTCATCGAGCAGGAAGTCTTGGTGGAAGGCAGCCTGCTCGGATCCACTGGGAGCTGAAGAAGTACCCTGTGGAGATGGTGGAGACATAGTAGAAGTGTCAGTGGCCCTTGATTGACTAGGACCAGTATCTCCACCACCTTGACCATCATCCTGGTCGTCATCATCGTCATCGTCTTCGTCTGTGGGTGCCATTATGGGCTCGACGTCGGAGTCACTGTCATCGTGACGCCACTTCTTACGAGATGGCATCATGTACTCCTTGTTGGCCAAGTGGCCAAACAGTCTCCTCACCGGGGGCTTTACTTGCTTCCCCTGGTAGACCTTCATCCGACCCAGTGTCGTATCATCCATAATCTCTAAAACTCCCGCATCCTCCCTCTCTTTAGGCAGTGAAGGGAGCTTCTGATCAATGATCATCTGTAGAAATCTTGGGTACATGCAGAACCCCTCCTTCCCCTTTGCCTCTATGTTCTTGACCATGTATAAGAATATCATCTG
Organism: Flaveria ramosissima; assembly: GCA_025215565.1. NCBI lineage: Eukaryota > Viridiplantae > Streptophyta > Magnoliopsida > Asterales > Asteraceae > Flaveria > Flaveria ramosissima. Next base: position 58,983,981 of record CM046029.1, on the reverse strand, counting down.
GGAGAAACTGAACGGGTGGTTCAATACCAGAGCAACATATGCATTCTGGATTGATCTGACATCTCGTCAAATCCACCTCTCCTCGATGCAATGCACTTGATGATGACGTGAGCTAAGTACTTAAACTAGGGGCACAGGTCACTTTTATTGAGCATACCTGCGTTGATGTCCCCAGCGTACTTCATCCGCAGAAAGCAGCCCCTAACTGTCAGAGGGTGTAGCTTGGTTGGGTGGTCACCATCTTCACCTAGATCCAGGACTTGCCTAAGATCGGTTGCAGTAATACTGATCTCCTGTCCGAAGATCGAGCTTCGGATACTGTAGGGCTCAGTGGACCTATCAACAGTAGCCCTTCCTAGAAGGTCTGCTGGAGTGCTCTGTATGGAGTGCACGGTGTAGATATGGCCTTGAAGATCCTCTATCTCCTGAGAAAGGCAATGATCACCGCAAACTCGAAAGCATTCCGAGTGGTAGCATCTAAGTGAGCACAAATGTCATGCTTGGGGCTCATGGACCATCTATCAGCCATGTTGCTGTATTACAAGAAACATATACATTAGAGTTGTGTATAGGAGATGACAATTGAAACTTAAGCTATTTTAGATCAACTCTGGTTCAATCGTGCAATTGAACCATACGACTGAGTTCAGTCGTGCGATTAAGCCTGCGGCTGAGTTCAGTCGTGCGATTGAGCTTGCGACTGAACTTAGTCGTATGTTAAGCCATGCGGTTGAGTCAGTTGTGCGACTGAGTCACCGAATGATTCATTCGTGCGATTGAAGTTCATTAGCATGTCCATTCACATCCTACACTGTTGAACACCCTAGATTTGAATCTTTGTCAACACTTTATATTAGACTTCGTGTTTAGACTCATTTGGACCGCAAAGACTCTAAATAGCACTTAGTGTCTTTTAAATCAACTTTAATGTCCATTTAAGTGGTCTATATTAGGGTTTAGTCTCGGTTCTAGGTTTTAGCATAATCGGTCCTTAAAGATGCGATTAAGATGTTCATTTGGATCGATTTCAGTCGCCCAGTACCTGTAGATGAGTAGAACACACGTTAGAATCAAGAATTAGGCAGTAATCACAACATGAGAAATTTTTGCAGAGTGTGTGTGCGGATGAGCGATGTCAGAGAACTTTGAAGGGTGGAAAGGGTTACGACCGACTGACCCCCTTATTTATACTATTTTAAATTTTAGTCATGCGACTGGATCCATACGCATGCTTCATTCGTGCGACTGGGTTTCAGTCGTTCGACTGGCTCATACTCCTTCATCCATTCGTACGACTTGTTCAGTAGGGTGGTTCAATCGCATGGTTGTCCCATACTCATGGTCCAATCGTGTGACTGGCTCATTCGTATGGTTCAAACATGCGATTGGCTCATCCTTATGATTCAATCGTACGATTGATTCATACTCATGAGTTTGACCTCATACAGTTCCACACACTCAGAATCGACCTTATGATATATAACATTATGAACAATGATCATCTCAGACATCACCTTTTTAACTGAACATCATTTGATCACCTCAGACGTGATCCTTTTAATTTGAATAGATTTTGTCACCTCAGACGTGATCCTTTTTAATTTAAAAACATTTGATCACCTTAGACGTGATCCTTTTAATTTGAAACTGATTTGTCACCTCAGACGTGACCCTTTTTAGTGAGTGATTCACAGAATTCATCTAGTTGTATAGTCCGACGTCTACACTACAAAAGACTAGAAAATAGAAAATAACTTTGAAATTTAAAAGAAAAACAAGATATATTTTTGTGGTTTTGGGTTTGAGCAGAAAAACTTCAAGTTAATTTAATCATTTCTGGAAAGATTCATTATGGAATCATACATGTATCATAATCATTTGGGACCCTTTTAATATGCACTTTGATGCTAGATTCTTGTTTAGTCTGAGAGTCAATAACACTTTCAAGAAATTATACTAGAGCTATAAGATGCACATAATGATTTTGACTATCAAGAGTTGCAGTCATGATGATTGTCAGTATGTTTGTCCACTTAAATCCATACACAGATTTTTGACTCACATTGGTGATAACTTAGGTTTAATTATTTCAACAAGCATTTGTGGATCTCACACTTATATGGTAATCAACATTCCTCAGGAGATTTTTGAGCGATCTATGAGTATTTGACATGAAGAAACTATTCTAAGAGCTTTCAAAGAGCTGCAAAGCCTCAGGTCAGTGCCATCGCACAGCAGAGAGGCGTAAACAACAATGAATTCTAGAATATTTAGGTTATGCTTATCCTTAGGTCAGTGCCATCGCATAACAGAGAGACACATAACCTATCTTCTTGTTAGAGCATTTGTTTCTTTTGCACATAACACACCAACGACAATAGTCATTAGGTTGATTGCTTTTAGCAGTTTTTCCATGTGCTTGCTCATCTTTATGGTCATCCGCACACATTTGTGGCGTTTATTCTGCTCGTCACCCCTTATTGGAACTGCGTTGATTGTGTTAACCAGGGATAAGATGAGAACCCACAGCAAGTTGAACAAATTAGTTTGAATTTTATTCACCAATGAAGTCTACTCATCTATTGTGTTGAGTCTACCGACATATCATGTAATGAACTAGCAACCTCTAGGTCTACTTTCACTATGTTACCTCAGTAGCAGACTAGTTTAACTATCATTTTTCTTTAGTTGTACTTAGACTTCTCATATTTATAATTTGAATTTCGCATTTTGAGCAAATTAGTTTTGAAGTCCTAAACAATTTCTTCCCTGTGTACTATCATTTTCCATAGACTGTGAATCATAATCACAGATTTGATTTCATTTCTTTTAGCTAACCTGCCCTCCCCCCTCCTTTTTTTCAAGTAAAGAAATACTAAAGCAAAACTATTCTCCCCCTAAAATTCTAAAACCGAAAATCTTTTTGTGTTTTTGGATTTTAATAGACAGGAAAATAAAATTAAAATAAAGGAAATAACTAATAAACTAGGATCCTACTTGTCGGACTTAGAACTGTCGTCTTCTTGAATCACATCACTTTTCTTTTTCACGCCATTAACCTCTAAAAGATATAAAAACCGTGGTTTGTCAAATGCTTTTGTCTAGAGGTCAGCGCGTTGAATATCAATATTAATTTTAACCACATCGATTAGTTGCTTTTCAAAACAGTCACGTATAAAGTGATATTTAATAACGATGTGTTTTGTTTTAGGGTGTTGAACCGGATTTTTGGTTACAACAATTGCAGCAGAATTATCAACAAAAATAGGGGTGTTAGAAAATTGCAAACCGTAGTCGCGCATTTGCTGTTGAATCCAAATGATTTGTGAACAGAAACTTGCAGCAGCAATGTATTCAGCTTCACATGTTGACAGAGCAACTGATGTCTGCTTCTTACACTGCCAGGTGACTAACCATCTACCAAAGAACTGACATCCCGCTGATGTTGACTTGTAATTCATTTTGCAACCACCATAGTCCGAGTCACTATACGCTGTAAGCTCAAAGTCATTGTCATGAGGATACCACAACCCGAGTGTTGGAGTACCCTCGAAATATCCTTTTAACTCCGATGAGATGATTTACTTTTGGTTTTGCCTGATATTTGGAACATAGACATGTGGCGTACATAATATCAGGACGCGAGGCTGTGAGGTACATAAGTGATCTGATCATTCCTCTGTACATGGTGGCATCAACCAAATCACCATTTTTATCGGGTGCCATGTCATGGTTCGTGGCAAGTGGAGTTCCAGCTGTTGAAGCATTCTCAATGTCGAATCTACTGAGGATATCTCTTACATATTTGGTCTGATGCAGGAAGATTCCTTTGGGTTTCTGATCCACCTGTAAGCCAAGAAAGAACTTCATCTCCCCCATGGCACTCATCTCAAACTCTGCTTTCATTACAGATTCGAATTCTTTACATAATTCTTCATTTTTGGAACCGAAGATTATGTCATCCACATATATCTGTACTAGCTGTAAATCACCATCCTTTTCTTTGATGAATAATGTACAGTCAATAACTCCTCTGCGAAAACCGTGTTTCACAAGATGAGTTGAGAGTATCTCATACCAGGCTCTAGGGGCTTGATGGAGCCCGTAAAGAGCCTTGTCCAGTTTGTAAACTCTATCCCGATGATACGGATCCTCAAATCCTTCGGGTTGGCTAACATAGACTGTTTCACGGATTTCACCATGAAGGAATGCACTTTTTACATCTAGTTGATAAACTTTAATCTTCATGTAGGATGCATAGGCTAGAAATATACGTATTGCTTCTATCCTTGCCACCGGTGCAAACACTTCATTGTAATCTATGCCTTCGACTTGTCGAAATCCTTGAACCACAAGCCGAGCCTTATTCCGAATTGTGACCCCTTGGTCATCTTTCTTGCACTTCAGCACCCATTTAATGCCTATCACCTTAGCACCTTTTGGTCTATCCACAAGGGTCCAAACTCCTAATTTCTTGAACTGTAGTTCTTCTTGCATTGCACTAACCCATGCCTCATCATTTAAGGCTTCACTCATATATTTTGGCTCAAATTGAGACACAAAACAATGATTTCACCATCGTGAAGATATCCCTTTTCCATGACTGAGGCATAATCAGCTGAGTATAGCTGATTTCGTGTTTGTACTCCTGATCAAACATCTCCAATGACGTTGTCCAAGGGATGATAAACATTAATCCGAGATTCGGGAATGGTGGGAGTAACTAACTCAGTATCCAGATTGTGAAACCCAGGTTCAGTATCTGTAGCTATTGGAGTATGAGGTTCAGAAATGTCAGAGGCATCATTTGATGCTTGTGTACTTTCATTGATGGGACCCTGTTCCTCCTGGTCCATATTTTCAGTCTCAACTGCTGCATCATCAGAGGAAGAATCACTTACTTCAAGCTCTCTCCCTGAAGGGCTAGAAGTATCATCTAATGGAGTCGTTGATGTTGAGTCTGGTAGTGGAATGTTTAGAACCTCGTACATCATCCTAGCAGAAAGCTCATCATCAGTATGATAAGGCGGTAGATTGAACGACTTAAAGAATACATCATAATCAAAAAAGAAGGAGGGTTCTTTTCCAGCAGGGGGGTGGTGTATCTTTGAACATCAACATTGCACCATACTTCTACCTGACCTGTTGAGTTGTTATAAACTCTCTTGTCTGGTATGTTGTATCTGAGTAAGATACCTTCTTCTGCCTTCTCACTAAACTTTCCAGTCTGAGTTTTCTTCAACAACATGCACGGTGCGCCAAACGGCTCTAGATACTCCAAGTTGGGTTTACGTCACTGGAGCAGCTCATAACATGTTTTCCCATGTCGTTTGACTACTAAGACTCGATTGAGCATGTAACACGCATTAACCACTGCCTCATTCCAAAATTGAATAGGCAGTTTCGAGTCGGCTAGCATTGTCCTGGCAGTCTCTATCAAGCTCCGATTTTTCCTTTCAGCAACACCATTCATCTATGGAGTGTAGGTAGAGGTAAATTGATGTACGATTCCTCTCTCTACAATATGCCTCCATCCACTGATTCTTAAATTCTGTGCCGTTGTCTGATCGAATCTGCCTTACTTTTAGCTTGTAGAGTGATTCCAATATAGTTAATAGATGTTTGAATGACTCAAAAATTTCTGATTTGGCTTTCAAAAACATCACCCAAGAGAATCTTGAGTAATCATCCGTTACTACAAAGCAATATAGATATCCAGCAATGCTCTTTGTGCTTACAGGGCCAAACAGATCCATGTGTAAAAGCTCAAGAGGAACATCAATAGAGTTCACTTTCTTTGCCTTGTGAGACTTCTTGGTCTGTTTCCCTTTCTTACATGCTACACAGAAATCCAGAAGTTGGAAATTCTTGACAGTTACTCCATTTACTAAATCATTCTGAACCAAATGACTCATCTTCCTTGGATTAATGTGCCCCATTCTTCTATGCCATGAGACTGAATCCCTCTCAGTTGCCTTTGACAAGAAATATTGAACAGTGTGATCAGTTGTGAAGGCTTTTGATAGATCCAAGACATACAATTCGTTATATCTTGAAGCTGACATAAGAACCTGTTGGACCAAAAGAACCAATGAGCCAGATCAGAAAAACCTTTAAGTCCCACAGACATCACAACAACTGAAGAGATCTACATCAGCTGAAGACAAAGTCTGAAGACAAAGTCTGAAGAGATATGTTGAAGACAAAGTCTGAAGACCAAGTTCTCAGAAGTTGTCTCAAACAGCTGAAGTGTTATACTTTCAGTAGTTGTAATGTTTTTACTTTTCAGTAGTTTTCTTTCAGTAGTTTTATTATTGTAAAACATCTGAAGTTATTACACTTCAGATGCTATAGTTTTAGTAGTTGTAATTTTGTTTTTCACTTAGCTTTTTGTGAAGGTGTCCTCAGTTGTTGTCGACATCTTCAGTAGATTAGTTATTTTCAGTAGTTTGTTAAATCAGTTAGATGTCACTATCAAGTGACATCAGCTGACGTCACATTCCTTTATAAAAGGAATGTTGACCTAGTTGTTTTGCAACCGAAGCATTAGCGTGAATGAAAATATTCCATTAACAGAAAAGTTCTCTCTCTATAATTGTCATAGTGTTATTGCATATTCATACTTGTCTTGCTTGAATTTGATCTTATTTCTGTTATATTCCGCTGCAAATTCAAATCTAATTGATCAAACTAGATCCGATCCTATCAAATGGTATCAGAGCTGGTTAATCATTGATCGATTTAACAATTGATCATTGAAACTGCTCTTTTGATATCTTAGTTTGATCGAATTAGCAAATTTGCAAGAATTGGTTATAGAGTTTGATTTTCTGTCGCTTCTGGTCAATTAATTTGAGATTCAAATTGTGTTGTTGAGTTTTTAAGCTAGACTTATTATAATCTCATTGAATTTGGTTAAATTGGTGAAAATGACTACTTCAATCAATGATCCTCACAATACTGGCTCCTCAACTAAGCCTCCGATGATTGTTAGGAGTGAGTATAACATATGGCAATGCCGAATGCTCCATCACCTGTCTGTTAACAGTTCAGGTTGTTGGAAGTCAGTGGTTCATGGACCATATAAGCCTATGGTGAGTATCCTGAAACCAATGAGATGGTTCCGAAGAAGAAGGAACAATATTCTGATGAGGATTTAAAACTGTTTGAAATTTATGCTAAAGCCCATGGAATTCTTGCCATGGTACTGCCTAATGAAATCTACTCTGGGCTTATGCATCATGAAACTGCTCATGATCTCTGGGTTGCTCTGAAAGAACAATTTGGAGGAACTGATGAGGTCTTAGCAAACAATAGAGAAATCCTTGCCCAGCAATATGAGACATCCTCTCATAGGAAGGATGAGACATTGACTCAACAGTTTGAGCGATTTTCCTGTTTGATATCTGAGCTAAAAATGGTTCAACATGAATATACAAACAGCCAGATGAACAACAGATTCCTCAGATCCCTGCCTGAGAGATGGGACACTTATACCATTGTCCTACGCTCCAGTGCAAATCTGGATACTCTATCTCTCACCCAACTTCATGGGAAACTCTTAACATTTGAGAGAGAGATAGAACAGAAAAGGAAACTGTCTTCATCTGGAAAGCTCACTGATGACTTTGTACCAGGAAACACTGCTCTGGTTGGTCATGAGTCAGAATATTCTTCATCTGAAAGTTCCTATGATGAGCATATTGATTTCTCTTCAAACAGTGGAAATCATGCTTTTGTTGGAGTTAATGGTAACTCAGGGTTTAGTGTTGATAACTTGTGTTTTCTGATGGATGATTTGAAAGGAATTGTTGATGATGATCTGGAAGAGATGGATATTTTGAGCCAAATGGCATTGATCAATATCAGATCTCAAAAGTTTTACAAAAGGACAGGTAGAAAATTCCCTGGTCTCTCTGGCAAAACCAAAGTTGGTTTTGATAAGAGCAAGTTGAGATGTCACAAGTGCCATAGACTTGGACATTTTGCTAGAGAGTGTAGATCATCTGGATCTAACTCATCTGCACCCTTTATGACTTTTCCAAGCAATAGCTCACAATCCAAAGGGCAACATTCTACTAGTTCTGATCATCACTCACAAATTCAATCATCTCCTGCATTCTTTGTTCCTCAAAGTCCAATGCCATATCCTTATCCATGTTTTTACATGCCTCAGTCTAGTCAGGTTCCTGTACCCATGGCTCAACAACCACATGCTCTACCTGATCCTCAACCATCTCAAACAAATCAACAATCTCAATCTCAATCACATCAGAGCTTTTCACCCCTGAGGTTGTTGACTGGAGCAGCTTACCAGATGATGTCTCTGGTTATTCTGAACAATTATTTGCTGGTGCTGGTCAACATGGTGTGAAAACCCTTTTGGAAATCTTGCTCTAATGGCCCTGGAGTCTACTGATGGAAATACTTCATCATCACAGGTACCACAGGTATCTTCTGAGGCTAAAGCCAAGTTATGTCTGAGTCATGCATAGCTGCTTTTGTTTCAATAGGGAAGCAAATGTAGCTTTAATTAATCAAAAACCTTGACCTAGAAAAAGTAATTTCCAAAAGAAAAGCTGAGTTTGAGTCTGTTCTAAAAGATAAGGATGAGGAGATTTATAAACTAAAATGTCAATCACTGATGAAAAAGCAAAGGTAGAGGTCATTTGGAAAATCACAAGAATATCAAAGAAACACTTGCAAGCTACTCAAGTTTAATTGTGAAAGTTGGGTAACATCATGCAAGGGATTTGAAATGCTTCTCAGTAAGCAAACAGCTTCTAATGTGAAGTTTGGGATTGGGTATAATCATACCATACCTCCTACAGATTTTACTCCCAAGCTAGAAGTGAAATCTGAAGGTGATTGTAATTCCCAAACCACATCATCATGTGTCTCATCCTCAAGTGATAATTCAAAATCAGAGGATGAAGTCAGTGTTATTACCTCAGCTAATCAAAATTGCTGATGGTCCCACTGCTTCTAAACACATGATCAAGAAGAAACTGAGTAATTCAGGTGTTGTCCCACAAAGTACTCAAAGTACTGAAGGTCAAAACAAACACCTGAAGAGCATTTCAAATCAGAGAAAAACTAGCATTGCTTGACAACTACTGAAAAGTCTAACAGGAAGTTCAAAAGTACTGATAGAAAACTTCTGAAGAACAAATCTTCAGTTGTTGCAAATCCTTCAGTAATTACCAAAAGTACTGAAAGGAAGAAAGTACTGAAGAACAAATCTTCAGTAGTTTCATCATCTTCAGCAGTTGATCAACAAAAGATGAAAAGGAAGCCATGTGAAATATGTGGTTTGTTTAATCATCTTACTGATGAATGCTGGTATAACAAGGTTTAAAATTCAACAAAGAGAAAATCATTAAGAAGAAAATGCATAAATGAAAGATGAATTTCAAACCAAGTTTGTACCACAATCATCTCATCTGATAAACCAAAGTTTTCCAAAAAGTTAAAAAGAAGGAAGGGGTTTGTCACAAAACAGCTGAAAATATTCCTCATGGAATATCAAAAACCCAGACTAAGTCTGTGTCTTTTAAAAGGGAGGATGTGGTGAATCACAAGAACAAATCACCAACAAGTACTGATGTGTCAACTGAGTTGAAAGCTTTGACAACCAATCAGACACAACTTGTTATGATGGTTCAACATCTGTTGGAAGAGTTAACCAATTAGATGTTTCTGTGATTAAACCACTGAAAAGGAAACCTAAGCCAAAATCAAAGGAATGCTTTCAGCACCATCTACATCTTCAAAGGCTGTTAATCATGCAAAATCAGTTAGTTTAAAATCTGTTGATGAAAACAGATCAAAAACCAAATGGTTTGGGTCTCAAAGGCTAACTAATTTTTATGCAAATGCAGGGTTCTTCAGCATGCCAAAGAAGCATCTGGTATGTAGACAGTGGAGGATCTATGCATATGACAGGGAGCAGCTCTCTTCTTTATGATTACTCTCAAGGGAAGAAGGGATTTGTTTCATTTGGAAATTGATGCTAAGGGTTACATCATAGGAAAAGGATTTGTCTCAAATGGGGAAATAAGGTTTGATGATGTTAACCAGTGGAGAACCTCAAGTATAATCTGCTGAGTGTCAGTCAAATGTGTGATAAAGGGCATGTTGTATTTTCACAAGTCAGAACTGCCGGATTCTGTCTTCTAAAGTTTTGAACAAGATTGACAAGATATTGGATGAATATACTCTCCTGAAGGCCAACAGGATTGGAAGAGTATAGCCTTAGATTTATCAAAGAAAATTGATCTTAAAGGCCATCCATGTCTGTTCTCTAAAGCCTCTCCTCAAGAATATGAACTATGGCATAGAAGGCTGGTCATGTGATTCTTAAGAACATAATCAGTTTATTCATCATGGTTTAGTGAGAGGTTTGCCATTAAGGAGTTCAAATGTGATGACAACTGTCCAGTTTGCTTAAAAGGAAGCAGCACAAAGTTCATTCCGTCCAATAAAAGAACCCAAGTCCACTACCTGCTTGCAATTACTACTGCATATGGATCTCTTTGGTCCTGTTAGAGTAATGAGTATGGCAAAGAAAAAATACTGTCTGGTAATTGTGGATGATTATTCCAGATATGTATGGACTTTCTTCTTACATTCCAAAGATGAGGCTGCTCAAATCATCATTTATTTTGTGTTGCATGTGGAAAAGCAGCATTCACTTCCAGTCAAATGTGTGAGAAGTGATAATGGCACAGATTTAGGAATCACACTCTTGATGAATTCTATTTGTCTAAGGGAATCAAGAGACAATATAGCATTCAAAGAACTCCTGAGCAAAATGGAGTGGTGGAGAGAAAGAACAGGACCCTTATTGAAGCCGCAAGGACAATGTTGGCTGACTCAGGTTTGCCACTAACCTTTTGGGCTGAAGCTGTCAACACAGCTTGCTATGTACAGAATAGGGTGTTAGTGAATCAGAGGTTGATGAAGACTCCTTATGAGTTATTACATCATTTTGGCCCCTCTAATTTCATTCTTTAGAGCATTTGGGTGTCCCTGTTATATTCTTAACACAAAGAATCCACTTCAGAAGTTTGAATCCAAGGTGGATGCAGGGTATTTTGTTGGGTATTCATCTACTTGCAAGGCATACAGAGTTTTTAATTGCAGAACAAAGATTGTTGAAGAAACTTTGCATGTCAAGTTTAATGAATCTCCAAAAGACAAAATTCCTCAAAACCCTGTGGAGTTGTTTGATTTGGACATACTGCAATATGTTCCATATCAGTCTCCACCTGTTATTGTTTCTGAGGTTCCATCATCTCCATCTGATGGTATAAATGCAAGTTGTAGTGATCATCTGCCTGTGTCTACTACACTTGATGTTCCTGTAGCTTCAGCAGTTCCATCCACAACAAATGCTGATGAAATCTCTGAATCCTCTACTTCATTTGAACTGCCATCTCATTCTAGGTTTCAAGAGTCTGAATCAACATCTGTTGCTGCTGAATCTCCTACAAACACTTGCACAGATATTATTGAGTATCAAGAACTGAAGAATCATCCCATGTCCCAGATCATTGGTGACATTAATGCTGGTGTTTCAACAAGAAGTCAATTGTCCAATTTCTGTCTCTATGCTCTCTTCATCAGTCAGCAAGAGCCAAAGAATTATCATGTTGCATTAAGGGACAATGGATGGGTTGAAGCCATGCAGCTTGAGCTTCTTCAATTTCAAAAGCAGCAAGTGTGGGAACTGGTTCCTCTACCCCAAGGTAAGTGTGCAATAGGCACTAAATGGGTGTTTAGGAATAAAACTGATGAAAAAGGCCAAATTGTCAAGAACAAGGCCAGACTGGTTGTACAGGGGTTTTCACAAGAAGAAGGTATTGATTATGATGAAACCTTTGCCCCTGTAGCCAGACTGGAGGCAATCAGATTGTTCTTAGCTTATGCTGCTTTCCATAACCTTAAAGTTTTTCAAATGGATGTCAAAAGTGCATTTTTATATGGTAAAATAAAAGAAGAGGTTTATGTGTGTCAACCACCAGGTTTTGAAGATCATAAACATCCAGATTGGGTGTATAAGCTTGATAAGGCTCTTTATGGGTTGAAACAAGCTCCCAGAGCCTGGTATGAAACACTATCTAACTTTCTTCTTCAAAATAATTTCACTAGAGGCTCCATAGATAAAACTTTGTTCATTAAGAAAGTAGGCATGCATAAGCTCCTTGTTCAAATTTATGTAGATGACATTATTTTTGCATCCTCTGATCCACAGTTGTGTGATGCCTTTACTAAATTGATGCAACAAAAGTTTGAAATGAGTGCCATGGGAGAATTACAGTTCTTTCTGGGTTTGCAAATCAAACAAATGGCTGATGGAACTTTTATTCATCAGTCAAAATACACAAAGATTTGTTAACCAAGTTTGATTTACAAAACTGTAAGCCCTGTTCTACTCCCATGTGCAGCAACACACAACTGGATGCTGATCAGAAAGGTAAAGCAGTTGATGAAACTCTTTACAGATGTATGATTGGTTCCTTGATGTACCTTACAGCTTCTAGACCAGACATATTGTTTGCAACTTGTGTCTGTGCTAGATTTCAGGCTGCACCTAAAGATCCCATATGATTGCAGTCAAGAGGATCTTTAGATATTTGCAAGGAACTCAATCTCTAGGACTTTGGTATTCCACTGGGCACTCTTGCAAATTAGTTGCTTTCTCTGATAGTGACTATGCAGGGTGTAAGTTAACCAGAAAATCAACTTCTGGTGGATGCCAATTTCTAGGCAACTGTTTAGTTTCTTGGCAGAGTAAGAAACAAACTTCAGTTGCTACATCCACAGCTGAAGCAGAGTACATTGCAGCTGCAAGCTGTACATCTCAGGTACTCTGGCTTCAAAATCAATTATTGGATTATGACATTACAGAGACTAAGACTCCTTTACTAATGGATAGTGCTTCAGCTCTTTGTATTGTTAAGAATCCTGTCCAGCATTCTAGGACCAAACATATTGAGATCAGACATCATTTTATCAGGGATTGTTATGAAAAAGGTCTGATTGATCCAAGTTTGTGCCTAGTGCTGATGAGCTTGCAGATATATTTACTAAGCCTTTGGACAGTGCAACTTTCCATAATCTTGTGCTCAGGCTTGGTATGCTGCAACTAGAATAATTTGACAACTACTGATGCTCTTAGTTAATAAGTACTGATGAGCATTAGTATAAAGCTGTCAAAAATAAGTGTTGATAAGTCATTTTATCTTCAGCAGCTTTATAACTACTGAAGACTAAACTACTTAAAAGTACTGAAGTACTTCATTTGTTGAAAAGTACTGATGTAGTTCAAACTACTGATGTCTTTATAATAGATAAGTACTGATGACCAATGAAACATCTGAAAATCAGATGATCTGATGAGTAAGTGTTAAGGTCATTGAAACAGCTGAACTTTGTGAATTGACGACAACAACTACTGTTTCATTTCAAAACAACTGAAGCCAAAACCAAGTCTTCAGTAGTTTACAACTACTGATGACTAACACCAAGTCTTCAGTTGTTTACAACATCTGAAAGTTAAAACCATGTCTTCAGTTGTTTTCTAACAACTGATGACTCACACCAAAACTTTCAGTTGTTTTCTTTCAGCCGTTTCATAACCTATAAATACCTAACCCTAACTTCAAACTTTTCATAACTCACTTTCCAAACGTTCATCTTCCATTAATGGCGACCATGCAAATCAAACCTCGACACAACTGTGTCGCTTACCTTACCAAATCAGCCTTTTGGACCAAGTTTGATGCTGCCATTGATCTGATGGTTGATTCCCAATATCACACAGCCTTCCTCTTGAATCCTACCATCTATCCCGATACCCTTCGCCAATTCTGGACAAACGTCACTGTTCATACTGCTGAGAATGATGACTCGATCACTCTCCAGTCGTTTGTCAACCAGAAAACAGGTGGTCATCACTTCTGAGATCATTCGTCAAACCCTAGACCTGAATGATGCCACCTATGTCACCAGATACCCCAAAGGCACCATTGATTTATCCTTTGTTAACCATGGCTATGAGGGTGACCTAAGTGCTACTACTATTCTGAAGAAGCACTTCCATGATGCTGAGCGTCTCATTTTCCATATGATCAATGTCTGTCTTGCCCCCAAAACATCTTCATGGGATCAAATGTCATCCAGGTGGCAACAGGTATTGTATTCTATCCTTGAACGCCAAAGCTAAATTTTTCTGAAATAATATTTTTGGAATTAAAAGATCTGGCAATGAAACCTGTGGCTAATAGATGGATATTATATCCAAGTTTTCTTATGGCCATAATTCTTAATCAATTAAAATCTGATGGCCTTGTTGGCCTTGGAGTCCCTGCTATGGTAGTTTTGCCAGAAGTATACTCCAGGCACAACTCAAATCCACAACTCAAAGAGGCTGCCAAACTGCTAAAACCCAAGCAGAGGGAACCCACAGCCTCCACCTCCAGATCTAAAGTCCCCTCCAAACCAAAATCCAAGAAAACCAAAAAGGCTACTCAGGGAGTTGAGTCCCCTGATGATGCCCCTGCAGCACAAACGCAGGATGAAACTACTAGCCTAATCCCCTTGTAGTTTCAAAGACTCTACCAGCTGAAACCGCTCAGGTATCCTCTCAACAGGATCCTGATGCAACCAACATTGGGGAAACCACATTACTGGAATCTCTCTCACTTGAGAAGATTGCCATTGAAGAGCACCATTCACCCCAGGTGCAATCCTTTTCACCTCTATCTCCCACTGAAACCACCCCTACAAGCCCAACTGCAGTCATTGCACAAGTGCTGACTCAACTACATTCCTCTACCCCTCCCCAGAAACCTGTTAACACTGGGAAAACCTCAACAGCTGAGGGAGAGGATTATAATGTAGTTGACAACCCACAGCATAGGGATTACAAAGTTCAATCTCCCAGTGTAGATGAGGAGACTAGAACATCTGGTGAGGCTACCTCTTCCCCTGTTTCAGCACATGAACAGGATGAAGCTGGTATCATCTCTAAGACCTCACCAGAGGCAACTGCCAATGAAGGACTTAATCCTGAGGCAGGAAGTCCCCAGTTCCAAGACAAAGGGGCACATGTGAATACTGATCTACACTCAGCACATGTTCATCCTGATTTACTCAGGAGGTCAGCTGATTCAGCTAAAACTGATGATGACCTGGGCTTTTTCTTTGAAGTTCTAGCCCAAAACACCATTCTTGAGGCTGAGGTATGCAGATTACAAGAACTGCTTGCCAAAATGTCTCAGGAATCAAGTCCATCTGCCCCAATTCACCCACAGATGGCAGCTTCTGTTGAAGCTCTCCCAAACACTGAGCCACTCTCAACAAATCAGCCACCAGCCTCTGTTTCAGGCACCATTTCTCAGGGAGAGAACCCCTCTGAGCAAATGGTTGCTGCTTTTAAATCTTCCTTACCTCTCATCACTCCCATCATCACTACTATTGTCCATCAAACCATTGATGAGAGGATTTCCTCAAATCTTCAAACCCTTGTTGATGATGCTGTGTCAAAGAAACTTTCTGACATTCAAACCCCTGAACCCAATGCAACCAAAAAGGGGGAGTCTAAGTCAGTGAAAGAAGATAAAAGAAAGAGAGTTGAAGAGGAAGAAGTCAAAGAGAAGAAAGGAAAAGAGATAATCACTTACAAGAAAAGAAAAAAGTGCTGAACAGACTGAGGATGAGAAGAAGTTGGAGGAAATGATCAAAGAAGCTGATGAGCAACACAGCAGATCCATGGATAAGATCATTGATCAGCTCTTCAGACAAGGCTTTGACACTGCCAAACTTGATTCTGAGATCAGAAGGCTAGAGATTCAGGAGATTGAAAATAGATGGGCAAGCTGCAATGAGAAAGAAAGGGAAAGATTGGAAGCTATGATCAGATTCTTATCAAAACACTTGGGAAGACCTATCATTGAAGTAAAGTCATGGTCTAGAGATAGTATTTTGGAGATAACCACCAAAATCTGCTCTTCTGAAACCTTCAACAAAGGTTTGATCATAGAAGCTCTGGATGAAGCTGGTGCTGGGAAAAGGTCTGACATGGCTAAGTTATCCAAAGCCACCCTCACAACCAAAATGATAGAGCAGCCTTTACAATCTCCCTTACCAAAACAACCCTCAAAATCAACCTCACAACCTCCAAAACAATCAACCTCACAACCCTCAAAACAACCAACCTCACAACCATCAAAAAAACCAACCTCACAACCCTCAAAACCAACTCCTTTACCCAAGAAACCCACTCAATCAACACCAGTGATGCACCTAAGAGAAAGAGAAGGGTGTTGAGGATGGAAGAAGAAGAAGAAGATGATGAGGAGGATAGTCTGCCAATCTCTGCTGTGATTAAGATGAAGAAACCTGAGCCTAGGAGTCAACCAACAACAATCACTCCTGATACTCAAAGGCAAATGGTTAAGTGAAGATTGAAGAAGAAGAACAGCAGAAACAACACGATGAGCAGCTGTTAAGGATGGTTGATAAGGAATTTCTAAGTCTTCATCCATACAAGCTATGAAGAAACATGCTCAGAGGTTGTATGCTCTCAGATTTACTTTCAGTATCAGAAAGAGAGAGTAAGGATTTGGCCTGACCCCAGAGTTAGTGACAGGATTCATAAGAAAAATATTCCAAGTAGATACAATGGCCAAGTGAGAAAGACTGTGGATTTGTGATAATGCTGGCCATTGTAGTGTCACCCTGGGAAATCCTTGATGATTTCAAGCGAGCTTACAAGACTAAGATGACCCCACAAACTTTGTTGGAAAACAAAATGGTGAAGAAGGGGTTAATTTACAAGAAGCTTGAAGAAATCAAAAGAAATGAGCTCCAGTTGTTACTTGAAGGTACTCATCCTGATGAGTTTGCTTACAGAGAAATAACAACTGTGGAGCTGAAGAATGGAAAGACTGTGAGATACTTGTCTGAGTACTATGGGCCTGAGTTCTTCTTTGAGAGTGAAGCTGAAGAACTCACAATTGAAGATAAAGTTGTTCTTCTAGAGGCCTATGTCAGAGAGTCTTACAGACTCATCATTGGGAAGTAGGTTTAATGATTGGGGTAACAGCTCTGTGTCCAAATTCCCCAAGACAGAGTTCCCATTCATCTTTTGCCAATCAAATTTTTGAAACCTCTTCCTGGCCTGAGCTTGACTTGGTGATTTCTGAGCTGATCCAGAAAATATGTTTGCCAATAAGTGGGACTTCAATAAGCTTAAAGGTTTTGGCTGCATTGGTTCAGGGGGAGTTTGTTGGACCAAAAGAACCAATGAGCCAGATCAGAAAAACCTTTAAGTCCCACAGACATCACAACAACTGAAGAGATCTACATCAGCTGAAGAAAGTCTGAAGACAAAGTCTGAAGACAAAGTCTGAAGATAAAAGGCTGAAGACAAAGTCTGAAGACATATGTTGAAGACAAAGTCTGAAGACCAAGTTCTCAGAAGTTGTCTCAAACAGCTGAAGTGTTTTACTTTCAGTAGTTGTAATGTTTTTACTTTTCAGTAGTTTCCTTTCAGTAGTTTTATTATTGTAAAACATCTGAAGTTATTACACTTCAGATGTTATAGCAGTAGTTGTAATTTTGTTTTACACTTAGCTTTTTGTGAAGGTGTCCTCAGTTGTTGTGGACATCTTCAGTAGATTAGTTATTTTCAGTAGTTTGTTAAATCAGTTAGATGTCACTATCAAGTGACATCAGCTGACGTCACATTCCTTTATAAAAGGAATGTTGACCTAGTTGTTTTGCAACCGAAGCATTAGCGTGAATGAAAATATTCCATTAACAGAAAAGTTCTCTCTCTATAATCGTCATAGTGTGATTGCATATTCATACTTGTCTTGCTTGAATTTGATCTATTTCTGTTATATTCCGCTGCAAATTCAAATCTAATTGATCAAACTAGATCCGATCCTATCAGAACCTTATCCCCCTCAACACATAATCCTTCTTCAACATGTAGCACTTCTTGTTATCAAATACAACTTTGATCCTTTATCACAAACCTGGGGCTAAAAGTAAGTTGTTCTGTAGTTGTTGAACGTAGTTAACCTTATCAAACTTTACTTTCTCGTTTCACACTTCACCTTGAGCGGTGATGTAACCGCCTTTGTTCCAGCAAATGAAAAATGTCCCCCTTTAATTTGTTAGACGTTGAAAAGGAGAGATGAATTCCCTGTCATGTGCCTGGACGCCCCACTATCAATAATCCAGGTATTAGTGATAGCATTGTAGCGGACACCCTGCAAATACAAAGGAAATGATTAGTTTAGGTTTGGGACCCAAGCTTTAACTAGCTTGGGTGACCCAGAGGAATCACACATCATAAATTCAACCCATGGTCCATTAGAGGATGAGGGCACATCCTTCTTCTTCTTGTCCTCACTATCAGACACATTGCTTGATTTTTCTTTCCATAAACCAGTTTTATGTATGGCATGTTTGTGGTAAACATATGACTGGCATATGGTTTGAACTTTAGGTTCACTAAAACTCTTAGTTGGAGTATTAGATCTCATTTTAGAAAAACTGGGTTTTCATCAAAAAGTTCAATTTTCTTCCTAGGCGTCTGATAATAAGGACAATTAGGAGAGATATGTCCTCGTTTTCCACAACTGTAGCAAGATCTTACTTCTACAGATTGAAGAAAACTTTTATGTGGAGTTGAGTTTGCTAAAGGCGTGAGATGTGTTAGGTTGGGTTTTTTCACTTCTTTTTAGTTTTTCAGCTTCTTTAACAAAATTAATGTTTTGACGTTTTGAACATCTTTAATTTTGGTTTACTTGGACTTTGATGAATAACACGTTTATTGTTAACCGGTTTAGTCATTTTGGGTTCTGAAATCAACGTTTGTGAACCTGACCTTACATTAACCCTTTCAATTTCATCATTCAAATTCTCAACCGGCAGTTTTCCTTTTGATTTCAAAGTAGAATCCTTCTGTTTAGTGCCAGATTTCACCGGTTTACCCGTGGAATCAGGATCACTAACCAGAGGAGTGGAATCAAACTCTTCAGTGACTGGAGATTCTGAGTTTGTTGCTCTGAGCTCTTCCTCAACCAAGTGATTTACCACATTCACAGCTTCTTCGGTATCTGACATTGCTTGCTCAACTATGATCTCACCTTCACTAGCAGATCCATCATCTCGTGCCTCAACAAAGGCAATATTTGATTCACCCGGAGACACAAATCGGAAGGACCAGTCTTGCCCTTCATCACCATGAGCAGTCAAGGCTTTTGTCTCTTTGCTTGAAGATGTAGTTCCACTCATGTCTTTGGCTTGACGGTTGAATGTTGGAAATGGGTTTCCATTACCAGCTTTCTTGGGCTTTTTACATTCACGTTTAAAATGCCCCTTTTCACCACAGTTGAAGCAAGTGACTTTGGTTTTGTCAAAACCAAAAGTCGTATCTTTAGTGGCTACCAGATTCTGCCCTGTCTTTTTGACAAACTTCTTTGCTCTTCTAACAGCACTAGCCAGGGCCCACATTATGTCCATCCTTTCTAACTCATTCTCGTCAACTTGCTCATAATCCTCATCTGCAAGATGACAATTTCCAATCTTACCGGCAACTAGACCATCATAAGATTGTACCACTGCTGCTAGAAGATCCATATGCTCCTTAGCCACTTCCACTGTGATATTACCGAGATTCTTTGTCTTCAACTTTGTAGTATTAGCCTCAGGAACTGTGTACTACAGCCAGATGACCCTGACATTTCGGTTCCTGATGCAGTGGTTTGGAAAGGAGCAGAAGAACTAGACACGAAAGCTGTTTGTAATGATGCTCCTGAAACAACTAGAGTTGGAATTGAGTTGTAAAGTGAAGGATTCTGAACATAGGATCCTTTCTTCGACTTGTATTTCATTCTCAATTCTTCCTCTCTTAACTTCAAGATGAAGTCATTTATGTCTAATGTTGCAAGAATGTCGTTCTGTCTCAGATTAGACACAAATAAATCCTATTTCTCAGGCAAACCATCAGCAAAGCTTGAAACTTTATCTTCCATTGATGTGGTTACGCCATGAGTGTGCAGCTCACTCATTAGATGATAGAATCTGTCAATAATATCATCTAAGCTCTCATTCCCTATCGGAGAGAAATTGTCAAATTCCTTTTTAAAAGCTTTTGCCCTCAGTGCTTTCAGAGCTGTATTCCCTTCGTATCTCTTCTCCAAAGCATCCCATAACTTCTTAGCCTGCTTGTTCTCAGAGAACTGATGAAAAATGTCCTTTGATATCGACTGAGTCAACAAGGCATAAACTTTCTTCTCAGCATTGAAGAGAACCTTTTGAGTTTCACTCATTCCTCCCAAGGTTAACTTGACTCCATTAGCACTGACTGGTATTGTGTAACCAGTCTCAATAGATGTCCAAAGATTGGGATCAACTCCATGTAAGTAAATCTTAAACCACTGTTTCCACTGAGGATATTCATCTAACGTTAACAACTTTGGTGGTTTATTATGATTACCAATCTCATTCTCCAGAAGTAGTAAGTTCTGAGGCGTAAGTCCTTTCCGGCAATAAACGCAGCAAATTGATCTTCCATTTCTATAAACTTGGTACTTAGAGAACAGAACAGTTTTAATCGTGCGAATGGACAATGAGTATGGATCACTCGTGCGAATGAATGGTGCGAATGAATTCAATCGTGCGATTGGATTCAGTCGTGCGTATGAACAGGACGATTGGAATCAAACGACTGGAGTTGTTAAGTCGTGCGAATAAGGAATGCGACTGGGTTCATTTGTGCGAATGGACTATACGAATGAGATCAATCGTATGAATGTGCTAATCGTGCGACTGAAGGCTGCTGTTTTTGCAAAATCAAAGATTTTGACACTTTGACACAAAATACGATTTTTCTAAGAATCCTAATCTGCCGTATATTGAAAAATCAAAACTTTAATGTCAAAAAATGTCGAAAACACCTTTAGAAGTAAAGTGGTGACTCTTTTGATTAAAACGTAGGTTTTTTTGACACCAAACCTAATTGAATCAAACGCAAAATCAAGAGCCAAGGCTCTGTTACCACTTGTTAGGGACCGTGTACGGACGGAGTACTAACTGATTCTGCGTTTATACCGGATCAAATAGTGTGGAATCCTATTTATTTGGCGATCTAATCAGTGAGAACGATAACCCGATCGGTATAAGATTGAACTAAACGTTAAGAATGAGTAGGAATCGATTAGGAACGAACTATTAACTTGGACAGGCTGTTTTGGACTCTCTGGATGGCTAGGGTTTATGTGTATTCGCAATATCTCTTCAAATGTTATGTTTTTCCACGAATTAGGTGGTATTTATAGGTTAGGGGTTTTCATTCGTACGACTGAAACATTAGCATGGTTCAGTCGTGCGACTGAATCATGCGATTGAGTCATACGCACGACTGACGGTTTAGTCGTGCGACCGAGTCAATCTTATGACTCAATCATACGACTGATCCAGTCTCCTGGTTCAGTCGTGCGACTGGTCTATAAGCATGATGTATTTATGCGTATGGTCCATAAGTATGGTCCACTAGCATGAATAATCACCCGACTAGGTTGAACATAATGCTCAATCATTATTGACTTAGAATTATGTACAACAACCTCAAACCTATATAAGAAGTTCATACATATGAATCAAAGATAAATAAACATCAAATCATATATCATATTTCATTGCTTTGTCAAATTACACATATGTAAGACAAGAAAGACTTTTACATTTAAGCACATAAACTAGGAACACATGTATCTACAAGTTGGTAACTGTACTAACTGATAAGAAATGAACAATGGAATAAAGTATGGTCAACTACATGGGCGTGGGAAAGCACCATGTAGTATCTTAGAGATTTGCAATGGAGTGTCAGAAGGACCATACTTATGTCCACTGGTTCTTAGTAGGTTCTTCTGAAGGTTAACTTGCTTCGAAAGAACAAGTTCATTCGAATCCACTTATACTTTGGAAGAGGCTACTTTTTTCGAGGATTGAGACATTCTTCATGTCTTCATACTTCGGAAGTCATTGTCTTGATTTCTTCTAAGTGTTGAACTTTGGAAGAAGGAAGACTTTGTATTCGGAAGTTGGAGTTTCTCTTCGGAAGCTCCATCAGACTTGAGCTTCAGAAGCTCAGCATTTGCCTTTGAAAGTTCTTCATTTGCCTTCGGAAGTTCTTCATCAGTTGCATCAAAATAGTCTAAGTGTTAGTTTTGGTTGCACCAGCCTTACTTGATCCAACAAACTCCCCCTAGGCTAATACTACTAAAACTTCACTTGTTTCTGCTTCTCAAAACTTTCAGCACCAGGGAGAGAAGATGTTTATCTGTCTCTTTGTTCTTTCCAGATGTGGTGCTGAGAAGCTTGTACAAATCATTCGTGGATAGGAGATCCAGTCTGTCACTTTGAATGATATGTACCCTTTGTTGTGGCCCTCTGAAGAGAGTTAGTTGATGGGAGTTGTACTCATACTCACATCTAACTATAGACTCAAGTTCAGGACCTTCAACCATTTAACGAAAGGCTTTGCCTTTGGTTGCTGATCCTTCCCTTTCATCTTTCTCTTTGAGCTTCAACTTCTCTTCAATCTTGGTCCTAGCGGTTAGCTCGGCTAGATGAATACTGCTCAAATGATTTCTGATATGAGTAGCTATCTTAGAGTTGGAGGGGTTGGAGAATGGCTTCTCTGCACACTCAGTAATATCAAACCTACTTAAGTGCAACAGAGATTAGGCATTAAGCCTGTTATCTTGCCATTCTCTATCTCAACAACAAAGTTGTGAGAAGAGTCTTCGAACCTCCACTAGATTATCTTTTTTCTTGGCACAAGGGGATGACTTGGTACTCTGTCCCCTTTCTTTGAATCCAGTAGAGTCACCAACCTTCTTCTTAGCTTCTTCTCTTCTTCATTTAGTGAGTCAGAGTTTAGACCAAGGAATTTAATGGCTTGGTCCAATATTCCTCTTGACAGATCAAGGAATTGTTCTCTAGTGAGGGAACATGAGGAGCCATCAACATAGGTTAGCTTGACTGACCCCTCCTCACAGGAGATATCACTTAAAGTAGTACAATTGATGAGCTTCGTCTTGATCTCCTTGAATTCTTCTAAGGAGGGATGTTTGGAAGACTGAGATGATGACTTGGGTGGTTGTTGGGTAGGTAATGATGTTTGGATTCTGGGGAGTGTTTTGGGTTTGAGGATGGGTAGTTGAGGTGAGGAAGAGGGTAAGGAAGAGGGTATGGTTGATGGTATGGGTTCAAGAGTGTATGGCTCAGAGGTTGGCTCGGTTTTGATGGGAAAAGGGAAAAGGGATTGGTTCAGGTTGAGGTTGGGGTTGAGGTGTTGGTCTGGAAGTCATCCCTTGTACTCTCCTGTACATCTCTTTCCTTCTTCCTGCATGAATGTCAGCTTTAATGTCACTAACATGTTACTGCAGGGTCTTCTCAGATATAGGACTCACTTGCCTGCCAAAGAAGCCATGAGCCCTTAGATAGTCTTTCATCCATGCTTTGTCATCTAGCTCTTGACAACTGCAAGTCCAGCTTCTTCCTCCTTCTTCTTCCTCTCTCTCAGTTTCTCCTTGGCAGCCTTCTTTCCCTCTTTCTCCATTTGATCTTGCTATTTCTTAAAAAGCCATAAGATCATGTCATGTTGTGAGGAGTTAATTCCTCAAGAGAGAATCCCCTGGAGCTTAGGAAAACTATCCTATCACTCCTCAACTGCTGGTTTGCTTCTTCTTTCTTTCTCCTCCTTTCTTCCTCTAAGGCCAAACTTATTGCTTCTTCTTTTTGCTCAATCTGCAGCAGAGTTGCCTTTTCTAACTCAATTAGCTACTCTAGTGGTAGCAGGGGCACATCTTCGCTAACAACTCCAAGATTGACAAGCCTGTCAATGATCTCCTCCCTCTTCTTATTGTTGATAGCCTCCTGGTTGGCTGCAACTGCTTTACTACTTGCAGCTAGCAACTTCCTAGTGGGAAGTCTACCTTTTCTTTTAAGCTTTTCTAACCTTTCTTCCTCTTAAAGTTCTTCCGCAGTCATCTTCCTCTTCCCTTTGATGTCTTTGGAAGATTAAGACTTTGGAGGTTCTTGTGTAGAGGTTAAAGGTTGAGAGGTGGTGATTGGAGCAAGTGGTAGTGATGGTCTTTGAGTGACGGGTAGGCTGAGAAAGTCCTCACTATTTAACTCAGATGCTAGTTCAAGAATTGCATCTGTGACAATTAGATTATCGGATAGAGAAAAGAACCCTTCAGCGGCTTCAATCTCGGCTTCGGAAGTTTGAATTGGTTCTTCCGAGGCTTTGTCTTCAGCTTCGGAAGTCTATGGGATTGCACTTTCTGTCCCAACTGTTTTAGTTGCTGGGCCATCAGTCCTCATTTCCTCTTCGAATTCAATCTCAGGTTCAATTTGGACCTTAGGTTGACCAACTTCTTGGACAGTGGTAGAAGGTGCATTCAACCTTCGAAGCTCCTCAGCTGCAAAGTACATCACATCAACATCTGGGCTTGGTTGTTCAATGGAAGATCCCATCAAGAACTTGGAAAAGAACCTGTTTAGATATTTAAGCATCCTTGGGTCCATTTGAAGAACAATTGGAGGAGGCTCAGGGAAAACTGTAGCTTGTTCAGTAGGATATCTTGAAGTTAGAGTTGAAAGTGCTAAACTTAGTGGTTCCTCTTTTTTTGTCTCTGAACACTCTCCCCCTTTTTGGTAGCATTATCTTGAGAGCTTGATGCGCTAGAGGAAGAGGTCAAGGAGACCTGAGTTGGTACATGCCTAACAGGTCTCTTAGTCTATTTCTCTGCTAGTTTGGCCTTGAGACTTTCAATCTCAAGTTGCTGAGTGGCAGACCTATCCTCTAAAGTTTTAACCCTGGATTCAAGGTTTGAGACTTTAGAAAGTAGGTCTCTTATGGTGAGTTGCAGACTTCCCTCATCTTTTTTTGAAGAATCATGGGGAGATGAGGTAACCTATGTTCATCCTCACCACAAGATGTGGTTTCTTGGCACCCTGGTGTCCCTTTCCTAATGATGTCTCTTCCAGAGTCATTAAAGGGCATGGTTGCCGTAGATTCAGTCTCAGAGATCTTACCACTATCCTGAGGATCCAATGAGGCTCCTTCAGTAGTGGCAGCTGAATCTACAAGAGTCCCCTCCATATCAGTGGGACTCACCTCAGTTTGGGCTTGCTGATGGGGGCTAGAGATAAGAGGTCTCTCTAGGCTTAGTTGATCCTTAAGAAGGTGTTGTGGATCAACTTCATTGCCTTGAAGAGACATAATCTCCTCATCAGTTCCAAGGATTCATTCGTTTATTCTTTACATTCCTCTTTTCATTATCATTAACTTCCGCTATACTTTACATAATACTTTACGTTCATTTCATAACCATACCACATAAAGCCACAAAATCATACATAATAGGAACATAAAGACAATACATCATAATCATACATCAAATTATCATATAATCATCATACATCATCCCTGAGAACATCCCAAGTCATTGCCTAAAACATCCTTTTTTCCTAAAAATTTTAGAAATAATTCTAAGTCTTTAGTCGCATGGGCATTATGCAGGCGCATGGCCTCTAAGGCGCATGAGAACACTTAGGCTCATGGGGAACTTTTGGGCGCATTGGCACTATGCGGGCGCATGGCCAACACTTAGTCATATTGGGCAACTTTCTAGGGGCATAGGCACTATGCAGGCGCATGAGCCTGACTTAGGCGCATGGGAACTTGGGCGCATGGGCAGGCTGGGCGCATGGGAACACTTAGGCAATTTAGGCATATCCTAAGCGCATGGATACAATTTGGGCGCATGGGTTTTCAGGCGTATGGGACTTAGGCGCATGGCCACACTAACTTCTAACTAACATTATAATTCAGTTCCAAATCCAATTCTAACATGTTCTAAGCTTAGCTCTAGCATTCTAAGCAACCTAAACATGCTCATAACATACATAACCATAAATCATCCCAAACTTACACCCACCCACATTTCACATACACATACACAAACGGGTAACTCACCCAACATCATAAAAACATTTAAACATGTATTTCCAGCCCTAAAATCAATTAAAACATGTAAAAATAGGATTCTAGAACTCACCTTTTTCAACTTTCGTGTATGACTTCTTCAACCCGAATGCAAAATAAGTTCAAACACCTAGAAACCCACCAAAAACACATATACGAACATACCAACGCATACATAAGCATAAACCCGAACTGAAATCAGTCAAGAACACCTCAAACATAGAATTGTTACCTTGAATTCGACTTCTTCTTGATCTTCCTTCAAAACCAGAAAGCTCTTTCTTTCTCTCTCTAAATCCGGATGCAAAAGGCCAAAGTAACATGGTATGGCGGTCATGTTACTTTATGCACCAACTTTTATACTTTTTGTCCTTTGTACACATTTAACCCCTCAACTTGGGATTTATTTATTTTCTTTCTTTCATTCCTCTTTTAAATTTTACAGGTGTTACAAAGACAAGACACATTTTGAAAAGGTTTTCAAATGAGATGAACTAATCAATGTTTATCATCCCAATAGTTGTAATAAGATACTTGAATCTTTGTTAATCATATGGTTTGGTGAACAAATCAGCATTGTGTTCATTTGAATCAACTTGTTTAGTTTAATTAGATTTTTCTCATGAATATCTCTAATGAAATGATACCTGATATCAATGTGCTTTGTCTTGGAGTACTTGACTGGATTTTCGGTAATGGAGATAGCACTATTGTTGTCAATGTGGATAGGAGGACTCATGAAGTGGAATCCAAAGTCTATCATATGGTTTTGAATCCACAGCAGCTAAGCACAGCAAGTAGCAGCAGCAATGTATTCAACTTCAGAAGTAGATGTCGAAACATAGGATTGCTGCTTGCATTTCCATGAGATGATCCTTCTACCAAAAAATTGACATCCTCCTAATGTTGATTTCTTGTTAATATTGCAGCCACTATAGTCACTATTAGAATAGCCATAGAGATTGAAATTACTATTCCTTGGATACCAGAGACCCAGTTTAGGTGCTCCTTTGAGGTATCTGAGGATTCTCTTGGCAGCGACTAAGTGAGACACCTTTGGTGCAGCCTGATATCTTGCACATATGCATGTTGCAAACATGATATCAGGTCTACTTGCTGTGAGATACATCAAAGAACCAATGATTGCCCTATACTGATGTTGATCAGTATCCTTCCCCTCAGAGTCAGGACAAAGATTATGATTTCTGGGTATGGGTGTCTTGGCTGGCTTACAATCTTTCATATCAAATCTTTCTAAAATGTCATTGACATATTTAGATTGATTGATAAAGAACCCTTATTCATCTGCTTCACCTGAATTCCAAGGAAGAAGTGTATCTTTCCCATGGAGCTCATCTCAAATTTCTTCTTCATAATACTCTCAAAGTCTTTACACATTTGGTCATTTGAGGAACCAAATATGATGTCATCAACATAGACTTGTACGAGCAAGATGTCTTTCCCAGACTTTCTTATGAATAAAATCTTTTCAATGGTACCTCTGGTGTAACCATTCTTTAGGAGAAACTGAGACAGAGTCACATACCATAGCCTAGGTGCTTGGTGCAGCCCATAGAGAGCTTTATCCAGTTTGCACACATAGTTAGGGTGCTGTGGGTCTTCAAATCCTGGAGGCTGGCATACATAGACTTCACTATCTATATCCCCATATAGAAAAGGCACACTTGACATCAAGTTGGTAGACAGTGAAATTCTTGCATGTAGCATAAGCAAGAAAGATCCTCACTGCCTCAAGTCTTGCAACTGGTGCGAAGACATCAGTGTAATCAAGTCCCTCCTCTTGAGTGTATCCTTGAACTACCAGTCTTGCCTTGTTCTTGATAATCAAGGCTCTATCATATCTCTTGTTCCTAAAAACCCATTTAGTGCCTATTGGTACTTGACTGGATGGTAGTGGACATAGGTTCCAAACCTTTTGTCTTTTGAATTGAAGAAATTCTTCTTGCATTGACTCAACCCGACTACTATCTTTCAAGGCTTCTTCTACTTTTCTAGGTTCCATCTGAGATAAAAAGTATGAGTACAGGCAGACATTCCTATTGTGAGTCTGTCCCCTTGTTCTCAAACCTTTAGAGACATCTCTAATGATGTTCTCAGCTAGATGAGTGTTGTGAATCCTAAGCCTAGGGATCACATCCTGTTGCAAAGATAGATCTAGATTGGACATATTTTGCTCTGGAAGTTGAACACTTGGACCAGCTGTTGTTTCATACTCTTTCAATCAGGACTGATTGAATGAAAGTAAAGCCCAAGCTACAGATGCTAATGTTGATATAAAGAAGGCTGAATGGGCAGCTTGTTTATCAAAAATGAAGGCCTAACGTGCACCTCCAAAGCTGAATGCCTACACCGAACTTTACCGAGTCAAGAAACATCAGAAAGTGTCAGGCAAGATCATCAATTGGGCCTACTTTGAAGATTTGGATGTATATGCTGTTAAAAGGGAGAAGGGGACTGAGTACTTCAGATATCCACATGATCTAAAAACGCTTCCCGGTTTTGAGCTAAACAGATTGGCATGTTTAGATCTTTTGTATGCCAACCCGAGAAAGATGTCGGGATGGTTTGAGAAATCGTTGAAGAAAGAATACCACACCAGATGGGTCAACTTCAGACCTCAACAACCTAAGCGGTTCATTCATAAGACTGAAGTTGATCCTATATTTGGAAGGCCTAAGGTGGTGTTGAAGTGGAGTCCCCCATGCACAACGTCTAAGATTCCTTTATAGGAGATGCCTCAGTACTTCACTCCACACTTCAAATGGTGGTATTATGACTGGAGGACGGGGGAAGCGGTCATAGTTCTGAACAGAGAAGGAAAGATAGAGACTATAAGGGTATTTGACCCAATGTGGCTTACCAACTTGTCTGCTAAAGATGTCTACACTTTATACAAGTGGCCACTTTTCTATGACATGCAAGATATTGTACAAGCTCTACGATTCCAACATGTTATACGGCTCTGCTTTGCATTTAAGATACACGCAGGAGTCACTAAAGAAGAGAAGTACAAGAAATTCCAAGAGCATGTGAAGAATGTTAGAAAAATAGTATAAACTAGGTCCAAGGGGGAGTTGTTGATACATCATGTTCCTTGTTTATGTTCTTAACGTAAAAGTCTTTCATTTCTTACACATTTGTAATGTAACTACTTAATGAAATATAATATGCTTTTGATGTTTATTTGTCTTTGAATATTTCATATTATTATTGTATTTGGTATAATTCATATATATGAACATTATATATAGGTTTGGGGTTGTTGTACATGATTCTAAGTCAATAATGATTGAGAAATGTGTTCAACTTAGTCGGGTGATTATTCATGCTAATGGACCATACTTATGGGTCATACGCATGAATGAATCATACTTATGGACTAGTCGCATGACTTAATCAGGAGACTGGATCAGTCGTATGACTGAGACATGAGACTGATTCAGTCTTACGACTGAACCTTCAGTCGTGCGTATGAATCAATCGCATGAGTCAGTCGCACGACTGAACCATGCTAATGGTTTAGTCGTATGAATGAAAACTAAAAACCTATAAATACCACATAATTCGTGGAAAAAAGAGACTTTAGAGAGACTTCGAAGATTTACAAACCCTAGCCGTCCAGAGCATCCTAAACAGCCTATCCAACTTCATAGTTCGTTCCTGATCGATTTCTAATCAATTCTTAACGTTTGTTTCATCGTTAGATCGATCAGGTTGTCGTTCTCACTGATTGGCTCGCCAATCAAATAGGATTCCGCACTATTTGATCTGGTCTCACACAGAATCTGTTAGTACTCCGTACGAAAACGCTCCTAACAAGTCGTATCAGATCTTTGGCTCGTGATTTTGCGTGGATTCAATTGGTTTTGGTGTTAAAACCTACGTTTTCAATCAAAAGAGTCACATTTTTCTTCAAAAAGTGTTTTTGACGTTTGCATGTGTTAAAGTTTCGATTGTTCATCAAACAACATATTAGGGTTTCTGGAAAATTCGTATTTTGTGTCAAAGTGTTCAAAATATTCGATTTTTTCAAACACTGCAACCTTCAGCCGCACGATTGGACTATTCGTACGACTGAACCCATTCGTATACTCTCATTCGTATGACTGAACTCAGTCGTATCTCTCATTCGCACGGTTAAGCAACTCCAGTCGGTTGATTACAATCACCCTGCTCATTCGCACAACTGAATCCAATCGCTTGATTGAATTCATTCGCTTCTTTCATTCGCACGAGTGACCCATTCGCATAGCTCATTCGCACGAGTGAATATGTCTTGTTCTAAGTTTACTAAGTTTATAGCAATGGAAGACCAGTTTGCTGCATTCACTACTGGAAAGGACTCGCGTATCCAGAACCTTCTACTTTTGGAGAATGAGATTGGAAACCACAACAAACCGCCAAAGCTGTTAACTTTGGATGAATACCCACAGTGGAAACAGCGGTTTGAAATCTACTTGAATAGAGTTGACCCAAACCTTTGGACATCTATTGAGACTGGTTTCACGGTACCAGTCAGTGCTAATGGAGTTAAATTGACTTTGGGGGGAATAAGTGAATCCCAGAAGACTCTGCATAATGCTGAAAAAAAGCATATGCCTTGTTGACTCACTCTATACCTAAAGACATATTTCATTAGTTCTCTGAGAACAAGCAGTCTAAGAAATTATAGGATGCTTGGAAAAGAGATACGAAGGAAATTCAGCTCTGAAAGCACTGAAGGCAAAAGCTCTTAAGAAGGAATTTGACAATTTCACTCCGATTGGGAATGAGAGCTTGGATGATATCATTGATCGATTCTATCATCTGATGAGTGAGTTTCACACTCATGGCGTGACCACATCCTTGGAAGATAAAGTCTCTAGTTTTGCTGATGGTCTGCCAGACAAATGGGATCCATTTGTGTCTAATCTGAGACAAAACGACACTCTTGCTACTTTAGACATAAATGATTTCATTTTTAAGTTAATGGAGGAAGAACTACGTATGAAATACAAGTCAAAGAAAGGATCCTATGTTCAGAATCATGCACTATACTATTCAGTTCCAACTCCGGTTGCTTCAGGTGCACCACTACAAACGGCGTTTGTGTCTAGCTCTTCTGCTCCTTCCCAAAGCAGTGCATCAGGAACTGTAATATTAGGGTCATCTGGAACCCAATACATAGTTCCTGAGGCAAATACTACAAAGTTGAAGACCGAGAATCTCGGAAATGTCACCGTGGAAGTTGCTAAAGAGCACATGGACCTTCTAGCTGCTGTTGTTCAATCTTATGATGGATTAGTTGCTGGTAAGATTGGAAACTGTCATATTGCTGATGCAGACTACAAGCAAGTTGATGAAACTAAGCTAGAACGCATGGATATTATGTGGGCCTTGGCTAGTGCTGTTTGAAGAGCCAAGAAGTTTGTTAAAAAGACGGGGCAAAATTTGGTTGCCACTAAAGATACAACATTTGGATTTGACAAAACCAAAGTCACGTGTTTCAATTGTGGTGAAAAGGGGCACTTCAAACGTGAGTGCGTAAAGCCCAAGAAGACTGGAAATGGAAATCCTTTTCCTACATTCAACCGACAAGACAAGGATAAGATTGGAGCTTCATCTTCAAGTCAAGAGTCTAAGGCTTTGTTTGCTCAAGGTGATGAAGGACAAGACTGGTCCTTCCGATTCGTTTTTCAGGGTGAATCAAACATTGCTTTAGTTGATACATTGGATGATGGATCTACAAGTGAAGGAGACATCATAGCTGAGCATTCACTTTCAGATATAGAAGAAGCTATGAATGTCGTTGATCATTTGGTTGAAGAATAGCTAAGTGCTACAAACTCAGAATCTCCAGTCACCGAAGAGTCTGACACTGCTTTGATGGCTGATTCTTCTAGTTCTACACAGGTATGTTCTAAAGACGAATTATTTGAAAAACATGCATGTACTGAATGTAATAAATTTAGGGAAAGCATTGATTTAAAATTTTACTAGGTTATTAGAATTATTAGAACATAATGAAAATCTAGTAAATGATTTACAACTCTGCACTGAAGCAAATCGTGTTTTAAAACAAAATGAGTACAGCTTCAAAGAAAAGATAGAACTGTTGGGGAAACAACTAAGGGAAACCGAGGTTGTTTCCTTAAATCAATCAAATGAAATCAAGTTCTATTTAAATTCTTTGGAGGAAAAACTAGAAGGAAAAAGCAGTTTTGCAAGTCAAAGTTGATTCATTAAAAAAAACTGCACAGTTTGGCAAGTTTCTCACATTGTTCAAAACCTAGTGAAAGAACGGAATGCAGGGGAAGGTCTGGGTTATAAGGTAGTACCTCCACCACATAAAATCCTTTTGAACACTAAATGTAGATCAATTAATAATAACCTAGTAAAGGATCATGTGGTGTCTACTCCTCTGGTCAGTGATCTAGATTCTATGGGTAAACCTGTGAAATCTGTCACTAAACAGAAGGATTCTACTTTGGGATCGAAAGATAAGATACTTGTTGAGGATTTGGGTAATTAAATTGAAAAGGTTAAATTAGAGTCAGGTTCACAAAAGTCTATTTCAGAACCTAAAAGGTCTAATCCAATAAACCTTAAACGTGTTAATCATCAACATCCTAATAAAATGAAAGTGAAAGATGTTCAAAATGTCAAAACAATTAAGTGTGTTAAAGAAGGTGAAACAACTAAACAGGAAGAGTCTTTAGCAAAACCCCGACCAAACTCAACCCCACATCAAAACTTTCCTCAAACCGTCGAAGGAAGATCCTGCTACAGTTGTGGAAAACGAGGACATATCTCTCTAAATTGTCCTTATTATCAGACAACTAAAAAGAAAATTGAACTTTTTGATGAAAAACCAAGATTTTTTAAAATTAGATCTAATGTGTCACCTAAGGTTACACCTAAGATTATTAGTGAACCTAAAGTTCAAACCATAAGCCAGTCATCTGTTTACCACAAACAAGCCTTACACAAAACTGGTTTATGGAAGATCAAAACAAGTAATGTGTCTGATAGTGAGAATAAAAAGAAGAAAGATATGCCCTCATCCTATGAAGGACAGTGGGTTAAGTTCATGATGTGTGATACCTCTGGGACACCCAAGCTAGTTAAGGCTTGGGTCCCAAACCTGAACTAATCAATTCTTTTGTATGTGCAGGGTGTCCGCTACATCGCTATCACTAATATCTGAGTTATTGATAGTGAGGCTTCCAGGCACATGACCGGGAATTCGTCTCTCCTTTTCAATGTCAAGCAAATTAAAGGGGGACACGTATTGTTCGCTGGGAATAAAGGAAGTTACATCACCGCTCAAGCCGAAGTGGGAAATGAGAAAGTGAAGTTTGACAAGGTCAACTACATTCGACAACTGCAAATCAACTTGCTTTCTGTCTCCTAAATCTCTGATAAGGGATTCAAAGTTGTGTTTGACAACAAGAAGTGCTACATGTTGAAGAAGGAGTATGTTGTCGAGGAGGATAAAATTCTAATGTCAGCTTTAAGATATAACAATCTGTATGTCTTGGATCTATCAAAAGCCTCCACAACTGAGTCTACTGCCCTGTGCTTCTTGTCAAAGGCAACAGAGAGTGATTCAGTCTCTTGGCATAGGAGAATGGGACACATTAATCCCAGGAAGATGAATCATCTGGTTCAGAATGATTTGGTGAATGGAGTTACAGTAAAAAATTTCCAACTCCCAGATTTCTCCGTAGCATGTAAGAAAGGAAACCGACCAAGAAGTCTCACAAAGCAAAGAAAGTCAATTCTATCGACATTCCTCTCGAGCTTCTACACATGGATCTGATTGGCCCAGTCAGTACAAAGAGCATTGCTGGTGATTTGTACTGCTTTGTAGTAACTGATGATTACTCAAGATTCTCTTGGGTGATGTTTCTGAGAGCAAAGTTAGAGACATTTGAATCATTCAAGCATCTAGTCACTACATTGGAATCACTCTACAAGCTAAAAGTAAGAAAATTCGATCAGACAACGGAACAGAGTTCAAGAATCAGTGGATGGAGGTATTCTGTCGAGAGAAAGGAACTATTCATCAATTTACTTCTGTTTACACTCCACAGATGAATGGGGTTGCCGAAAGAAAGAATCGGAGCTTGATAGAGACAGCAAGGACAATGTTAGCCGACTCTAAGTTGCCCATTCAATTCTGGAACGAGGCAGTGGCTAATGCATGCTACACTCTCAATCGAGTCTTAGTGGTCAAACGTCATGGAAAAACGTGTTATGAATTGCTCCAGCGACGTAAACCCAACTTGGAGTATCTAGAACCATTTGGAGCACCGTGCATGCTGTTAAAGAAAACTCAGACTAGGAAGTTTTGTGAGAAGGCAGAAGAAGGTATCTTTCTCGGATATAGTATACCAGACAAGAGAGTTTATAACAACTCAACGGGTCAGGTAGAAGTGTGGTGAAATGTTGATGTTCAAATATACACCCACCCCCTGCTGGCAAAGGACCTTCCTTCTTCTTTGATTATGATGGATTCTTGAAGTCCTTCAATCTTCCTCCTTCTCATCCTGATGATGAGTTACCTGCTCGAATGATGTACGATGTTCTGAATACTCCTCCACTAGACCCGACATCATCAGTTCCATTAGACGATACTTCTAGCCCTTCCGGGGGAGAGCTTGAAGTAAGTGAGTCTTCCTCTGATGATGAAGTAGTTGAGACTGCAAATATGGACCAGGAGGAACAGGTTCCCACTACCGAAAGTACACAAGCATCTAATCTTGATGCCTCTGGAACTTCTGAACCCCATACTCCAACAACCACAGAAATTGAACCTGGGATTCAAAATCTGGATAATGAGGTAGTTGTTCCCACCACTCCCGGAACTCGAGTTAATGTGCATCATCCCTTGGACAACATCATCGGGGATATTCTATCGGGAGTTCAGACACGAAATCAGCTAACTCAGCTGATTATGCCACAGTCATGGAAAAAGGATATCTACACGATGGAGCTTATTGATGTTTTGTGTCTCAATTTGATCCAAAATATGTAAGTGAAACTTTAAACGATGAGGCATGGGTTAGTGCTATGCAAGAAGAACTCCTTCAGTTCAAGAAGTTAGGAGTATGGACTCTTGTGGACAGACCAAAAGGGGCAAAGGTGATTGGCACTAAATGGGTTCTTAAGTGTAAGAAAGATGACCAAGGGGTTATAACAAAAACAAGGCTCGGCTTGTTGTTTAAGGGTTTAGACAAGTCGAAGGCATTGACTACAATGAAGTGTTTGCACCTGTGGCAAGGATGGAAGCAATTCGTATCTTCTTAGCCTATGCATCCTATATGAAGATCAAAGTTTATCAATTGGATGTGAAAAGGGCATTCCTTCATGTTAAAATCCGTGAAACGATGTACGTCAGTCAACCCAAAGGATTTGAGGATCCTTATCATCGGGATAGAGTTTATAAACTGGACAAGGCTCTTTATGGGCTTCATCAAGCCCCTCGCACATAGTATGAGAAACTCTCTACTCATCTGCTGAAACATGGTTTTCACAGAGGGGTTATTGACTGCACGTTGTTCATTAAAGAGAAAGATGATGATTTACTACTGGTACAGATATATGTGGATGACATAATCTTCGGTTCCAAAAATGAAGCATTGTGTAAAGAATTCGAATCAGTGATGAAAGCTGAGTTTGAGATGAGTGCCATGGGAGAGGTGAAGTTCTTTCTTGGGTTACAGGTGGATCAAACACCAAATGGAATCTTCCTGCGTCAGTCCAAATATGTAGGAGACATCCTTAGTCGGTTCGACATGGAGAATGCAACGGTTGCTGGGACTCCACTTGCCACGAACCACGATGTAGCATCCGACGAAAATGGTGATGTGGTAGATGCCACTATGTATCGAGGAATGATTAGATCTCTGATGTACCTCACAGCCTCTCGTCCTAATATTATGTACGCCACGTGTCTTTATTCCAGATATCAGGCGAAACCAAAGTGAATCATCTAACTGGGGTAAAAAGGATCTTTCGTTATCTGAAGGGTACTCCAACACTCGGGTTGTGGTATCCTCATGATGATGACTTTGAGCTTACAGCGTATAGTGACTCGGACTATGGTGGTTGCAAGATGAATTACAAGTCAACATCAGTGGGATTTCAGTTCTTTGGAAGACGCTTAGTCACCTGGCAGTGTAAGAAGCAGACATCTGTTGCTCTATCAACATGTGAAGCTGAATATGTTGCTGCTGCAAGTTGCTGTTCACAAATCATTTGGATTCAATAGCAAATGCGAGACTACGGTTTGAAATTTTCTAACACCCATATCTTTGTTGATAATTCTGTTGCAATAGCTGTCACCAAAAATCCGGTCCAACAACCAAAAAGTAAACAAAACGTTATTAAATACTGTTTTGAAAAGCAATTAATCGATGTTGTTAAAATTAATATGGATTTTCAACGCGCCGATCTCTACACAAAAGCTTTTGACAAACCTTGGTTTTTCTATCTTTTGGAGGTAAATGGCGTGAAAAAGCAAAGTGATATGATTCCAGAAGAATGGACTTCTTAGTCCGACAAAGTTTTCTTATTTTTTTAATTTTATTTTCCTGTCTTCAAAATCCAAAAACACAAAAATATTTCGGTTTTAGAATTTTAGGGGGAGAATATTTTAGTTTCAGTATTTAATTACTTAAAAAAAAGGGGTGGGCAGAAAAGCTGAAAGCAAAGAAATCAAATCTGTGATATTGATTTAAAAATTATGAAAAATGATAGTACACAGGGAACTAATTGTTTGAGACATCAAAAGGTTGTAAATGAACAAAATGCTATATTCATATTACAAGTCTGAGAAGTCTAAGCAAAATAAAGGAAAAATGATAGTAAACTAGTCTACTACTGAGGTATCATAGAGAAAGTAAGCCTAGGGGTTGCTAGTTCATTATATGATATGTAGGTAGATTCAACACAATAGACGAGTAGACTTCATTGGTGAATCAAATTAAAACTAATTTGTTCAACTTGCTGTGGATTTTCATCTTATCCCTAGTTAACACAATCAACGAATTCCCAATAAGGGGTGATGAGCAAAATAAAGCCACTAATGTGTGCGGATGACCATTAAAATGAGCAAAGCACATGGAAAAATGTTAAGCGCAATCAAGCTAATGACTAATGTTGTTGGTGCGTTATGTGAAAAAAAAAGAAAAAAAAATTCTCTAACAAGAAAATAGGTTGTGTGCCTCTCTGCTGTGCGATGACACTGACCTGAGCATAAGCATAACCTAAATATTCTAAAATTCATTGTTGTTTGCTACTCTCTGCTATGCGATGGCACTGACCCGAGGCTTGGCATCTCTTTGAAAGCTCTTAGAATAGTTTCTTCTTGTCAAATACCCGTAGACCGCTCAAAAATCTCCTGAGGAATGTTGATTACCATATAAGTGTGGGATCCACAAATGTTTGTTGAAATAATATAACCTAACTAATCACCAATGTGAGTTAAAAATCTGTGTATAGATTTAAGTGGACAAACATAATGACAATCATCGTGGCTGCAACTCTCGACAGTCAAAATCATTGTATGCATCTTATAGCTCTAGTATGATTTCCTAAAAGTGCTATTGACTTTCAGACAATTAAGAATCTAGTATTCAAGTACATATAAAAGGGTCCTAAATGATTATGATATACCTGTATGATTCCATATGAATCTTTCCAGATATGATAAAACTAAATTGAAGCTGTTCTACTCAGGAAGTAAAATCAGTTAGAAGATTTCTAAAAGGTTTTAATTCACCTCAAACCAAAAACACAAAAATATGTCTTGTTTCGTATTAATTCAAGTTGTTTTCTGTTTTCGTTATCTCTTTTGCATCGATGTCAGACTATATAACTAGATGAATTTTGTGAATCACAAATTAGAAGGGTCACGTCTGAGGTGACCAATCGGTTCTATATTAAAAGGGTCATGTCTGAGATGATCATTGGTCATAATGTCATAAATCAAAAGTTAGATTTTGAGTGTATGGAAATATTTGAGATCAAACTCATAAGTATGAGCCAATCGCACGATTGAATCATAAGTATGAGCCAATCGCATGATTGAATCATAAGTATGAGTCAATCACACGATTGAACCATAAGTATGAGCCAATCACACGATTGGACCATGAGTATGGGTCAACTATGCGATTGGATCACAAGAATGAACCAATCGTATGTCTGGATGAAGCAGTCTGAGTCAGTCGCACGACTGAACCCCAGTCGCACGAATGAATCATGCGTATGGGTCCAGTCGCACGACTGAAACATAAAATAGTATAAAAAGGGGGTTAGTCGGTCGTATACCCTACCACCCTTCAAAAACTGCCTAATACAACACTCTGCCAAAATTTTAGATTATTGTGATTCTTCTTCGATTGTGATACTAACTGATTTCTATTCATCTTTAGGTACTTTGAAACTGAAATCTGATCAAAACAATGGATTAATCGAACCCACAATGACCGAAAATGGTTAAAATCAAGAACTGGGACAATACTCTAAAATAGACCACTTAAATGGACATAAACGTTGATATATATGACACTAAGTGCTATTTCGAGTCCCTGTGAACCTAATGAATCTAAACACAAAGTGTAATATAACGTTTTGACAAAGATTCAAAGTTATAGTGTCGAACAGAGCAAGATGCGAATAGACACGCCATATGAACCTCAGTCGCACGATTGAGCCAGGCGCATGATTCAATCGCACAAGTGAATTAATCGGTGACTCAGTCGCACGACTGACTCAACCACATGGCATAGCATACGACTAAGTTCAGTTGCCGGCTCAATCGTACGACTGAACTCAGTCACAGGCTCAATCGTACGACTGAACTCAGTCGTATGGTTCAATCGCACAATTGAACTAGTTGATCAAAATCAGCTCAAATTCAACTGTTATCTCTTATGCATAAATCTAATGTATATGTTTCTTGTGTTGCAGCAATATGGCGGAGAGATGGACTATGAGCACTAAGCACAACATCTGTGCTCATCTAGATGCTACTTCTCGGAACACCTCTGAGTTCACCGGGATTATTGCCTTCCTGCGTAGAACGAGGATCTACAAGGCCATTCTACTCCATGCACACCATACAGATATGTTCAGCCGACTTTCTGGGACAGTGCCACAGTGGACAGGTTGGTTGAGCCTCACTGTATCCGGAGCTCTATCTTCGGACAAGACATTGAGATCCATGAAGAAGACTTGAGGAGAGTCTTGGATTTGGGGGAAGACGGAGCCCATCCAACCAAGTTGCATCCACTGACTGTTTGTGGTTGCTTTCTAAGGATCAAGTACGCCGGAGACATCCATGCCGGCATACTGAACAAGAGCAATATGTGCCCCCAGTTCACGTATTTGGCACATGTGATCCTCAAGTGCATAGCCTCCAGGCGTGGAGGATTTGATGAGATGTCGGACCAAATCCAGAATGCATACGTTGCACTGGTACTGAACCACCCGTTCAGTTTCTCTCGCATGCTTTTCTCTTACTTGATAGAGAACAGGGAGGCTAAGGGCAAGGAAGGATTCTGTATGTATCCAAGGTTCTTACCGATGATCATTGATGAGAAGCTTCCTTTGCTGCCTAAGGAGAAGGACGATGTTGTTGTATTAGAGGTGATGGATGACACCACACTAGGGAGGATGAAGGTGTACCAGGGGAAGCAGGTGAAGCCCCCGATCAGGAGACTGTTTGGCCATCTGGCCCATGAGGATTACGTGGAGCCCTCTCGCAAGAAGTGGCGTCACGATGACAGTGATTCTGATGTTGAGCCCATAGTGGTTCCCACTGAAGAAGATGACAACGATGATGACGACCTTCATGATGGTCAAGGGGTTGGAGATGATGGCCCCAGTCAATCACAGGCCACTGACACGTCTACTATATCTCCACCACCTTCACACAGTACTTTAGCTGCACCTAGTGGATCTAAGCAGGCTGCTTTCCACCAGGATTTCGTGTTAGATGAAGAAAATGGGTCTGATGATGAGCCTCTCACTAGGAGAGTTGGTAGTCGGGTTGTGGCTACCGAGAAGGGGAAAGAGGCGGTTGGTGGACGCCAAGCTGGGTCTAAGGGTGGTTATACTGATGTCACAGATCCAACATACACACCCGACCAACCGATCAGCTCAGGGGAGCCCCTATAGCCAAGGGTCCAGGAAGAAGAGGATGGGCCATCCCTATGGCAAGAAGAGTAAGAGACAGAGGATCACCTTGATCAATTCTTCCACCACCACAGCCACCACCAAAACCACAACCACTACCACAGCCACCACCACTACCACAGACACTACCACAACCACTAACACTCCCACCACCACTCATACATTCACATCCACCTCACCCACAATACCCAACACAGCTCCACCACAACCCACTTCCATTCCTACTCCCATCTTCACCACATCCACCACTACACCCACTACTCACCAAGCCAGAACATCCACCCAATTCCCACCTACACCTGGCTCTACTCTACCCACTGTTGGGCTAGAGGAACAACTAGCTAGCCTCAATAGACTGGTGCTCAAGCTACTATCTACAGATGATCTGAGAGCCAACCAGATGAACCAGCTGATGGCGGTCAATACCGTGCAGGGCAAACAGATCGCTCAGCTGATAGAGAAGAACACTGCTCATAAGAGAGCGTTAGTTCGAGCTCACCATGCATTGAAGGCTCAAAATGAGCTGGTGATGGCATCTGTCAAGACGATTGATGGATTAGAGAAGAAGAACAAAAGACTGATGTTGAGATTGAAGGGAACTAAGGGTGAGCCCCTAAAGATTAAAGATGATGGTGATGATGGTGGAGATGATGATGATTAGCTTACAGATGATGAATCAGAAGAAGATGATGATGATGATGAGGAAGCGGGACCAAGTGGAAAGGGAAAAAGATATGATAAGGATGATGATGATGATCAAGAAGGTGATGCACCTGCATCAGCCTCAACTCAAGCAGCACAGGAGAGGCGCTCCAAAAGAGTCGCGTCCTCCGCAGCTCCAGCTGAGGAGACACATGATCAGGGCAAAAGCGAAGCTCCACAGGCTGATGATTATGATGTTCTTCCCCTTCAGCAAGTCAAGACTCAACTAACCATGATTCTTGATTCGCAAGGGATTGTGAGAAGGTCAGTGAGCTACACTCCAGAAGAAGGAGAAATCATTCATGACTTGACTGACGAGCAGCTCGCTGAGATGTTTAGATTGAATCCAGATGAGCTTGTTAGAGATGCTCTTGAAGTAGATGTTTTGAGTGATGAGGAGCTACAAGGAGTGGATGAGATTGAGATTGAAGATGTCACATCTGACTACTATCCACAGTACACTGACCCTGAGGGCAACGTTATCCCAGACTTGGGTGAAACTTTTGGCCGTGATACTTTTGCTAAACTTGATGAGATAGAGAAAGAAAAAGAAAAGGATGAAAGTAAAGCCCAAGCTACAGATGCTAATGTTGATATAAAGAAGGCTGAATGGGCAGCTTGTTTATCAAAAATGAAGGCCTAACGTGCACCTCCAAAGCTGAATGCCTACACCGAACTTTACCGAGTCAAGAAACATCAGAAAGTGTCAGGCAAGATCATCAATTGGGCCTACTTTGAAGATTTGGATGTATATGCTGTTAAAAGGGAGAAGGGGACTGAGTACTTCAGATATCCACATGATCTAAAAACGCTTCCCGGTTTTGAGCTAAACAGATTGGCATGTTTAGATCTTTTGTATGCCAACCCGAGAAAGATGTCGGGATGGTTTGAGAAATCGTTGAAGAAAGAATACCACACCAGATGGGTCAACTTCAGACCTCAACAACCTAAGCGGTTCATTCATAAGACTGAAGTTGATCCTATATTTGGAAGGCCTAAGGTGGTGTTGAAGTGGAGTCCCCCATGCACAACGTCTAAGATTCCTTTATAGGAGATGCCTCAGTACTTCACTCCACACTTCAAATGGTGGTATTATGACTGGAGGACGGGGGAAGCGGTCATAGTTCTGAACAGAGAAGGAAAGATAGAGACTATAAGGGTATTTGACCCAATGTGGCTTACCAACTTGTCTGCTAAAGATGTCTACACTTTATACAAGTGGCCACTTTTCTATGACATGCAAGATATTGTACAAGCTCTACGATTCCAACATGTTATACGGCTCTGCTTTGCATTTAAGATACACGCAGGAGTCACTAAAGAAGAGAAGTACAAGAAATTCCAAGAGCATGTGAAGAATGTTAGAAAAATAGTATAAACTAGGTCCAAGGGGGAGTTTGTTGATACATCATGTTCCTTGTTTATGTTCTTAACGTAAAAGTCTTTCATTTCTTACACATTTGTAATGTAACTACTTAATGAAATATAATATGCTTTTGATGTTTATTTGTCTTTGAATATTTCATATTATTATTGTATTTGGTATAATTCATATATATGAACATTATATATAGGTTTGGGGTTGTTGTAAATGATTCTAAGTCAATAATGATTGAGAAATGTGTTCAACTTAGTCGGGTGATTATTCATGCAAATGGACCATACTTATGGGTCATACGCATGAATGAATCATACTTATGGACCAGTCGCATGACTGAACCAGGAGACTGGATCAGTCGTATGACTGAGACATAAGACTGATTCAGTCGCACGACTATCAGTCGTGCGTATGAATCAATCGCATGAGTCAGTCGCACAACTGAACCATGCTAATGGTTCAGTCGTACGAATGAAAACTAAAAACCTATAAATACCACATAATTCGTGAAAAATAGAGACTTGAGAGAGACTTCAAAGATTTACAAACCCTAGCCGTCCAGAGCGTCCTAAACAGCCTATCCAACTTCATAGTTCGTTCCTGATCGATTTCTAATCAATTCTTAACATTTGTTTCATCGTTAGATCGATCAGGATGTCGTTCTCACTGATTGGATTGCCAATCAAATAGGATTCCGCACTATTTGATCTGTCTCACGCATAATCCATTAGTACTCCGTACGAAAACGGTCCTAACATGTTGTGCAGTGTCACCGGATGAGATTTGAGGCTCACTAGGTTGACAACTAGTTAAAGCTCCACTATCTCTTGAGATAGTTGTACTATCAGATCTGATAAGTGTGGGAGCTTGATCTTTAGCAACTCTTGGAGAACTTGGAAGAGGTCTGGGTAACTCAAATAGTTGGTCATCATCAGAATCACTTTGAGTACCTGTTCCAGCTGAAACAATCTCATAAGAAGGTTTAGAATAGATTGGAAACAATTCTAAATCAAAGTATGATCAAGGCCATCCCACCTAATACATGGAGTTTGCTCATTGACAACAATGTTGGATGATTCCTCAAATTGTTGATTCTTGATGTTATAAACTTTATAAGCAATAGAGTTGGAGGAATATCCTCAAAGGATGATTCCTCAAATTGTTGCCAATTTGTCCTTTGTGTTATGTATGGTACACCTGCTGCCAAAGGATCTTAGAAAGCAAATGAACGGTGGCCTCTTGTTCCATAGTTCATAAGGGGTTTTTCCATGTGGCTTAACTACAAAAACCATGTTCTGCACATAGCATGTAGTGCGGACTGCCTCTGCCCAAAATGTTAGAGGAAGCTTTGAATCAGCTAACATAGTTCGAGCAGCCTCAATAAGTGTTCTGTTTCTCCTCTAAGCAACACCATTTTGTTGAGGAGTTCTAGGAGCACATATTTTCTGGCAATCCCTTTTGAGTTACAAAATGAACTTGATTCTTAAACTCATTCCCTTGATCACTTCTAGTTATATTAACCTTGTGATCAATTAGATTTTCTATTTTAAGAATAAAAGATTTTAAAGTTTTAGCAGTTTCATCTTTAGTTCTTAAAAAGAATACCCATGTAAATCTAGTAAAATCATCAACTATCATAAGGCAATATAATTTTCTTCCAATGTTCATTATACTTGTAGGACCAAATAGATCCATGTGTAATAAGTGTAATAGAGTGGTGATAGAGTTAACTACTTTGGATTTATGAGATGCTCTATGTTGCTTTCCTTTCAGACATGCAACACAGTTATCTTTGCAGAAAAATTCCTTTTTAGGCAAACTATGTACCAAGTTATTTTTAACCAATTTAATCATGGTTATCAAATTGACATGAGACATTCGTTTATGCCATAATGTTGACTCATCACCATCAGCTTTGGAAAGAAAGCATGACACTTCATCCAATGGGGAAGCATTGTTCATATCCAGCTTGTACATATCCCCTTTCCTAGGAGATCTAAGAAGCACCAATTCCTAAGGAATAATCATCCTGAGTTTGAGGATAATGCATTCATGTTCGGTGAAAAGCATTTGGTGCTTTTGATCACAAAAATAAGAAACACTTAACAGATTGTGTTCAAGCTGTTTGACAAAATGTACTTTGTCAACTTTTAAATTACCATTGGATATACTCCCTCTCCAGAAATATATCCTCTGGCCTCACCTCCAAACTGAACAGAACCTCCATCAAA
Source organism: Flaveria ramosissima (assembly GCA_025215565.1). NCBI lineage: Eukaryota > Viridiplantae > Streptophyta > Magnoliopsida > Asterales > Asteraceae > Flaveria > Flaveria ramosissima. Next base: position 58,939,376 of record CM046029.1, on the reverse strand, counting down.
ATGTTGAATTTATTAAAGAAGAGATCTGTTCCCAGTCATGTGCCTGGAGCACCAATTATCTACAATCCACACAATGTTATTCTTGTCATGTGGATCTCCCTGCATATAAGGTGAAAAAGTTAGTTTTTATTGGAAACCCAAGCCTTATTGGTCTTGGGCTTTTCCAATGATGATGACACAATTGAACCAAAATTTATGCATGAGGGTTCAATGGATGTCCTTGAGGAAGAGGATTGGGCTGCAACATCTTCTTTGATCTTATGAGATGAGCTTGTTGAAGCTTGAGTAGCATGGCATACTTCCGAAGCTTCTTTCTTTTTGGAAGAAGCCTTCACCACCTTTTCTTCCGAAGCAGTCTTCTTCTCGGAAGGTTTCAATGGAACTCTCTTGTTCTTTTGAATTTTCTTAGCCTTGTCTTTGGAAGCTATTTTCCCTTCGGAAGAATGAATTTCTTCCGAAAGCAACTTTGCTTCGGAAACAAGCTTTTCCTTCTTTATCACTTGAACCATGTGATAAGGTCCAATTGTCAAAACCCTCCTTGACTCCTTCTTTCTTAACATTATTTGCATAATGTGTTTAGCCATATGGTTTTGCAGACCACACATTATGCATGCAATATCAATTTTAGAGGATGTGACTGTTGATTCTTGCATTTCTTGCTTTCATCAACAGTCTTTCCTTTTAACTTCTAATCCTTTGGCAGGACAGGAGTGCTGGTACTACAATCCTTTCCAGGATCAGAGTCTTCCACCACCTGGAATCCAGCTGAGATGAAAACACCCTTTTGTTTTGGGTCAATCTTTAGCTTGGACTCAGCCACTTACTTGGCAGTTTTTCTGGTTTCTTTAGCTTGGTTTCTTCTAGCTTTATTGGTTAGGGGTTGATTATCACTGGTAGATGAGGTTGATTTACCTGGTCCTTCCCTGTGATGGTTTCCATAGTTGTATCACTCTTTAACTCAAGGGAAGGTGGGCCAACAGATGGAACCTCTTGCTCTTCTGTCCCACATCTTGGTTGTCTAATAGACTCATAAGAGTGTGGTAGAGCAATTATATTGGTTTCCAACCCACCTTTGTTTTTATAATAAAGTTTTGAGTGAGAGGATGATGCAAGAATAGCTTGGAAGTTTTGCTTAGAGATAGCATACTTCCTTGCTTGAGCCTCAGTTGTGACAAGCTGGGCTTTAGCCTTAGTCAATTTGGAGATTAAATCTTTGATTTGAGTCTTGTACTTGGTATGTTCATGTTTTAACAAGGACATAGGTTTCTCTAACTCTTCAATTTTCTTTTGATAGTCAGATTCAGCGCTTTTAAAATCAGATTTTAGGATATTTAAAGACTCAATATCAGATTTAATTTCCATATTGTAGTCCTGATATAATTTAACTTTAGCAATGCAAGATGGAGTATAGAGGTGTTCATATACCTTGATGTCATCAGTTCCAACCATAAATGCTTAAGCAAGAGTCACATCCTGTAACATGAAGCTCCAGTCAACTTCTTGAGCTACGACAGCTATTTCAGTTGACTTCCTGATGGCTTTAGGTGTAGAGGGATGTGTGGAGGCTTGTGAGGTTCCTGAATTTTATTTGGGAGCCTTTCATTCCCTGGAAAAGTGACCAAGTTGGTTACAGTTGTAACATTTGGCCTTTGTCTTGTCAAACCCACACTTACAATTAGTTGGGTTTTGGGGAAACTGCCTTCTAGTTCTCTTGAAGAACTTCTTTGCTATGTAAGCTAACAGAGCCATCTGTTGGACAATGTCCACATACTCGACATCGTCTGGGCTGAAACATTCTAGATCATCAAAGCGAAACTGAAAGTCACTAGAATGCCCATTTCTTGAGACAAAGGCACAGCTTTCCTGGAAGGAACTTGGCTGAGCCTGTTGAGACCTTGAAGTCTCAGGAAATGTGATGTATGGCCTAGAAGAACAGGATGGTTGCCGGAAGTAAGTCAGGTACTGTTGAGGTTAGGGGGTCCTGAGCCTTCAGCAACCATTAAAGCGTTTCTAGTAGGAAGGCTTGAGGGTCTGCTCATCTGGTGGCCTCTCTTGTTCTCCATCTCTAGACGGTATCCATCAAGGATGCCATGTAGTTCAGTCATGGTGAGGGAGTTCAGGTTTTCTGTCCTCTTGATAGAGACACTACAGGATCGGTTTTGTCACTTAACACTTTCTTTTCTCTCAAATTCACTGGATCACACGCGGTTTAGATGATGCAGAATCCCTTCTAAGAGTTGATAAATATATACTAAGTAACTAAGAACACAAGAAGATAATTTTCAAGGTACTTGTATATATTACTTCTCAACTCAAAGTATTTGCAGGACCGTTCAATGGCTTAAACAATATTACAACACAACAACACAATGAGGAGAGCAACTAAACTTTAATCAAACAGTGAACTAGATTAACCAAGTTGATACAAAGAACACAAGTAAAGTAAAGAGACAGAACAAGAGAGTTGGGTTTCAAGGAGGCAGTATATTGCTTTCTCAAGTTCTTTTACAAGTGTTACAAAGCATAAAGAAAGATACAAGAACTTGGAATACTTATACTACAACCTACAACCGGCTATACTTTGAAAGCCAGCTGGATACAATTGACTAGACACTAACAAAATCAATTGTAGGATCAAAAGGCATATCTGCCTTTTGACCTTGTGATTATGACATGCCATAGCTCACATCCTTATACATTACAAAAAGGATAAAGTACATAAATTAGAAAGTTACAGACTCAAGACCTCAATGTACAGTTACCAAAAGCATGGACCTTTTCACCAACTCTGTAAGTTGGTGACTTTACAGAGATGCAGCGGAAAGGTGCTTTATGGAACAGTACATCAGATAAAGCATGTGTACTAAAAGTCTTCGGAAGAAATCTGTCTTCATAGGTTGAAGCTTCGGAAGACTTTGTCTCTGAGGCTTCGGAAGACTTCATGTTTGGCTTCGGAAGATATTGGTCTTGGCTTCGGAAGATTTTACACTTAGAGTATTTTCTAGTGCATTGTGTAAAACTTCCGAAGCATTCTATACTTCAGTACTTAGTGCATTTGCAGAGACATATTGGATGTTTTGGGTTGCATCAGACTTAAGTAATCCTTACAGTATTACAAGACTCTTACAAGCATATTACATGAGTTACAATGAGAAACTATATATACTAGATCCTATAGTCGGATATACTTTGATACCAACTTGAAACCTATGACTAAAGCAAATAATACATTGCTAAAGACAAGGTATCTTAAAATAATATCTAAGATATGGTAGTCATGACATGTCCATGACTTAACTTTTGTCACCAACTAAAGTTGGTAAGTGTACTAACTGAGAAGGAATGAATAGTGGAATGAAGTATGGTCAACTACATGGGCTTGGGAAAGCACCATGCAATATCTCAGAGATTCACTGCGGAGCGTCAGGACCATACTTATGTCCACTGGTTCTTAGTAGCTTCGTCCGAAGGTTAACTGGCTTCGGAAGAACAACTTCTTTCAAAGCCACTTATACTTCCGAAGAGGCTACTTCTTTCCGAGGCTTGAGACATTCTTCAGGTCTTCATACTTCGGAAGTCATTGTCTTGATTTGTTCTAAGAATTGAACTTTGGAAAAAGAAAGATTTTGTCTTCAAAAGTTGGAGTTTCTCTTTGGAAGCTTCATCAGACTTAAGCTTCGGGAGCTCAGCATTTGCCTTCGGAATTTCTTCATTTGCCTTCGGAAGTTCTTCATCAGTTACACCAAAATAGTCTATATGTTAGTTTTGGTTGCACCAGCCTTACTTGATCCAACATAAAGCATAAGAAGTTACAAGGACCAGAGATATTTTATACTACATCCTACAGCCGGCCATACTTTGAAGGCCAGGTGGGAACATTGATCTAGACAAAAAAAAAATCAATGTAGAGTCAAAACACATATCTAACTTTTGACTAATGACTATGACTGCCATAGCTCACATCCTAATATATTACAAAAATGATTAAAGTACATAAAGTAGAAAGTTATAGACTCAAGACCTCAATGTACAGTTACAAAAAGCATGGACCATTCACCAACTTGTATAAGTTGATGAGTCTTTAGAGTGGCAGCGGAAATTTGGTCAGCTTTATGAAAAGTACATCAGATAAAGCATGTTCTTCAAAGTCTTCGAAAGAAATCTGTCTTCGCTTCATTGGCCTCGGAAGACTTTGTCTTTGAAGCTTCGGAAGACTTCATTTTTGCTTCGGAAGATATTGGTCTTGGCTTTGGAAGATTTCATACTTAAAATATTTTCTAGTGTAGAGTATGAAACTTCCGAAGCAACTTCTACTTGGTATTGAGTGCATGCATGCAGGAAGCACTTGGGTTGTTTTGGGTGCAACAGCCTTTAGATAACCTTACATATTGTAATCATTTGCAAAAGTAAGAGCCTCTTCCATATGGACCTCCTGAACAGGTTCAGAGACATCCAACTCAGTAAGGGGTGAATGATATGGGCTAGACAAAGGAGAGGGAGGAGTACTTATCTCTCTTTGAGTAGGGGAGGATAAGAAAGACTCATGGTACTCACTGAATCCCTTGTCTTCATCATCATAGAATTCAAGGTTGGGTATTGGTTGGTTGAGATCAAGAGCCTGAGGATGGTAACTTTTCCTTGATGGTTGGTTACTAAAGTTTTGAGACTCTGAGTGATGGCTTAAGGCTGTTGGGCTTGTGAGCTCATGAGGCTGAGCATGAAGAACCTCAGCACTGATCATTGGTGAGATTGGAGTGGTTTGATCCTCAAGATAAGTGGGAGCTCCAGTGTCCACTTCCTCCTGTATTGTTGGTGATATGGGGGCCTGCACAAGCTAAGTAGCTTGTGTAGGGTTCGTTTGGATTTTCTCTGGTAGGTGATGGTTATTTGTGGCTGTGTGAGTGGTTGGGATGTAGAATGTGTGGGTTCAACACTAGCAATAAGCTCTAACATTTTTGGGACAAGGGCTATTTCTACCCCTGAGAAGCCAACAACTGGCTTCCTCATAGTTTTGAAGATGATGGGCTTCATCTGTCCCAAATGAAGAACTTTACATGTTCCCCTCAATTGTGAGTCCAGTTCACAGTTGAAAATGTGTTCGACATATATCTAGAGAACATGTAATATTCTTAGAAGTCTAAGTTTGTAAGCAAGTTAGTATACACAAATTGTGAGTACCTGAACTTGACCCCTGAGCCATTCCATGAACTATGAAGAAGAGATCCTCAGAATCTGGTCCCATCCTCCATGTTTGTTGGACAAGCTATGTATGACTACATGGAGGAGGTACTTCCATTAAGAAGAGACCTTCCCTTTCCTGAAGGTCTTTATAGATAAGTCTCCCTTATATCCTATTTTCTCAAAGGATTGGTTAACATCAACTTTAGGAAAGGACAAATCACCTTCTACATCATCCAGCTGAAGATGAGTGTTTATGATGGCCGAAGTGATGAAGATTGTCCTTCCCTGCACTATGGCAGACAGTGCCTTCTCCCTATCCATGGTAACCTCTTGACAGGTCCTCCAAAAGTCTAAAAGTTGATCCTCATAGAGAGCAGGATCAATGGTGAGGGAGGTGAAGTAATTTGACAAAAAAACAAAGCGGCAAACCTCAGAAAAACTTGGATCTTTCTCAGAGTTCAACAAAGCAACTTGATTGTGTTGCTTGTGAAGTTGCATGGAAAAATTAGGCTAGTTTTACGATCAAGGTTGGCTATTTGAGAAAGCTTAGGTGTTAAGGAAGATAAAATTAAAGACGGTTTGTGGGTGAATTTAGAATAGAGAAAGTTGCAGAAAAAGAGGAAAGTGAAAGAGGGGGGAACCGTTAGGTATATATATATGAATTGGATTTGAGACAAAGTTAATGGAAAAGGATAAACTTTGAATCCGGATGTCGGTCTCACCTCTGAATAAGTGACCAAAAAGGTAGTTTTCTTGGAAGTCAAAAATCTTCCTAAGGTATGTTGTCTTCGGAAGTTTTTGATAAAAGCTTTCGAAGCCAATTTGACTTCGGAAGATATTTCTAAGAGTTGTGAAAGTTTTGCTTCGGAAGGAAAATACTTAAAGAATTTTCACTTCTGAGACATGATTGGTTTCAGAAGAGATTAAGACTTGGTGTTTATATTCTAAGGAGAGTAAATCTTTCGAGACATAATTGCTTTCAGAAGAATATTATTCTTCAAAGACATATAAGTACTTATAAGCAAATTTAAGCTTTGGAAGATATTTCAGAATTTATTCCAAAGGTAAATTTACATAAGTAGTTATTTGGTTTGAAGACATAATGTTCTTCCAAAGGTAATCTGATATCTTCCGAAAGGAAAGATGTTCAAAATTTTCAAAAATCTAAGGAATATGATTTAAAACATTTTCCTCTAAAGTGATCATGGGCTTATAATGGTGATAAAAAAGACAACTTAGGACACATAGGTTTTAGAAATAATTATGAGTTTAAGTTTAAAAATATCTACTGAAGGTTAATCATCCAATAGCTGATACAAGATATTTGAATCTCTGTTCATCAAAAGCTTTGGTGAACAGATCAGCATATTGTTCATTTGTGTTAATTTTGAATAGTTTGATTAAGCCCTTTTCAAGTTATCTCTAATCAAATGATACTTGATGTTGATTTGTTTTGTCCTTGAGTGTTGCACAAGATTCTCTGTGATATAGATAGCAATGTTGTTGTCTATATCAATAAGAGTCTCTTTGAAGTTGAATCCATAGTCCAGCATCTGATTCAAAATCCAAAGCACTTGAGCACAACAGCTACCAGCAGCAATGTATTCAGCTTTGTAACACCCAGAAATTTAAAGAAGAGAAAAGAAAAAGAAGTATAAAAGGAAGAAAGGCCAAATAACCCAATTTGAGGGGTTAATTATGTAAAAGGGGTAAAAAGTTTAATATATTGTACAACAGGTGGCATGGCCGCCCACCACTTGTACCATCAATTTTTCATCGGATTTTTAGAGAGAGAAAGAGCATAATTCTCTCGCTTCTAGAGAGAGGAAGAAGAAGAAGTCGATTTTAAGGTTAGCTTCTTGTGTTTTGGGTTGTTCTTGGCTGGTTTTCAGCCTTGGTTATACGCTTATGTGCTTGTTTGTGTTCGGTTGTGTGTTTTGGGTTGTGTTTAGGTGGTTGAACTCCAAGTGCATTCGGGTTTGAAGAATTCCTACTCGAAAGTTGCAAGAGATGAGTTCTATATCCCCATTTATAAAGGTTTTAACTTGTTTGGGGCTGGAAATGGATGTTAAAATGATTTTTATAAAATGTGGGTGTGTACCCGTATGTATGTGTATGTGATTTGCTGGGTGGGTGTATGTTTGGGAAAGATTTGGATTATGTTTATGTTGTATGCCTGTTGATGAGCCCGAGGTATATAAGGCCTTTCCGAATCAACGTTCGTGTAGGAGAGGTGGCCTATAGGTTAGAACTACAGGATGAGTTAAGTGGGATTCATCAAACATTCCATGTATCTCATCTCAGAAAGTGCCCAACCGATGAAGATATGGTTGTACCACTGGAGGACATTGAGGTAGATGAGCGACTCAATTACGTGGAACAACCAGTGGCAATCATAGATCGAAAGGAGAAGAGGTTACGGAATAAATTGGTTCCCTTGGTGCGAGTACAGTGGAAGCATAGAAAGGGATCCAAGTCTACGGGAGAGACTAATGAAGAGATGAGACAGCATTACCCACAACTGTTTGAAGAGTAACTGGTTTCGGGGAGGAAACCTATATAAGGAGGGTGGACTTGTAACACCCGGAAATTTAAAGAAGAGAAAAGAAAAAGAAGTATAAAGGAAGAAAGGCCAAATAACCCAAGTTGAGGGGTTAATTATGTACAAGGGTACAAAGTTCAATAATATATTGTACAAAAGGTGGCATGGCCGCCCACCCCTTGTACCATCAACTTTCCATCGGATTTTTAGAGAGAGAAAGAGAAGAATTATCTCGGTTCTAGAGAGACGAAGAAGAAGTTGGAATTAAGGTTAGTTTCTTGTGGTTTGGGTTGTTCTAGGCAAGTTTTCTGCCTCGGTTATGTGCTTATGTGCTTGTTTGTGTTCGGTTGTGTGTTTTGGGGTGTGTTTAGGTGTTTGAACTCGAAGTGCATTCGGGTCTGAAGAAGTACTACTCGAAAGTTGCAAGAGGTGAGTTCTATATCCTCATTTTTAAAGGTTTTAACTTGTTTAGGGCTGGAAATGCATGTTAAAACGTTTTTATAAAATGTGGGTGTGCACCCGTATGTATGTGTATGTGATTTGTTGGGTGGGTATGTGTTCGGGAAATATTTGGATTATGTTTATGTTGTATGCCTATTGATGATGCTTAGTATGTTAGAACTAGGCTTAGAACAAGCTAGAAATGGAATTGGAGTTTAGAAAATGATTTATGATGAAAACAGATTGTTCATGCGCCCCAATAATGCCCATGCGTCTAGAATTATGACCAAATGCCTAAGTGTTCTCATGCGCCCAACTGCCCAAACACCCAAGTGCCCATGCTCCTAAGCCAGGCCCATGTGCCTGCATAGTGCCTATGCGCCCAACTTTTCCCATACGCCTAAGTATTCATGCGCCTGCACAGTGCTCATGCGCTAAGAAACTGCCCATGCCCCTAAATGTTCCCATGCGCCTATGAGGTCATGCGTCCGCATAGGGGCCATGCGCCTGCATAGTGCCCATGCGCCTAAAGACTTAGAAAATATTCTGATTTTTTTGTGTAAAAGGGGTTTTTAGGCTATGACTTGGAATGTTCTCGAGGATGATGTATGATGATGTATGATGTTGTATGATGATTTTATGTATGTTTATGACTTGTTTTCTTTATGTTCCTTATTACGTATTATTCCATGGCTTTACGTGATGTGATTATGTTAATGAACGCAAAGTATTATGTAATAAAAAGCGGAAGTTAACGATAATGAAAAGAGGAACGTAAAGAATGAATGAAAAGTCTTTCAAGCAAAATGAAAGGAGGTGCACAACTCATTGTGATGTTGTTAGCTCAACTGTGTGCGGGTTAGCTACGCCCTAAGGATGCACACAAGGGTCTAATCCTTGTGATTGACCAAACGAACGGGACCCTTGTCGCTTGCCCCGGTACTGGTGTCAGGCTTCGTGCACAATGTTAGGGGTCTATTTATAGACTTCAGCCCAGTACCCGCTTCATGCATAATGTTTGCGGTATAGCATATGGCATTGGTCCAGATGAAAGTGAAAGTTAATGATGAAAGTACGAAACGTGCGATGCGAATGATAATGAATGATGACAAAAGATGACAGAATGATAAATATTATCTATGTGTACGTATGATGTGATCTTGTATGAAAGTAAATAAAGGTTTTAATCGAATGAAAGGTAATATACTTTCACTAAACTAGAACTAACTCAACAACCCTGACTTTTATGTATTTTCCAGTTGGCAGGTAATGGTTGCTGAGGATGGCAAAGGGTGAAGCTACTTGGCAAGTTTTGGATGGCATCCATTTTATATTATAATGATGTTTTTGCGTTGTAATGCAATCAAACTATATTTTGTAACTATTAACAATGTTGTATTATTTGGCAAAAGCGATTATTAATATATGAAATGGTTTTAGTTAAATGATTCTTCTACGTTGTTTAAATAAAGTTTATGTACTTTTAAGTATGAAGTGCAATGATTATCCGACTGTAAGTGTTCCGGAAACGGGGCCTTACAAGTTGGTATCAGAGCTAAAGTTTAAGAGAATTGGGTAAAATAGTTTCAAAAACCTAAACTGATAATGGGACAAATAGAAGGATGCCAGTCTAAGTAGCTACGTGCCATCAGGTATTTTCTTTAATGTTAACCGGTATTATGTGCGCATGCTATTTGATTTATGTGCTCTTAGTAGATTCAGATAATGATGTAGTCAGGATAGAAAATGCTTGGGGTATGAAGAGTAAAGTAAGTGTCTAATCACAACTGACCACTGTAATTAGGGACTTACTATACTTGACATAAATTGAGCTATTACCTTGAATGACCGTGTGGGTGTTTGAATCTTATAGTGTGTTTAGCGGATGGCGGGGGGTAGATCTGAAAGATTCCCACGGTGGAGGTCGTGGTGGACGTGATGCTGGACCACTGGTCACAAGAGGCGAGGCTAAGGCTGCTGAAACGGCTCATGAGGAGCCCGAGACTCATCACCAAGATGGTGGTGATGAGAGTGCTAATTTGAGGGCCTTGGTGAAGAAGGCTGTTGTTATGGAGGTTCATCAGGTCATGCAGATGATTCTGCGTCTGTGGTGACCGAAGTGATTAGAGCGGTACGGGAGGATGAAAGAAAGGAGAAGAAGACCTCTAAGAGAGGAGAACGGGAGCAGCCGGAGACTAAGACGGTTGTTTGTAGTGATTAGGAGGAGGAGGAAGAAGCTGTGCCAGAAACAGCACAGGGTTGCAACTATGGAGCCTTTCAGAGGTGTAAGCCCCTGACTTTTGATGACAATGGTAGTGCTGCTGCTGCTCACCGATGGGTGAGAGAGAAGTAGGATATGTTAGATATCAGCGAATGTAGAGAGGACTAGAAGGTGAAGTTTGCTACCCACTCATTCATGGACTCGGCCTTGTGTTGGTGGGAAAATATCGTCTAGGCCTAGGGTAGCAGGGCGATTGGGAAGATGAAGTGGGGTGAACTGTAGAAGCTGGTGATCGAGGAGTTTTGTCTTCACAGAGAACTTGACAAGATTAAGAGGGAGTTCATGCAACTAGAGGCGGTAACCATGACACACCAGTAGTACACCACCAAGTTTAATGAGATGGCAAGGCTGGTGTCGGATTAGGTGACGTGTCATGAAAGATAAAGAGGTACATTCAGGGTTTGACAGCGGATATTTACACGCACATGATCGCCACCTGGCCAAGCACTTTTAGGTCGGTGGTTGATCTGGCAGGAAGGCTGGATGACGAACGGGAGGTGGCAGTGGTTGAGGTATGCAAGAAGGGTGGCGGTGATCGAAACTGAAATGGGAAGCGGTTTGGACACGGTGGTGTCCTTCCAAACAACAAGAGTGCACGGGTAGATGACCGGTGTGTAGCTGCGCCCAGTGCGGGGACGAAGAGGTGTGGTAAGTGCGGGAGAGAGCATGCGGGGGAGTGTAGATGGGGATCCAATGTCTATTTCAAGTGTGGAAGGACAGGACATGTGGCAAAGAACTGTGGGGTGACGAGGTGTTATAACTGTGGCGAAGAGGGTCACATGAGCAGGGACTACACGAAGCTAAGGGCTGAGAGTTCCAGAGCAAGGAAGACGACCGGAAACGAAGGGAAGAAAGCGAGCGCCAGAGCTTTCACAATGACCCGAGAGGAGGCAAAGGCGGATCCTGATGTCGTATCAGGTATGTTTCTTGTGAACCAAACTCTTGCCTCTGTGTTATTTGATTCTGGTGCTAGTAGAAGTTTCATTTCTGCTGTCTTTTGTGCTAAGTTGCCCATTAGAAGTAGAAGCATTGATGAGCCCTTCGATATTGAAACTGTCATAGGTAATTCTACCAGGATTTTTGATCTGATAGAAGGCTAAGACCTAGAATTAGAAGGTCATAGGTTTCCTGCTAGACTATTTGGGATGCCCTTAGGTGGATTTGATGTAGTCCTTGGGATGGATTGGTTAGCGAACTACAAGGCAAATATTGTGTGTCGCAAAAAAATGATCTGACTGACAGTTCCTAACAAGAGTTCGGTGACGATCGACGCTGATCGAGTTACTACGTTCCGAAGGTGATTTCGATGGTGGTGGCGGAGAAGTGCATGAAACATGGATGTAGCGCCTACCTGGCTTATGTAAAGGATGTGGACACGTCAGTACCACAATTTTCCGAAGTACCGGTGGGGTGTGACTTTCCCGATGTGTTCCCAATAGATTTACCAGGTGTGCCACCGGACCGCGAGATCGAGTTCTAATTCGATTTGATAATTAGTGCCCAACCTGTTGCTAAGGCACCATATCGGTTGGCTCCAACTGAGAAGAAGGAGCTGATAGTTTAATTGCAAGAATTGTTGGATAAAGGGTTCATACGACTGAGTATCTCTCCCTGGAGTGCTCCGGTATTGTTTGTAAAGAAGAAGGACGGTAGTATGAAGATAAGCATCGACTACCACGAGTTAAACAAGTTGACGGTGAAGAACCGTTACTCACTACCCCAAATCGACTACTTGTTTGATCAGCTCCAAGGTGCTAGTTGGTTTTTGAGAATAGATCTGTGATCGGGTTACCATCAGTTGAAGGTTAAGGAACAGGATATTCCTAAAACAGCTTTTCACATGTGTTATGGACATTACGAGTTCCTTGTGATGTCTTTTGGTTTAACCAACGCGCCAGTTGCTTTCATGGATTTGATGAATGGAGTATGTCGGTCGATGTTGGATAAATCAGTGATTGTGTTTATTGACGATATACTGATTTATTCGAAAAGCGAGGGGGAGCATGCCGGACACATTCGAGAAGTGTTGGAGACACTTAGAAGGGAGAAGCTGTATGCCAAGTTCTCCAAGTGCGTGTTTTGGTTGCACGAGGTTTAGTTTTTGGGTCACGTGGTGAATCCTGAAGGGATTAAGGTCAACCCAGCTAAAGTGGAGGCAGTGATGCAATGGAAGTCTCCAAAGACGCCATCCGAGATTCGTAGCTTCTTAGTATTGGTGGGCTATCACAGGAGATTTATCCAAGACTTCTCAAAGATAGCTTCCCCATTGATCAAATTGACCCGTAAGGACGACAAGTCTGTATGGGGTCAAGGACAAGAGAAGGCTTTTGATGAGCTAAAGGCGAGATTGACACAAGCTCCAGTCTTGTCATTAGCCGGAGGAAGTGAAGATTTGGTGGTCTATTTAGATGCTTCTTATTCGAGATTGGGTTGTGTATTAATGCAACGAGGGAAGGTTATTGCCTATGCATCCCGACAATTGAAGACCCATGAAGTTAATTATCCTACTCATGACTTGGAGTTAGCGGCTGTGGTCTTTGCGTTGAAGATTTGGAGGCACTACTTGTACGAGACGAAGTGCACCATCTTCACTGACCATAGGAGCTTGAAGTACTTCTTCGAGCAAAAGGACCTGAACATGAGGCAAAGGAGATGGTTGGAGCTTATAAAGGACTACGATTGTGAGATCCATTACCATCCGGGCAAGGCTAACGTTGTGGTTGATGCCCTTAGCCAAAAGGAGAGACTTGAACCAATCCGGGTGAAATCCTACCAATTGGTGATGACATCCGATGTGATGACTCAGGTCAAGGAATTCCAATACGAGGCGTTGAAAAAAGATTGCGTTAACTCAAGAGGATGAGAGGTCTAGTCACAGAGTTGGGTGAAAACACTCTCGGTGTTAGAACCCGGTTTGGGCAAATGTGGATCCCTCGTTACGGAGATCTACAGGGGCGAATCATGGATGAGGCTCATAAGACTAGATACTCCATTCATCCCAGTGCTAACAAGATGTATCAGGATATGATGAAAGATTACTGGTTGCCGGGTATGAAGCGCGATGTAGCGGAGTATGTGAGTAAGTGCCTTACTTGCTTGAAAATAAAGGCGGAGCATCAGAAGCCATACGATAAGATCCAACCCTTGGATATACCCGAGTGGAAGTGGGAGCATATAACCATGGACTTTATTACAAAGCTGCCACGTACCGCGAGAGGGTATGATGCTATATGGGTGATTGTCGACTGCCTGACGAAAAGTGCTCACTTTCTACCGATTCGAGAAACGTATTCCTCTGAGAAGTTAGTGGATCTGTTCATCAAGGAGATTGTAACTCGTCATGGTGTGCCGGTGTCTATTGTGTCCGACCGTGACACTCGGTTTACATCCAAGTTTTGGAAGAGATTCCACAATGCGATGGGGACGAGGTTACACATTAGCACGGCGTATCATCCTCAAACGGATGGTCAATCAGAGAGGACTATTCAGACGCTAGAAGATATGCTTCGGACATGTGTCATTGATTTCGGAGGAAGTTGAGACGAACACTTACCATTAGCTAAATTTTCATATAACAACAGTTGTCATGCCAGCATTAGTATGCCACCATATGAGATGCTATACGGTAGGAGGTGTAGGACGCTCGTATGCTAGGGTGATATTGGTCAGAAGGAGTTAGGGAGCATCAAAGTGATTGAGGTTACGACTGAGAAATTAGAAAAGATCAAAGCCTTTATGAAGGCAGCCAAAGATAGGCAAAAGTCGTATGCTGACAAGAGATGTAGAACGATTGAATTCAAGGTGGGAGATAAGGTCATGCTCAAGGTTTCACCTTGGAAGGGTATCATTCAGTTTAGAAAGCGGGGCAAGTTGAGCCCAAAGTATATAAGGCCTTTCCGAATCATCGCTCGTGTAGGAAAGGTGGCTTATAAGTTGGAACTACAGGATGAGTTAAGTGGGATTCATCCAACATTCCATGTATCTCATCTGAGAAAGTGCAAAGTCGATAAAGATATGGTTGTACCACTGAAGGACATTGAGGTAGATGAGCGACTCAGTTACGTGGAGCAACCATTGGCAATCATAGATCGAAAGAAGAAGTGGTTACGGAATAAAGTGGTTCCCATGGTACGAGTACAGTGGAAGCATAGAAAGGGATCCAAGTCTACGGGAGAGACTGATGAAGAGATGAGACAACATTACCCACAACTATTTAAAGAGTAACTGGTTTCAGGGATGAAACCTATATGAGGGGGGTGGACTTGTAAAATCTAGAAATTTAAAGAAGAGAAAAGAAAAAGAAGTATAAAGAAAGAAAGGCCAAATAACCCAAGTTGAGGGGTTAATTATGTACAAGGGGTACAAAGTTTAATAATATATTGTACAAAAGGTGGCATGGCCGCCTACCCCTTGTACCATCAACTTTCCATCAGATTTTGGAGAGAGAAAGAGCAGAATTCTCTCGGTTCTAGAGAGAGGCAGAAGAAGAAGTTAGAATTAAGGTTAGTTTCTTATGGTTTGGGTTGTTCTAGGTTGGTTTTCTGCCTCGGTTATGTGCTTATGTGCTTTTTGTGTTCGGTTGTGTGTTTTGGGGTGTGTTTAGGTGTTTGAACTCCAAGTGCATTCGGGTTTGAAGAATTCCTACTCGAAAGTTGCAAGAGGTGAGTTATGTATCCCTATTTTTATAGGTTTTAACTTGTTTGGGGCTGGAAATGCATGTTATAAATTGTGGGTGTGCACCCGTATGTATGTGTATGTGATTTGTTGGGTGGGTGTATGTTTGGGAAAGATTTGGATTATGTTTATGTTGTATGCCTGTTGATGATGCTTAGTATGTTAGAACTAGGCTTAGAACAGGTTAGAAACAGAATTGGAGTTTAGAAAATGATTTATGATGAAAACAGATTGTTCATGCGCCCCAATAATGCCCATGCGTCTAGAATTATGACCAAATGCCTAAGTGTTCCCATGCGCCCAAATGCCCAAACGCCCAAGTGCCCATGCTCCTAAGCTAGGACCATGTCCCTGATAGTGCCCATGCGCCTAAGATTTGCCCAGGCGTCTAAGTGTTGCCCATGTGCCCAAATAGTGCCTATGCGCCCAACTTTTCCCATACGCCTAAGTATTCATGCGCCTGCATAGTGCTCATGCGCATAGAAACTGCCCATGCGCCTAAGTGTTCCCATGCGCCTATGAGGTCATGCGCCCGCATAGTGGCCATGCGCCTGCATAGTGCCCATGCGCCTAAAGACTTAGAAAATATTCTGATTTTTTTGTGTAAAAGGGGTTTTTAGGCTATGACTTGGAATGTTCTTGGGGATGATGTATGATGATGTATGATGTTGTATGATGTTGTATGATGATTTTATGTATGTTTATGGCTTGTTTTCTTTATGTTCCTTATGTTGCTTATTACGTATTATTCCGTGGCTTTACGTGGTGTGATTATGTTAATGAACGCAAAGTATTGTGTAATGAAAGGCAGAAGTTAATAATAATGAAAAGGGGTGAAGCTACTTGGCAAGTTTTGGATGGCATCCATTTTATATTATAATGATGTTTTTGCGTTGTAATGCAATCAAACTATACTTTGTAACGATTAACAATGTTGTATTATTTGGCACAAGTGATTATTAATATATGAAATGGTTTTAGTTGAATGATTCAGCTACGTCGTTTAAATAAAGTTTGTGTATTTTTAAGTATGATATGCAATGATTATCCGAGTGTAAGTGTTCCGGAAACGAGCCCTTACAAGCTTCAGTAGTTGATGCAGACACACAGGATTGTTTCTTGCATTGCTATGAAACTATCCTTCCAACAAGGAATTGGCATCCCCTAGATGTAGACTTTGTTAGGATCGTGTATTGAACGAAATACTAACTGATTAACATGTATACCGAATCAAATAGTGCGGAATCCTATTTGATTGGCGATCCAGTCAGTGAGAACGCACGTCGAATCAATTATGGATTGAATCTAACTGTCAAGAACGATATGGAATCGATCTAGTGCGATCTGTGAACTTGGAACAGGTTCTTAGAGGTCTCTGGACGGCTAGGGTACGTCTGGAGTTGAAGTGATATGAATTGTTCCGTTTTTCCACGAATTAGGTGGTATTTATAGGTTAGGGTTGCTCATTCGGGCGACTGAACCATTAGTATGGTTCAGTCGTGCGATTGAGCCATGCGGTTAATCCATTCGCATGACTGAGTGTTCGGTTGTGCGACTGAGCCAATCTCATGTTACAATCATACGACTGATCCAGTCTCCTAGTTCAGTCGTGCGACTGAGTCATTCGCATGAAGTTGTTCATGCGTATGGTCCATTCGCATGGGCCATTCACATGAGGACTTCATATTACTAGGTTTGAATGTATTTATTAATCATTACATTATCAGGATTCATTCATGTCACACCCCCGCTAAAAGCGGAAACACGGGGATGTAACGAGACCGGGATCGTCATAACACATGGTAAGCGATAGAGAGCAATATAAATAAATGATGACATGCGTGTCATGACGACACCCGACAACAAGGGGACTTGTGTCGTGTTTAGTCAATGTCCACAACACATAGCCATAAGCAACATGATGATGATAACCATATACACATAGATGAAAATGTAAATGTTAATTCCCACAACCCGGGAACAAGTTTCAAATGTTGATAATTGTTTACATGCGTTAACATTGTTCAAAAAGATTGTTTAAAAAAATGAGCTAAGTCCCAAAAATGCATCCTAGGGTCTCCACTAAGGCAGCACACCTAGATTCCTGGACTTGCATGATCACCTGAAAAGATATGCTTAAAACGGTCAACAAAATTGTTGGTGAGCTCGCAGGTTTATGTAATAAAATGTAAGTGATGCTGTATATATAAGCGCGTCGGAATACCGTGAATACAGTTATTACACAAGTAAATATCACATGACATGAGCTTTGCAACCAAACCTAGCGACGTACACAAAGAAATTGTCGGCATATATTCACCCAAGGGCCCGTTCCTGGCCACTGATGGTACCAACTAGTATACCATCGAACGAGGGTGGGGGTGTCAACCCAGTAGTACTACCAATACCTAACCGTCGGTTCCCACACTGGAATTAAATAGTTGCAAAGATAGAACCACACAGCAGACCCAAGCATGTATCAAATAGTACTTGCAACACAGTATCACGTTGATTCCTTGTATGTAAAATGTATGTAAGTTGTACAGCATAAAAATTGTGTAAGCATACTTTTCCCCAATTTGTAAATGATTGAAATATTGTATAAATGTGAAAAGGGGCCACGAAACTCACTTGTTAAGTGGTAAGTATGTATGAGCGATGTATCCCAAATGTTGAATGCAAATAAACAGTCAAACACCTATTGACAGTTATTGTATAGCATTAATGATATGATATATGTATAAGCGCGCAATAATGATGGGTCGGTTCGGGTCGTATCGGATGGGTCGCGTACAACACACACAGACTGACACACGTACTAGATCTTATGTAGATCCAAGTACAAGACATTGTTGCCACTAATGATGATATTTAGTAAAAGTATCGTTGTTATCGAAGATATTGAATAAGTGTCAATAGTTATAAGTCAATTTGGTCGTTGTAAAAGCGTTAGTTAATTTGCTCAAAATAGTTTCTGTGCCCTTTCTCACGTTGACTTTAATCTTTGTGGCCAAACAATGGCATTATTGTGTTAGTGTTACCTCGACACCACACGACATACTCACGCCACGCACAAGGGTCAAACACAACAATTTCAGTCGCATACAAGGCCAGACGCACGACTCAACCTCCATTCGTGCGAATCAACCCTCAATCGTGCGAATCAGCTTCATTCGTACGATTGAGCCTTCATTCGTATGATTGGCCTTCAGTCGTACCACACAACACCCAATCGCACGACTCAACTTCCATGCGCACGAATCAACCTTCAATCGTGCGAATTAGCTACTTTCGTACGACTGAACCTTCATTCGTGCGATTGGACCCAGTCGTGCGAATCACATTCATTCGCACACATTCAGTCGGTCACCTGACTCAATCGCACACAAACACTCAATCGCATGACTCATTCGCATACACTCATTCGCACGCATGACTCAATCGCACACAGACACTCAGTCGCACAACTCAGTCGCACGACATGCCTAGTCGCACAACTCAGTCGCGCGATTGACTCAGACGCATGATCCAGTCGCACGACCCACTCAGTCGCACGGCTCAATCGCATGGATGACCCAGTCGCCCAATCTGCAGAATCGCGACTGTGGTCGGGAGGAGCAGCCCCCGAGCTGCTCTAAACACGGGTTTTACACCACAAGGACCTCCAGAAACACTCAACAAACATACACAAGCATAAAACACAAGCAAAGAGACCTCACACGCACCCATACGACCTTGTGTGTTCGGGTTGAACCCGAACACCCGAAACCCTAGTTTGGACAGCCGTGAAAAGGCTAAAAATGGACAACCAAAGACAACTACCTGCTAGGAGGGGTAGTCTAAGCTGTAGACGGTGTCAAGACGAAGAAAACGAGACCTCTCGGGTCGGATTTGGTGCTAAAATGGATTTTGTGTGTGAAGGAGATGAAGATGAAGATGATGAAATGGGGTTAGGGCTGGAAATGGGGTATTTATACCCAGCCCAAGTTTCCAAAATTACAAGTTTAGTCCCTGCACTTAACCCCCGAGTTTTCCCAAATTTTGTTCGGTTGAAAAACGACTTCGTTAGGTGTTTTATATTAATTGTAAAAGTTATTTAATGTTATTATGACTTAAGAAATGGTTATATTAAAACATTTATTATATTTATAAAATGATATATTTAACGTTTTCAAAAATGAAAGTTTTAAAGGTCTTTTTAAGGTTCACACACGGTTTTAACGAATGCACACACAACGATAATATTGCACACATGATATCCACATAATGAGTCAAATAATGATGAGGAATGACCAAATATAGATAGATGACGGACAAACACGTCAATTGACGGACCTTAAAGTGACGGATGTCACAGTATCCCCCAGTTGAGAGAATTTCGTCCCGAAATTCAGCTGGAGTTAGGTCCAAGAGTGTCATCCTCGAAAAGATGTGGATATTTGAGTTTCATCTGATCTTCACGTTCCCATGTAAACTCTGGCCCTCGTTTTGAATTCCACCTTACGCGAACAATAGGTATCCTACTGCGCTTCAGTTGCTTGACCTTTCGATCCATGATCTCAATGGGTTCTTCAACAAAATGAAGCTTGTCATCAATCTTGATTTCCTCGATTGGCACGTGAAGGGATTCATCGGCCAAACATTTCTTGAGGTTTGACACGTGAAAAGTATCATGCACACCGCTAAGCTCTTGTGGCAACCTTAACCGGTAAGCCACTGGACCGATCCTTTCAGTGATCTCAAATGGTCCAACGTATCTTGGGGCTAACTTCCCTTTCTTTCCGAATCGAACGACTCCTTTCCAAGGGGAAACTTTGAGTAACACACGATCCCCAACATTGAATTCTAGAGGCTTCCGACGATTGTCGGCATAGCTCTTTTGGCGATCTCGCGCGGCTTTAAGTCGATCTTTGATTTGGAAAATCTTGTCTGTTGTTCTTGGATGATCTCTGGGCCTGTCAGTTGACTTTCACCAATTTCGGCCCAACAAACGGGAGATCTGCATTTCCTTCCATACAACGCTTCAAATGGAGCACATCCAATGCTTGTATGGTAGCTGTTGTTGTAGGAGAACTCAATCAACGGCAGATGAGCATCCCAACTACCACCAAAATCGATTACACACGCTCTCAACATGTCTTCTAGCGTCTGTATAGTGCGTTCACTTTGGCCATCTGTTTGAGGGTGATAGGCTGTACTCATGTCTAACCGAGTACCCATCGCTTTCTGTAGCGTCTGCCAAAAACGTGAAGTGAATCTGCTATCACGGTCGGATATGATTGACACCGGCACCCCGTGCCGTGTCACGACCTCTTTGATGTACAATCTCGCCAACTTATCCATCTTGTAATCTTCTCGGATAGGCAAGAAATGTGCTGACTTCGTCATTCGATCTATAATGACCCATATCGAGTCATGACCGCTGTTTGTTCTAGGGAGTTTGGTAATGAAATCCATAGCTATGTTCTCCCATTTCCACTCGGGAATTTCAGGTTGCTGTAATAATCCCGATGGCTTTTGATGTTCAGCTTTGACTTTCGAACACGTCAACATCGACTGACGTATAAGGCAATGTCTTTCTTCATGCCTGGCCACCAGTATAGATCCTTAAGATCATGATACATCTTGTCTGCACCAGGATGAATAGAATATCGCGTCTTGTGGGCTTCATCCATGACTAAGGTTCGAACACCTCCCCATTTGGGTACCCATATGCGATCCATGAAGTACTGAATACCGTCATCCTTGCGAATCATCTGTTTATCTAACCCCGGAACTCTTCTCCCGCAAGGTTTTCTTCTTTCAATGCCTCACTTTGTGCAATTTGAATCTGAGCTTTCAAGTTGGTTTGGATGGTCAATCCCAACGCTCGTGCACGTAGTGGTTTCACACGTTCTTTACGGCTTAAGGCATCAGCCACCACGTTAGCTTTCCCCGGATGATACCGGATTTCACAA
Source organism: Flaveria ramosissima (assembly GCA_025215565.1). NCBI lineage: Eukaryota > Viridiplantae > Streptophyta > Magnoliopsida > Asterales > Asteraceae > Flaveria > Flaveria ramosissima. Next base: position 58,918,300 of record CM046029.1, on the reverse strand, counting down.
TCGTAGTCGCTAAGAAGCTCTACCCAACGTCGTTGGCGCATGTTGAGTTCCTTCTGATCCAGAATATGTTGAAGGCTCTTATGATCGTGAAGATGATGCATTTGGTGCCATACAAGTAATGCCTCCAAATTTGAGTGCAAATACTACAGCGCCCAACTCAAGATCATGAGTGGTGTAGTTCTTTTCGTGCACTTTAAGTTGTCGCGAAGCGTAGGCAATCACCTTGTCCTTCTGCATCAATACACATCCCAATCCTTGATGTGACGCATCGCAGTAAACCACAAAATCATCTGTTCCGTCTGGGAGAGACAGTATCGGCGCGTTGCACAACTTCTCTTTCAACGTTTGGAACGCTTGCTCTTGTGCAAATCCCCAGTCAAACTTCTTGTCTTTCTGAGTAAGCAGGGTAACGGTTGCGCGATCTTTGAGAAATTCGCGATGAAGCGACGATAATAACCGGCCAATCCTAAGAATTGCCGTATCTCTGATGGTGTCTGGGGCGTATCCCATTTCTTCACCGCTTCGATCTTGCCGGGATCTACGTGAATCCCGTCCTCATTAACCACATGACCCAAAAACTTCACTTCTCGCAGCCAAAACTCACACTTTGAGAACTTGGCGAAAAGTTTCTCTTCGCGTAGCAGCTCCAGAATAGCCCGAAGATGTTCTACATGATCCTCCTTTGATCGGGAATAGATAAGTATATCGTCTATGAACACGATCACGAACTTATCCAAGTAAGGTTTGCACACCCGATTCATTAGATCCATGAACACAGCTGGTGCGTTGGTCAACCCGAACGGCATGACCAAGAACTCATAGTGCCCATAACGAGTTCTGAACGCAGTCTTCGGTATGTCGTCCTCGAAAACCCTTAGCTGATGATAACCAGAACGAAGATCGATCTTTGAAAAATACGAAGCTCCTTGCAGCTGATCAAATAAATCGTCGATCCTGGGGAGAGGATATCGGTTCTTCACCGTCAACTTGTTCAGTTCACGGTAATCGATGCACATACGGAACGATCCGTCCTTCTTCTTGACAAATAGTACCGGCGCTCCCCACGGTGAATGACTCGGTCGAATAAAACCTTCTCCAGTAGTTCCTGTAACTGACTAGACAACTCTTGCATCTCGGATGGCGCTAGTCGATATGGCGTTTCGCTACCGGTGTAGCTCCAGGAACCAACTCAATACGGAATTCCACCTGTCGTGGAGGAGGTAAACCAGACAAGTCATCTGGAAATACTTCTGGGTAATCCCGTACCACTGGAATATCCACCAGTTTCCTTTCCTCGTCTTTCTTTTCAACTACATGAGCCAGAAAAGCGTAGCACTGCTTTCGTAGACTCTGGCGTGCTTTCATGCAGGAAATCAACTTTAAGCTCTTACCCGGTCGTTCTCCCTGAACCTTGAGTACTTCCCCGTTTGGCATAGGGATACGTACTACTTTGTCTCGACAGACAATCTCTGCTCCATTCTGCGACAACCAATCCATACCCACAATCACATCGAAGCTTCCTAACTCGAAGGGTATCAAATCTATGTCAAAGGTATGATCCTCCAACGTCAACGAACACTTCCTAATAATCTCATCGGCCTGAGCAACCTTACCATTGGCCATTTCTACAGAGTAGCTAGTTTCTAGCCTACTAGGACTCAAATCAAGCAATTGCACAAACTCGGAAGAAATAAAACTATTGTCTGCTCCAGTATCAAATAATATAGATGCGAAGTGATGATTGAGTAAGTGCGTACCCGTGACAACATTCGGGTCCTGACGAGCATCATTAGCTCCAATGACGAATGCACGTCCCCGAGCTGCGTTTCCCTGAGTAGCCGGGCCTTGATTCCCAGCGATAGCCAACACCTGCTGCTGGTTGTTCCCCTGTTGACCCGGTGCCCGATTCAGCCTGGGGCACATATTCCTGTAGTGATCGGGGCTCCCACACTCAAAGCAAGCCCTTGCATTCCCGGCGGGGTTAACCGCGTTGACGGGTGCTACAAGATTCGGTGCAGTTCTGCAATCTCTTGCCAAATGACCCGGGCGCTTACAGTTAGCGCACACCCGGCACTGCGTCCCTGGGGGATGATGATAATTGCACCTGTCACATTTGGGGTGCGGCCCCACATACTCTCTTCTGGCCTGAGACACGGCCACAAAATTCCTGGTCGGCTTAGACCTCTTCTCAAACCTTCCGGCACTCGACCGGCTCGATTCCCCAACATCTTTCCTCTTCTCGGCCCCTCGGCCCAAAACCCCTGTTCTAACCATCTCATCAGTCAAAGCGCCAGCTTTCAGAATTGCGCTCTGAATAGTAGGAGGAGCGGCTGCTGTAACCATCGCTCTAATTTGAGGCGCGAGTCCCCAAATGTACCTTTCAATCCTCTTTGATTCCGGCGTGACCAGATGCGGAACCAATCTTGCCAGCTCATGAAAACGATCAGTATAAGCTGCATGCCCTGCCCCCACCATAGCATGATTCCAAAACTCATGCTCCAGTTTCTGCATCTCGTTGAGAGGGCAGTATTCCTCGGTGATCAAGGCTTTGAACTCGTCCCACGACATTTGCATCGCGGACTCTCTTCCTCGTGCTTGAATCTGGGTGTTCCACCAGGTTAGGGCTTTACCCTGTAGAGAACAAGTAGCATACTTGATCCTCTGGCTGTCGAGGCACTCACTGATGTCGATCACTGCCTCCATCTTTTCCAACCACCTGGTTAGGGCTATCGCCCCACCTTTCCCATCGAATTCCCTTGGCTTACAAGCCACAAACTCCTTGTACGAACATCCCCGACGAGCATTAACCACTCCAGTCTCGATACCGGCAGTACCACCATTCCCGGTTTCCTGGTTGCTCTCGTTTCCAGTCGGGTTCCCGTTTCCCGTTTCAGTTTCTATCCCACCTTGGGCTCCATCATCGTTGCCACCATCCCGTGAGGGTGGTGTTGTTGAAGTGCGTCGCTCACTTGGGCCACGATAGTAGGAATCAGTGCGGCCAATTGCTGAGCGATCAGGGCTGCCATGTCGGCGTTCCCTGTTCCTTGACTGTTACTGGCAGGAGCATCGTTTGCTCTTGGTGCTCTGCCTCTGCCTCGGCCTCTGCCCCTTGGGGCTTCACTCCCGCCACTACTGCTACGGGTGACTCTTCGAGGCGGCATGTTCTAATCATAAAAGAGGTAACATATCAGCTTTAGTCACCATAAGATACAAATGTATTCCACTTATCAAATTCCAATGTTCATGTTCCGGTCAGCCAGACCACCATGCAGCCCATTTCAAGCATATTCTCGGTATACCGGTGATGTTTATATATAGGGTTCCCCGCAGCGTTCCCACCACACCCACGATGTACCGAGAATGATGCCCGATCCGGTTACATGACATCCGACTTTCCTTTACATCATATCCATAATAATCCATCATAACAGTTGTAAGTCCATGTATACAATCACGTTTAGTCTAGCGGAGGTTGTCTATTTCCTCATTCTTCGAGGTTTCAGACATATTCCTCCTCAGAGTTATCTCAATGTCCAAGGTCAAGCGCAATAGTATGATCTGTGATGATCTCTTCGGGTTAATACCCGGATCTGATAAACTAACTCGGCGCGCAGAGGGAACGGAAGATCCAATAGAAGCATCCCCATAAAAGAGTGAGCACAAGGGCTCTCTCATAGGGTAGAAAGATCACATAACAAATAGATGAACAAATCAAGCAGCGAGGAACACATACACGAGATATAATATGCATACAGAGTCCTAGCATGCAAATCTACATGAAGGTTCCTAGGTTATAGTCTAGGTCAAGCGTATTGCCTAATTCTCTATAACCAATGGCTCTGATACCAATCTGTCACACCCCCGCTAAAAGCGGAAACACGGGGATGTAACGAGACCGGGATCGTCATAACACATGGTAAGCGATAGAGAGCAATATAAATAAATGATGACATGCGTGTCATGACGACACCCGACAACAAGGGGACTTGTGTCGTGTTTAGTCAATGTCCACAACACATAGCCATAAGCAACATGATAATGATAACACATATACACATAGATGAAAATGTAAATGTTAATTCCCACAACCCGGGAACAAGTTCAAATGTTGATAATTGTTTACATGCGTTAACATTGTTCAAAAGATTGTTTATCAAAACATGAGCTAAGTCCCAAAAATGCATCCTAGGGTCTCCACTAAGGCAGCACACCTAGATTCCTGGACTTGCATGATCACCTGAAAAGATATGCTTAAAACGGTCAACAAAATTGTTGGTGAGCTCGCAGGTTTATGTAATAAAAATGTAAGTGATGCTGTAATATAAGCGCGTCGGAATACCGTGAATACAGTTATTACACAAGTAAATATCACATGACATGAGCTTTGCAACCAAACCTAGCGACGTACACAAAGAAATTGTCGGCATATATTCACCCAAGGGCCCGTTCCTGGCCACTGATGGTACCAACTAGTATACCATCGAACGAGGGTGGGGGTGTCAACCCAGTAGTACTACCAATACCTAACCGTCGGTTCCCACACTGGAATTAAATAGTTGCAAAGATAGAACCACACAGCAGACCCAAGCATGTATCAAATAGTACTTGCAACACAGTATCACGTTGATTCCTTGTATGTAAAATGTATGTAAGTTGTACAGCATAAAAATTGTGTAAGCATACTTTTCCCCCAATTTGTAAATGATTGAAATATTGTATAAATGTGAAAAGGGGCCACGAAACTCACTTGTTAAGTGGTAAGTATGTATGAGCGATGTATCCCAAATGTTGAATGCAAATAAACAGTCAAACACCTATTGACAGTTATTGTATAGCATTAATGATATGATATATGTATAAGCGCGCAATAATGATGGGTCGGTTCGGGTCGTATCGGATGGGTCGCGTACAACACACACAGACTGACACACGTACTAGATCTTATGTAGATCCAAGTACAAGACATTGTTGCCACTAATGATGATATTTAAGTAAAAGTATCGTTGTTAATCGAAGGAATATTGAATAAGTGTCAATAGTTATAAGTCAATTTGGTCGTTGTAAAAACGTTAGTTTAATTTGCTCAAAATAGTTTCTGTGCCCTTTCTCACGTTGACTTTAATCTTTGTGGCCAAACAATGGCATATTGTGTTAGTGTTACCTCGACACCACACGACATACTCACGCCACGCACAAGGGGTCAAACACAACAATTTCAGTCGCATACAAGGCCAGACGCACGACTCAACCTCCATTCGTGCGAATCAACCCTCAATCGTGCGAATCAGCTTCATTCGTACGATTGAGCCTTCATTCGTATGATTGGCCTTCAGTCGTACCACACACACCCAATCGCACGACTCAACTTCCATGCGCACGAATCAACCTTCAATCGTGCGAATTAGCTACTTTCGTACGACTGAACCTTCATTCGTGCGATTGGACCCCAGTCGTGCGAATCACATTCATTCGCACACATTCAGTCGGTCACCTGACTCAATCGCACACAAACACTCAATCGCATGACTCATTCGCATACACTCATTCGCACGCATGACTCAATCGCACACAGACACTCAGTCGCACAACTCAGTCGCACGACATGCCTAGTCGCACAACTCAGTCGCGCGATTGACTCAGACGCATGATCCAGTCGCACGACCCACTCAGTCGCACGGCTCAATCGCATGGATGACCCAGTCGCCCAATCTGCAGAATCGCGACTGTGGTCGGGAGGAGCAGCCCCCGAGCTACTCTAAACACGGGTTTTACACCACAAGGACCTCCAGAAACACTCAACAAACATACACAAGCATGAAACACAAGCAAAGAGACCTCACACGCACCCATACGACCTTGTGTGTTCGGGTTGAACCCGAACACCCGAAACCCTAGTTTGGACAGCCGTGAAAAGGCTAAAATGGACAACCAAAGACAACTACCTGCTAAGGAGGGGTAGTCTATGCTGTAGACGATGTCAAGACGAAGAAAACGAGACCTCTCGGGTCGGATTTGGTGCTAAAATGGAGTTTTATTGTGTGTGAAGAGGAGATGAGATGAAGAAGATGGATGAAATGGGGGTTTAGGGCTGGAAATGGGGTATTTATACCCAGCCCAAGTTTCCAAAATTACAAGTTTAGTCCCTGCACTTAACCCCCGAGTTTTCCCAAATTTTGTTCGGTTGAAAAACGACTTCGTTAGGTGTTTTATATTAATTGTAAAAGTTCATTTAATGTTATTATGACTTAAGAAATGGTTATATTAAAACATTTATTATATTTATAAAATGATATATTTAACGTTTTCAAAAATGGAAGTTTTTAAGGTCTTTTTAAGGTTCACACACACGGTTATAAACGAATGCACACACAACGATAATATTGCACACATGATATCCACATAAAGAGTCAAATAATGGTGAGGAATGACCAAGTATATAAAAGATGACGGACAAACACGTCAATTGACGGACCTTAAAGTGACGGATGTCACAATTCAAACAACCACAAACCTATATAATCAAGTCAATATGCGTTAAACAACTCACAATGAAATGTAAACATTATAAACACAACCAAACATTTACATTTCATTAAGTACCCAACTATTACATAAGTGTAAGACATTAAAGACATATTACATTCAGTTCAGAAACTAGGGACACATGTACCTCCAAACTCCCCCTTGGACCTAGTTTCATCTAATGTCTTACTTTCTTTATAACATGTATCTCAAACGCAAAGCAGAGTCGTATAACATTCTGAAACTGTAGAGCTTGTACAATATCTTGAGAGACATATAATAGTGGCCACTTGTATAATGTGTACACATCATTTGCAGACAGGTTTGTGAGCACATCGGGTCAAATACCCTGATAGTATCTATTTTGCCTTCTTTGTTCAAGACTATGACTGCCTCTCCTATTCTCCAATCATAGTACCACCATTTGAAGTGTGGAGTGAAGTCCTGTTGGCATTTCCCGTAGTGGGATCTTAGACATGGTGCGCGGAGGACTCCACTTCAGCACTATTCTTGGTTTACCAGTTATGGTATCAACCTCAGACCTTCGGATATACCTCGTTGGTTGTTGAGGTTTGAAGTTGACCCATAAGGTGTGGTACTCTCTCTTCAGAGCTGCTTCAAACCATCCAGACATCTTGCGTGGATCAACGTATAGCAATTTCAGCTTCGCTAACTGATTTAGCTCAAATCCAGGAAGAGTCTTCAGGTCGTGTGGGAACCTGAAGTACTCGATCCCTTGCTCACGTTTAACTAAAAACGTTGAGATCTTCAAATATGCCCATGCTATGATTCTGCCCGACACCTTGTGATGTTTCTTCACTTTGTACAGCTTGGTGTAGACAGTCGACTTTGAAGCACTTCGTTGGGCTCTTATCTCTTCAAAGCATGCAGCCCACTGAGCCTTTCTGATATTAACTTCAGCATCCAAGGCTTGGGCCTTATCTTTAGTCTTGTCTGACTCTTGTTCCAGTTTATTCAGAGTCTCCAAGGTTTCACTGACTAGATTGTCTCCTAGATTGGGAATGACATTACCCGCATTGTTAGTAGACTCTGGATAATGCTGGTCAGTGACATCTTTAATCTCAATTTCATCCACATCGTTGAGCTCGTCGTCACTTTCACATGGACTGTTGGAGCGTCTTTCACGATCTCGTCGACATTGAGTTTGAACATTTCTGCTATTTGCTTGTCAGTGAGATTGTGAATGATCTCTCCTTTTTTAGGAGTGTACATCAACGATCTCCTGACTATACCCTGCAGATCAAGAATCAATGTGAGCTGAGTCTTGATCTGTTGGAGGGGAGCAACATCATATTCATCCCTCTGAAAGTTTGGATCTGTTTGATTTAGACATTCAACACAGCAATCATTAGTTAATAATCAAAACAGACACATCAACATTAAATATAAACATTCATTTCATTAATATGATACAAGATTCAAATACATATGATTTAAATAACAAAAACAGCTAAGTATTACTCTTGTCCTAGATCATATTCTCTTCTGCTGATGGGGCGGTTGTGGAGGCACCTTGATCTTGTGCTTTCTTTGTCCTCCTCTCACTTGCAGGTGTGGCACCCGCAGCAGATGTGTCGTCTTCATCATCATCAACATCATCATCACCAACATCAGTATCATCTTCAATGTCATCACCATCATCATCATCATCACTGTTATCATCACTATTATCTCCATCTCCTTCCTTGATCTTTAAGGGCTCGGCCTTTGATCCCTTGAGCCGCAGCATGATGGTCTTGTTGGTGGTCTCGAACTCCTCTATCCTTTTGGCTGATTGGGCATTCTGCTCTCGGAGTTGGGACATCTCTACGTGATGTGCATCCATCATCTGGGCCTGCTGCTCTATCTGCTGTGCCTGCTGAGATATTTGCAGAGGTTGGGCAGCAGTAAGGTCTACTAGCTGACGAGTCTGAGCAGTCTTCTCGTCATCGGCAGCCAACGGCCTCAGCACCATACGGTTAAGTGCCGAGAGCTGTTCCTCTACCCCACTAGGAGGTAGAGGTGATCCAGATGTATAGGAGGGGTAAGATGACGGTTCGGCATGGTGGCTAGTGGTGGTGGTGGTGGCACTGGTGAAGATTAGGGTTGGTATTGATGAAAGTGGTGGTGGAGTGGGTGTGGTAAATATGGTGGTAGATGGGATGAATGTAGTGGTGGGTGGTGTGGTAATAGTGGTAGAGGGTGTGGTAGTGGTGGTGGTAGCTGTGGTGGTGGTGGTGGTAGACGAGGTGGTGATCAATGTGAATCTCCTTCTCTTACTCTTCATCTCGTGCGGCTGAGCCATCCTCTTTTTCCTCGATCCCTTCGAGGAGGATGCTCCCCCTTGGTTGCTGGACTGGTCTGGGGTGTAAGATGGATCAGTAATAGCCTCCCTAGACTCACCCTGGCGTCCACCTACCGCCCTAATCCCTCTCTCGGTGCCAACCACCTTGCTGCACACCATCTGAGTCAACGGCTCCTCGTCCGACTCATCCTCCTCATCAGGCTGAAAGTCCCGATGGAATCCTGCAGTCTCTGCTCCTCCGTGGGTGGATGATGGAGATATAACATCTGCAGTAGTGGCCCTAGAATGGGTGGGACCACTATCTCCACCATCACCACTGTCATTATCATCAGAATCATCGGATGGGAGCACAATCGGCTCAAAATCTGAGTCACTATCATCGTGACGCCACTTCCTCATCGCTGGCGCCACGTACTCCACTCGAATCAAATGCCCAAACAGTCGTCTCACAGGGGGTTTCACCTGCTTCCCCCTGTAGACTTTCATCCGGCCCAAGGTGGTATCATCCATCACCTCGAGCACCACCGCGTCCTCCTTCTCCTTAGGTAGCTGAGGGAGCTTCTGATCAATGATCATCTGCATGAATCTTGGGTACATACAAAATCCCTCCTTCCCCCTCCCCTCGATGTTCTCCACTAGATAGTTGAAGATCATCCTAGAGAAACTGAACGGGTGGTTCAGCACCAACGTTGCGTAAGCGTTCTGGATCTGATCGGAAAGCTCGTCGAAACCTCCCTTCCGAGAAGCTATGCACTTGAGTAGCACATGGGCAAGGTACTTGAACTGCGGGCACAGATTGCTCTTGTTGAGCACAGCTGCGTTGATGTCCCCAGAGTACTTAGCCCTCATGAAACATCCTCGAACAGTAAGTGGGTGTAAACGGGTGGGACAATCAGCGTCATCCCCAAACTCTAGAACAGTCTGGAGATCGTCCTCTGTGATCTCAATAGCCTCACCGAATATCAAGCTCCTGATGCAATGGGGCTCTGAGGACCTGTCCACTACAGCGCTTTCCCAGAAAGCCTGTTGGACTGAGCGGTAAGGAGTACATGGTGTCGAGATAGCTCGGAATATCCTAGATCTCCGTAGGAATGTGATGATGCCTTAGAACTCTACAGCATTCCTGGAAGTCAGATCCAGGTGAGCACATATGTTGTGCTTCATGCTCATGGTCCAGCGACTCGCCATCTGTTACACAGTATATATAAACGTTAATGTGTGTAAGTGAATAGCCATTTGAATTTCCTAAATTTGAATCTTTTTGGTCTGTCGTGCGAATGAACTACGCGACTGAAGTTTAGTCGTGCGATTGAGCTCATACGCACGACTGAGCATGCGCTGTGTCCAGTCGGTTGTCATGTCATGCGATTGGATTCAGTCGGATGAAAGAACAGGCGACTGAGTTCAATCGGTTGACTGAGCCTGCGATTGGTTCAGTCGGCCGACTGAGCTCATTCGTATGATCTATTCAGCCAATTGAGCCATTCGACCAGCTCAATCGTGCGATTGGAGTTCATCCTAACGACTAGTTGCATGACCCACTGTTCGGTCGACTTAGATTAAAATCTTGACCAATTCGTGAAATTAAACGTTGTGTAATGGGTCTTTAGACTCGCAATCACTTAACTAATAACCTAATAACTTTAGTGTTAACATTTTACTTGGTTTAAGTAGGTTATTAGTCCGTTTAATGGTTCGGTTCTTGTGATAGTCTTATTTCACAGATTGTGGCACCATTACTCCAGATTTCGGTGAGATTTCAACTCATTGTACCTGTATGATCGCACACAAATGTCAAAATATCAATAGAAGTGTAAAATCTTGGTCTGATGAAATTTTGGCAGAGTAACAGTAGACTATGCGATTTGAGGGCGATTAGGGGATGATGAGTCGAATGCGATCGACTGTGCCTTATTTATACTGAATCTGAGTTCAATCGGCCAAGTGGACCCATTCGCTTAGTTCATTCGGGCGAATGGACCTCAATCGTGCGATTGGCTCAGTTGATCACCTTCAGTCGGCCGACTGGAGTTCAGTAGGGCGACTGGCTCATTCGCACACTCTCATTCGGTCGAATGGCTCATTCTGATAAGCCATTCGGTTGAATGGTCCATACTCATGTCCATTCGGCTGTATAAGGCATGAGTATGGTCCATTTGTATGGTTGGTCCATACTCATGGTCCAGTCGTGCGAATGGGTCATACTCATGATTTTTTGACTTTATGACCATTTGACATTTTACACCCTGTAACTTATTGATTAAACGTTTTAAGCACTTGATCATCTCAGACATGATCCTTTTAACTTGAAAAACCTTTGACCACCTCAGACGTGATCCTCTTAAACAAATTTATCACCTCAGACGTGACCCATTTACCTTTGAAAACACGTGTGGTCAACTCAGACGTGACCCTTTTAGGTGATTAACTCCATTACTGAATTCCATGATGTAGTCCGATATTAAACAAACTGAATTGACCAAATTTTAAATAAAATAAAAGACTTAAACTGAAGTACAAAACTAAACTAGTTTTTGACTTTTTGTGTGAAGTCTAAATCCTAAGATAGAAATCTAATGGATTCGGTTCCGGAATAGGCAGCATCAATATATTTGACCATAATTGTACCAATTCAATTTGGAATCATATAGGAAGGGCAAATCATTCGGGACATGTTATCAAACACCTTTTGATGCTCTATTCTTGTTTTTCATCCAGAGTCGTTAGCAAATTTAGGACATCATACTGGTACTATTAGATCCCCATATTGATTTGGACTTTCAAGAATTGTAGCCATGATGATTGTCAGTATACTGGTCCTCTTAAATCCATACACAGACTTTTGACATAGATTGGTGATAGTTTAAGGTTTAATTATTTCAACCAACATTCGTGGATCCCACGCTTATGTGGTAATCAACATTCCTCAGGAGATTTTTGAGTGGTCTACGGGTACTTTGATAAGAAGAAACTATTCTTAGAGCTTTCAAAGAGAAGCCAAGCCTCAGGTCAGTGCCATCGCACAGCAGAGAGGCGGCAAACAATAATGAATTCTAGAATATCTAGGTTATGCTTATCCTCAGGTCAGTGCCATCACACAACAGAGAGGCACACAACCTATATTCTTGTTAGAGCATCTTTATTTTTCTTTTGCATAGAACGCACCAACAACATAAGTTATTAGCTTGATAGCGTTTGCTTTTCATTTTTTTCATGCTTTGCTCTATTTATGGTCATCCGCTCACATTTGTGGCGTTTATTTGCTCGTCACCCCTTATTGGAATATTATTGATTGTGTTAACCAGTGATAAGATGGAAACCCACAGTCAGTTGAACAACTTAGTTTGATCTTGAGATCACCAACCAGGTCTAATCATCTATTGTGTTGAATCTACCGACATATCATCTGTGGTCTAGCAACCTCTAGGTCTACTTTCGTTGTGTTACCTTAGTAGTAACCAGTTTTGCTATCATTTTTCCTTTTATATTGCTCAGACTACACAGACTTATACTTTGAATTTGACATCTTATCCACTTTAAACATTTAAAGTCCCAATTGATTTGTTCCTGTGTACTATCATTTTCCAAAGTCACTGAATCGGTATCACAGATACGATCTACTTTCTATCAGCTTGCCTCTCCTTCTCCCTCGTTTTTTTAATGTTGTTAGCTAAACCTATTCTCCCCCTAAAATTCTTAAACCATAAACGATTTGCGCTTTTAGGATTTTAATAGGCAAAGAAATAACATCATATTAATTTAAACAGAAAATAGAAGGAAATAAAAATAAAAATGGACTAAATGCATCGGACTAAACATGGTCATCATCTGGAATTACATCACTTTTCTTTTTTAATGTCGTTGATCTCTAACAAATATAGAAAACGTGGTTTGTCAAAAGCCTTTGTATAGAGGTCAGCGCGTTGAAAATCAGTGTTTATTTTTACCACATCGATTAAGTTTTTTCAAAGCAGTCACGTATAAAGTGATATTTTATGCCGATGTGTTTGGTCTTAGGATGTTGTACTAGATTTTTAGTTACTGCAATTGCAGCAGAGTTATCAACAAAAAGAGTAGAAGAGAAATTCAAACCGTAGTCCCGAATTTGCTGTTGAATTCAAATGATTTGAGAACAGCAACTTGCAGCAGTAACGTATTCGGCTTCACAGGTTGACAATGCAACCGAAGTCTGCTTCTTACACTGCCAGGTCACTAATCTCCTCCCAAAGAATTGACACCCTGCTGATGTAGACTTGTAATTTATCTTGCAGCCACCGTAATCCGAGTCACTATACGCCGTGAGCTCAAAGACATCATCATGAGGATACCACAACCCAAGTGTTGGAGTACCCTTCAAATAACAAAATATCCTTTTGACCCCTATCAGATGGTTAACCTTTGGCTTTGCCTGATATCTTGAACATAGACATGTATCATACATGATATCAGGTCTTGAGGCGGTGAGGTACATGAGAGATCCAATCATTCATCGGTACATGGTGGCATCAACCAAATCACCATTTTCATCGGGTGCTACATCATGGTTTGTAGTAAGTGGAGTCCCAGCTGCAGAAGCATTCTCCATGTCAAACCGACTGAGAATATCTCCTACATACTTGGTCTGATGTAGGAATATTCCCTTTGGGGTCTGATCCACCTGTAACCCGAGAAAGAACTTCATCTCTCCCGTGGCACTCATCTCAAACTCAGCCTTCATTACTGCTTCAAACTCTTTACATAACTCTTCGTTCTTTGACCCGAAGATGATGTCATCAACATAGATTTGAACAAGCAGTAAATCACCATCTTTCTCTTTGATAAACAGTGTGCAATCAATAACACCTCTGCGAAAGCCGTGTTTCACAAGGTGAGTCGAGAGTTTCTCATACCAGACCCTTGGGCCTTGATGAAGCCCGTATAAAGCCTTGTCGAGTTTGTAAACTCTGTCCCGATGATATGGATCTTCAAATCCCTCGGGTTGACTGATGTACACTGTCTCTCGGATTTCACCATGAAGGAATGCACTCTTCACATCCAATTGATAAACTTTAATCTTCATATACGATGCATATGCAAGGAAGATGCGGATGGCTTCCATTCTTTCCACGGGTGCAAATACTTCATTGTAATATATTCCCTCGACTTGTCGAAATCCTTGAACTACAAGTCGAGCCTTGTTCCTGATGATGACGCCTTGGTCATTCTTGTTGCATTTCAAGACCCATTTGGTGCCAATGACTTTAGCACCTTTAGGTCTATCCACCAGAGTCCATACGCCTAACTTCTTGAACTGAAGAAGTTCTTCTTGCATGACACTCACCCATGCCTCATCATTCAGCGCTTCACTGACATACTTTGGCTCAAACTGAGACACAAAACAACGATATCACCATCATGAAGATATTCCTTTTCCATTTCAGAGGCATAATCAGCTGAGTACAGCTAATTTCTGGTCTGAACTCCTGACCTTACATCCCCAATGACATTATCCAAAGGATGATAGACATTTAGGCGTGATCCAGGGGTTGTTGGAACAACTACCTCAGAATCCAGATTATGAACATTTGATTCAGTATCTGAGGTAGTACGAGTTTGAGGTTCCGAAGTCGCAGAGGCATCACTGTTAGATGCTTGTGGACTTGCAGGAATTGGAACCTGTTCCTCCTGATTGTTTTATTATTTTCCATAGCTTCATCTTCTGAGGAGGAGTCACTTGCTTCGAGTGCTCCCCCTGAGTGGTGAGACGAGTCACCTTGTGAACCAGATGATGTTGAATCTAGTGACGGTGAGTTCAAGACATCATACATCATCATGGTTGCTAACTCTTCGCCAGAAGTGGAGATAAGTATGTTGAAGGACTTGAAGAATCCGTCATAGTCGAAAAAGAAGGCGGGTCCTTTTCCAACATATGGGGTGGTGTATCTTTGAATGTCCACGTTACACCACACTTCAACTAAACCCGTTGAGTTGTTGTAAACTCTCTTGTTCGGTATGTTGTATCCGAGGAAGATACCTTCTTCAGCCTTCTCGCTGAATTTTCCCTCCTGAGTCTTCTTCAGTAGGGTGCACGGTGTGCCAAACGGTTCTAGATACTCTAGATTAGGTTTACGTCGTTGTAGTAACTTGTAACATGTCTTGCCATGGCGTTTAACTACCAGAACTCGATTTAACGTGTAACACGCATTTGCCACTGGCTCATTCCAGAATTGGATAGCCAGTTTCGAGTCTGCTAGCATGTCCGTGCTGTCTCTATCAAGTTGCGATTCTTTCTCTCAACAACGCCATTCATCTGAGGCGTGTAGGCAGAAGTGAACTGGTGCACAATTCCCTTTTCCTTGCAGTAAGCCTCCATCCACTGATTGTTAGGATCGTGTATTGAACGAAATACTAACTGATTAACGTGTATACCGAATAAAATAGTGCAGAATCCTATTTGATTGGCGATCCAATCAGTGAGAACGCACGTCAAATCAATTATGGATTGAATCTAAACGTTAAGAACGATATGGAATCGATCTAGTGCGATCTGTGAACTTGGAAGAGGTTCTTAGAGGTCTCTAGACGGTTATGGTACGTCTGGAGTCGAAGTGATATGAATTGTTCCGTTTTTCCACAAATTAGGTGGTATTTATAGGTTAGATTGCTCATTCGGGCGACTGAACCATTAGTATGGTTCAGTCGTGAGATTGAGCCATGCGGTTGATCCATTCGCACGACTGAGTGTTCAGTCGTGCGACTGAGCCAATCTCATGTTACAATCATACGACTGATCCAGTCTCCTGGTTCAGTCGTGCGACTGAGTCATTCGCATGAAGTTGTTCAATCGTATGGTCCATTCGCATGGGCCATTCGCATGAGAACTTCATATTACTAGGTTTGAATGTATTTATTAATCATTACATTATCAGGATTCATTCAAACAACCACAAACCTATATAATCAAGTCAATATGCGTTAAACAACTCATTAATGAAATATTAAACATTATAAACACAACCAAACATTTACATTTCATTAAGTACCCAACTATTACATAAGTGTAAGACATTAAAGACATAATACATTCAGTTCAGAAACTAGGGACACATGTACCTACAGACTTTGCAGTCATATTGCCGCCACCATAGTCACTATCTGTATAGGCATAAGATTAAAGTCAAAATTCTTTGGATACCAAAGGCCTAGTGTTGGTGCACGTTTGAAATATCTTAGAATCTTGTTGACAACAACCATGTGTGACATCTTGGGGTTGGCTTGATATCTTGCACAAATGCATGCGGCAACCATGATATCAGGCCTGATGGCTATGAGCTACATATGAGACCCAATCATAGCCCTATAAAGGTGTTCATCCACACACTCCCCCTTAAGACCAGGTCTAAGGGAGTGGTTTCTACCTATAGGTGTCTTTGCAACCTTACAATCAATCATACTGAATCTGGTAAGTATGTCTTGTACATACTTTGACTGACTTATAAGGATGCCACTATCAACTTGCTTCACTTGAATCTCCATAAAGAAATTGAGTTTCCGTATGGCACTCATTTCAAATCTATTCTTCATCAGTTTCTCAAAGTCTTTAAAGAGCTTTGGATTAGTTGTCCTGAAGATAATGTCATCTACATACACTTGAACCAACATTAAGTCATTCCCTATTTCTTTGATGAAGAGAGTTCCATCAATAATACATATTTTGTAACCATGCTGACAAAGATACTGAAACAGAGTCTCATAACACTTCCTTGGAGTTTGACATACACCTCTTCATCAATCACCCCATATAGAAAGCACACTTAACATCAAGTTGGTAGACCTTGAAATCCTTGGATGCAACAAAAGCTAAGAATATCCTAATAGCTTCAAGTCTTGCCACAGGAGCAAAAACATCTGTGTATTCATTCTCTATACTTGTGTGTATCTTTGAACAACTAGTCTGGCCTTGTTCTTGATGACAAGTCCTCTATCATCCTTCTTGTTTCTAAAAACCCATTTGGTTCCTATGAAAGTCTTCCCTGGAGGGAGAGGGCATAGGTTCCAAACCTTTTGCCGTTTGAATTGAAATAGCTCCTCTTGCATAGCTTCAACCCATCGTCCATCCTTTAAAGCCTCATCAACTTTCTTTGGCTCTATCTGGGATAAGAAACAAGAGTAGAGACAAACATTTTTGTCATGGGTTTGTCCTTTTGTTCTTACCCTCTTGTCAACATCTCCAATGATGTTTGTGGTGCGGTGTGACTTGTGGATCCTAAGTTAAGGGATCACAGCAAGTTGATTGGAGAGATCTAAATTAGAGAAATTCAGATCTGGTAATAAAGTTTCACCTACCACATCAGCACACTTATCAAGAGAAGCTTGATCCAATAAGTGTGTGACATCATTGATGTTATCTTCTATGGAGTGATTGTCGGCATCAAGAAACTCTTGATCCCTATCACCACTACCACTTCCTCCTACATTTGAAGCTCCTTCATTTGAGTTTTGTGCCTCTGAGCTGGAATTTGTTGGCATCTCAGATGTATCAGCTGGATTTGTCATGGTTGTGCTGATAGGAACTCCATCTATAGGGTTAGTTACCACTGGAGCTTAAGTAGTGTGACTATTAGGTCTTCTCAGTTCAAATCTTGGGTCAGGATCTCCTGTTGATAAGATACCTGTGGATCCTGAAATATTCTCACAAGACTTGCTAAAATAGTTAGTAACTAAATCAAGATCAAATAGCCAATCAAGATCAAATATGGTCACATTGACTGACTTCTCAACTACTCTAGTTTTAAGATTGTATACTTTTTAAGCCTTAGCTTGGAAAGAGTATCCAATCAAGTGTCCATCATCTGATTTCTTAGCCAATTTGGCTACTTGATCTTTGGTATTCAAGATTATGTATGACATCCAAAAGACTTGAGGAAACCAATAAAAGGTCTCCTTTTGTGCCACAGTTCATAAAGAGTCTTACCATAAGTCTTCATAACTAAAACTATGTTTTGCATATAGCAGGCAGTGATCACTGCCTCTACCCAGAAGGTGATAGGCAGTTTAGAGTCAGACAACATGGTTCTTGCAGCTTCAATTAGTGTCATGTTTCTCCTCTTAGCAACACCATTTTGCTGAGGAGTCCTAGGAGCATTATATTGTCTTGTAATACCCTTTTCATCATAAAATGAATCAAGGATTTAGTTCTTAAACTCAGTTACCTGATCACATCTTATGGTTTTGACCTTGTGATCACATTGATTCTCAATTTTCAGAAATAAGTTTTTCAAGATCTCAAGAGAATCATCCTTAGGAAGAAGACCTAAGTGAATCTTGTGAAATCATCTTTGATCAGCAAACAATAAGAGGTCCTTCCTAAACTCTTTACACTCGTGGGGCCAAAGATATCCATATGTTATAAGTGTAGGGGTGTAGTGATGGAGTTCCTTTTCTTTGGCTTGTGAGACACTTTGTGTTGCTTTCCTTTCAGACATGCAACACAATGGTCATTACTTGTAAACTCTTTCTTTTGCATTCCAGTTACCAAAGCATTCTTAATTAATTTATTCATGTTTTTAAAGTTTACATGGCATATTCTCTTATGCTAGAGGAAAGACTAACTACTATTTTCTTTAGATAGAAAGTAAGAAACTTCTCTTGAAGGGGATGTTTCCTGCAAATCCATCTTGTACATGTTCCCATTCCTGGGGGCTCTGAGTAGGATATTCTTTTGATGAATGACCACCCTGGGCTTGAGAACAATACACTCATTCTAAGTAAAGAGCATGTTGTGTCTCTAAACACAAAATTGGGATACACTCAGTAGATTGTGTCCAAGCTTCTTGATAAAGTTTACCTTTTCAATGCTGAGCTTACGATTTGTGACTCTGCCCCTTCCAGTACTGTAACCACCTGAATCTCCTTCAAAATAACTAACCCTCCAACAATTTTCTTAAAGTTTTGAAGTAAAGAGCCATTACCTGTTATGCGCTTGGAACATCCACTATCAATGATCCATACATTTCCTTTGGTCTTTAGTTGTTTCTACACAAAAAGAGATGGTTAGTTACATTTGGAAACCTAAGCCTTATTGGTCTTGGGCTTGTCAAAGTGAATGGAAGACAATGCAACAGTAATTGATCATATATGCAAACTCTGAGAATCATTTGCTGTTGTTGATGAAGAATTTTCAGTCACATGGTCTTCTTTTATCTTCCACACAATCTTTGGAACACTAGACTTGACCTTCAAAGCTTCTGAAGTTTTGCAGACTGAACTTCGGAAGAGTTTGCATCCACTGCATTAGAGTTCAGTACTTCGGAAGCATTCCTTTCTTCCGAAACTAAATTATATTCCGAAGGAAAGTTTTCACTTGTCTTCTTCTTCACGTTAGAGCTTCCGGAAGGAAGTGATTTTCTTTTCGAAACTATCTTCTTCTTCTTGTGAGAAGTTTTTTTCTTATTCATGTGGATAGTACTTATGGGATTGTAGATACAATCCTTAGCAATATAAGAAGTACTACCACACATGACACGTTCAGTTGCTTACTTCTAAGAGTCTTTTTTTGAGTAGAAGACTGAGCTTGATCACTTTCCACATCTGTAAGGATTCCTATAAGTCTGATGCAGCCAAAACATCCAAAATCTCTCAACATGCATGCACTGAAGAATAGAAGTAGAAATGCTTCAAAAGTTTTACACCATACACTAGAAATATTCTAAGTGTAAAATCTTCCAAAGCCAAGACCAACATCTTCCGAAGCCAAAAGTGAAGTCTTCCAAAGCTTCAAAGACAAAGTATTCCGAAGCCAAAGAGTGAAAACAGATTTCTTCCAAAGACTTTTGAGGATATGCCTTTATCTGATGTACTTTACCATAAAGTAGGACCACCTTTCCGCTACAACTCCGTAAAGTCACCAACTTACATGAGTTGGCGAAAGGTCCATGCTTTTAGTAACTGTACATTGAGGTCTTGAGTCCATGCTTTCTACTTTATGTACTTTTATCCTTTTTGTAATATATTAGGATGTGAGCTATGGCATGTCATACTCACTAGTCAAAAGGCAAATCTGCCTTTTGACTCTACATTTGATTTTGTAGTTGTCTAGTCAATTGTATCCAGCTGGCTTTCAAAGTATGGCTGGCTGTAGGATGTAGTATATGTATCTCAAGTACTTGTAACTTTAATCGTATGCTTTGTAACATTTGCAATAGAACTTGAGAAGCAATATACAGCATTCTTGAAAACCAAATATTTGTGTTGTTTGCCATCTTGTTCTGTCTCATATTTACTTGTGTTCTTAGCATCTTTCACCAAATGTTAACCAGTTCCCTATTTTATCTTTTAAGTGTTCCAAGCAACTCTTCTCATTATGTTGTTCTGTTGTAAGTGCATACCCTTCACTGTTCCTGCATTTCGTATCAGAGCTTTTCAGGCTCTTGATATAAGATCTCACCATCTTAAGATCCCTCACACACACAAAATACTTAACAACTCAAATGGCAGCTTTTACCAAAGCTGATATGGAAACTGGAACTATGACAAAGTCTCCGCTAATCACTCCTGAAGATTTTGATACTTGGTGTCAAAGAATGGAAGGCTTCAACAAGTCTCAAGACTCCAGGATGTAGGACTCTGTTGTTGAAGGACCTTACATACCAAGCACCTAAGGTTGTGGCTGATTACTCTAAAGAAGACAGGAAGAGAATAAAGATTGATCAAAAAGCCATGATAGCCCTTTAAACTGATCTTCCAAACTCCATCTACAGAGGCTTCAAGAAGTGTAAAACTGCCAAGCAACTATGGAAAGCACTGAAGCTGATATATGAGGGGTCTACTGAAGCAAAGGAGAGCAAGAAGAATCTCCTGAAGCAGGAGTTTGAAAACTTCACCTTTAAGGTAGGTGAAACCATGACTCAACAATACTTCAGGTATGTTGAGATTGTGGATACTCTAATGGATGTTGGAGTAACTCTTGAGAACAGGGTTGTAAGGAAGTTTATGTCCTCTCTTCCTAGACAGAGGACATATTACTGTGTTGTTATCAAGAGGACTGAGAACCTTAAGACTCTTACTCTTACAGAGTTGTATGGTATTCTTAGTGGCTACCAGATGGAGATGAACATGCAAAACTCATCTGGTAACTCCAGCAATCAACTGAGTTCAGCCTTCCATGTGGTTGAAAGGGAAAGCATTGAGCCACAACATCATCTTATATGCTACCCTGACAACTCACAAGAGGGCCCTTTCATCACCTTCCTAGAGACTCCAAGGGTAAGCTACACTCAAGGAAGCCCTTTCTAAGAGACAAGTTCTTCTCATGCTTTTGTCTCTGCTGATGAAACCTCAGGCAACTTTCTCTTCACCCTTGAAGATTTGGACTATATCCATCCAGATGATCTGGAGTACATGGAGATAGTATAGCAGATGGCTCTTTTCTCTCACAGAGCCAAGAAGTTCTACAAGAGGAGAGAGAGAAATTTCCAAGCAATGCAGCCAGTAGAAAGTTTGGGCTGGATAAAAGCATAGTAAAGTGTTACAACTGTAACCAGATGGGAAACTTTGCAAGAGAGTGTAAGGCACCAAGGACAAACGGTGGCCAAGCACAAACCAGACCAAACTACACTGAGAAAGCCCCCCAGAATGAGAAGCCAAAGTAACAAGCGGGAGTTGCTGTTGAAGAAGGAGGTTTTGACTGGAGCTTTTAGGTAGAAGATGCATCTCCAAACAAAGCACTCATGGCAGACCACGATGAAGCCAAGGTATTGGAACATCTTTGTACTCCTGAATGCATTGCTAAAGTCAATAGACACAGGTCCTATAACTTAGAAATGAGATCTGATCTTGAGTCCTTAAATATCTTAAAAGCTGATTTTAAAGGAGCTGAAAATGATTACAAACTAAAGATAGAAGACTTAGAGAAAACCATTTCAACTCTTAAACATGAGCATACAAACTGCAGGACTCAGATCAAAGACCTCATTACTAAGTTAACTGAATGCCAGGCTGAGCTTGTGATCAGCAAAGCCAAGGCAGAAAAATGTGTTCTTGAAGAAGAGACCTTCAAGAACATAATATCCTCATCCTTGCATGCAAAAGTTTGTTATCAAAATAAGCAGGGACTAGGATCTTGTGAGATAGCTCCTCCACACACAATCTTGTCTATAAAATCTCCTAGGTGTGGAACTTGTGAAGATAAGCTTCCCCTCATAGATCTTGTGACTGAAGATGATGAAGAGGAGATGGTGGAGAATGGCTCTGAGAAGAGTGAAGAAGAGCATTCTAAGAAGGGTCACCATCCCTCTGATGAGAGCAAAGCTATTGGGATGACCAAGTCAAGGAGAAAGAACTTGATCAGGAAGGGCAAAAGAAAGTCCAAAAAGGCTCAAGAGATCAAGGCCACCTTCAATTCTGCACAGAGACAAGTCTTCATCTCTGCAGGATTTGAAGTGGTGAAGGCTGAAGACACCAACTTGAACTCCATGAACAAGAGTTCTAGTTCATGTCCAAATCATCCCATCATCAAGAAGAAGGCGGACCAGTTCTACACCATTGTTGTACAGCCTGAACCATCCAGCTCCAAAGGTAGTTCCATCCCCACTAGAACAGCCACAACAACTTCAAAGATGAGGATGGAGAAGGAAAGTGATCAAGTTCAGCCTTGTTCACAAAGTAAAACTCCTAGAAGGAAGAAAATGGACTGTGTTATGTGTGGGAGTACTTCTCATCTTGCTAAGGATTGTGTTTACAATCCAAAGAGTACTCTCTACATGACCAAGAAAGAAACTTCTAAGAGTTTGGAAAAGAAGAAGCAAGCTTCAGAAGGAAAATCTGTTTCCTTCGGAAGCTCTAAAATGAAAAGAAGACAAGTGGAAACTTGCCTTCGGAAGAAAATTTGGTCTCGGAAGAAAGGAATACTTTCGAAACACTGAAGCCTGCTACAGAGAAAGCAAGATCTTCTGAAGGTCCAGTCATCAAAACTTCCGAAGTCATCAAAACTTCTGAAGTATTGAAGGTCAAGTCTAAGCTTCCAAAGGTGGTATGGAAGTCAAAGAAAGACCAAGTGACTGAAAGTTCTTCATCAATATCAGCAAATGATCCTTCTAGCATGACTATAGAATCAATTACTGTTGTATTGTCTTCAACTTCTTTTGATGAGCCCAAGACCAATGAGGCTTGGGTTTCCAAATATAACTAACCATCTCTTTTGCAGGAACAGCTCAAGACAAACATAAATGTATGGATCATTGACAGTGGATGTTCCAGGCACATGACAGGCAATAGGCCACTACTCCGAAAGTTTGAAAGAATTGATGGAGGACCAGTTGCTTTTGGAGGAGATGCAGGAGGTTACATTATAGGAAGGGGCAAGGTCACAAATGGTAAGCTCAACATTGAGAAGGTAAACTTTGTCAAGGAGCTTGGGTACAATCTTCTGAGTGTATCCTAATTTTATGATCAGAGTCATAACATGCTCTTCACTGAGCATGAGTGCATTGTTCTCAGGCCCGGGGTGATCATTCCTCATGAGCACATCCTGCTCAGAGCCCCCAGGAAAGGAAACATGTATAAGATGGACTTGCAAGAAACATATCCCTCAGCAGAAGTTTCATGCTTTCTGTCTAAAGCAAATAATGATGAATCTTTCCTCTGGCATAAAAGAATGTGCCATGTAAACTATAAAAACATGAATAAATTAATTAAGAATGATTTGGTAACTAGAATACCAAAGAAAGAGTTTACAAGTGATGACCATTGTGTTGTATGTCTGAAAAGGAAGCAACACAAGGTATCTCACAAGCCAAAGGAAAGAAATTCCATCATTAATCCCCTACACTTATTACATATGAATCTCTTTGGCCCCACCAGTGTAATGAGTCTAGGAAGGACCTCTTATTGTTTGGTGATCACAGATTGTTAGGACCTGGTATTTGAACGAAATACCTAGTGATTAGCGTGTTAAACCAACTCAAATAGTGCGGAATCCTATTTGATTGGCGATCCAATCAGTGAGAACACACGAAGAATCAATCAAGAATTGAATCCAACGTTAGAAATCGATTAGGAATCCATCTAATGTGTTCTGTGAACTTGGAGAACGATTTGGGAGGTCTCTGGACGGCTAGGGTACGTCTGGAGTCGTAATGGGATCAATGCTTTCGTTTTCCACGAATTGGGTCTATTTATAGGTTAGTATTGTTCAATCGTGCGACTGGGCCATAAGTATGGTTCAGTCGTGCGATTGAACCATGTGGTTGATTCATCCGCACGACTGAGTGTTCAGTCGTGCGATTGAGCCAATCTTATGTGTCAATCATACGACTGATCCAGTCTCCTGGTTCAGTCGTGCGATTGAGTCAATCGTATGAAGTTATTCATGCGTGTGGTCCATTCGCATGGGCCATTCGCATGAGAACTTCATTAAGTTAGGTTTGAATGTTTTAATTAATATAACATAATGTGCAACCATTCAAACAATCATAAACCCAATCAATTCAATTACGACTCATTAATGAAATATTAAACATCACAAGTAACAACCAATTCATGCCATTTCATTAATCAATACAAATTACATCATAATCAGACAGACAAGATTCATTACATTTCAAATCATGATCTAGGGACATACATGTATCAACAAACTCCCCCTTGGACATAGATCTATCTAATCTCTTGTCTTCTGCATAACCTCCTTATACTTCTTGTACTTCTCCTCCTTAGTGACTCCTGCGTGAATCTCAAACGCAAAACAAAGTCGTATAACGTTTTGGAACTGGAGGGCTTGTACAATGTCTTGTGTGTCATAGAACAGTGGCCACTTGTATAATGTATAGACATCATTAGCAGACAAGTTGGTTAGCCACATCGGGTCGAATACCCTGATAGTATCCATTTGGCCCTCTTTATTTAGAACTATGACAGCTTCAGCAGTTCTCCAATCATAGTACCACCATTTGAAGTGTGGAGTGAAGTCCTATGACATTTCCCTGAGAGGGATTCTCGACATAGTGCGCGGAGGACTCCACTTCAACACAATCTTGGGCTTGCCAGTAATGGCATCAACCTCAGACCTTCTTATGTACCTCGTAGGCTGTTGTGGTCTGAAGTTAACCCATCTGGTGTGGTACTCCTTCTTCAGGGCAGCCTCGAACCAGCCTGACATCTTTCTTGGGTCAGCATACAACAGCTTTAGCTTAGCCAGTTGGTTGAGCTCAAAACCAGGTAGAGTCTTCAGATCATGTGGAAACCTGAAGTACTCTATGCCCTGTTCCCTCTTAACTGCATAAGCGTTAAGGTCATCAAAATAAGCCCATGCAATAATCCTGCCTGACACCTTGTGGTGTTTCTTGACTCTGTAGAGCTTGGTGTAGGCATCTTTCTTTGGTGCAGCACGCTGGGCTCTCACTTCTTCAAAACAGGCAGCCCACTCAGCCTTACGAATGTCTACGTCATCATTTGAGGCTTGGGCTGTTCCTTCGGTCTTTTCGGTTTCCTGCTCCATCTTGTCTAGTACCTCAAACGTATCACTAACTAGGGACTCACCCAGATTGGGGACCACATTACCCTCGTTGTCAGCGTACTGAGGGTATTCTTCTGCAGTAATATCTTCAACCTCAACTTTATCAACGTCATTTAGTCTTCATCACTAGTTGAATCAACTGTTGGAGCATCCTTGACAATTTCATCAGGATTGAGTCTGAACATCTCTGCCAGTTGCTCGTAGATAGGTCATGAATTATTTCCCCTTCTTCAGGGGTATAACTCACAGACCTTCTTACAATCCTTGCAGATCAAGAATCATGGTTAGTTGAGTCTTGACCTGTTGAAGGGGAGCAATGTCAAACTCATCCCTTTGAAAGTTTGGATCTGTTTGATTTAAACATTCAACACATAAATCATTAGTAAGTAATCAAACAGAAATATATCAACTTAATAAATAACATTCAAAACATTTGTTTTTCATTACATGATTCAAACACAAAAATAAATAAATACATAAGACATCTAATCTGTACTTTTGTCTTGAATCCTGGGCTCGTCGCTCGGAGGAGCAGAAGTGGTAGATGACTGGTCCTGTTGATGCTTAGATCTTCGTTCTTGACCAGAAGCAGAGGCCGATGCAGCCGCATCCCCTCCTTCTGCTTCGTCATCATCATCTTTTCCTTCTGTCCTATCTTCCTCTGTCTCTTCATCATCCTCATCATCCTCCTTATCTTCATCATCATCGTCATCATCACCATCTCCATCATCCCCATCACCCTCCTTTATCTTCAAAGGCTCATCCTTTGACCCCTTTAACCTCAACATAATCGTCTTGTTGGTAGTCTCCAACTCCTCTATACGTTTGGCTGATTGGGCCTGCTGGTCCTGGAGTTGGGACATCTCGACTCTCTGAGCATCGATTAGCTGGGTCTGCTGATCTATCACCCGAGCCTGCTCTGCATCTGCTGAGACTGGGCAGCAGTCAGGTCGGTCAACTGGCGAATCTGCGCCGCTTTCTCCTCATCTGCAGCTAGCAGGCGCATCACCATACGGTTAAGCGCCGACAGCTGCTCCTCTACCCCGATGTGAGGTAGAGTAGATCCATATACATGTGATGGCTGGGCTGAAGGTCCGGCATGATGTGAGGTGGTGGTGGTAGTAGCAGTGGTGAATATGGGTCGGTAAGCAGGTGCTGTGATGTAGGTGTGAATGGTATGGTGGTGGATGGGAAGGATAAGTGGTGGTAGGTAAGGTGGTGGTTGTGGTAGCAGTAGTGGATGTGGTGGCTGTGGTGATGGGTGGTATGTCAGTGGAGGTGGTAGTGGTGGCTGTGGTGGTGGAAGTAGTGGCAGCAGTGGTAACGAAGGTCAGGCGACGCTTCTTCTCTCAGTCCGTGGGGTTGAGCCATCCTCTTCCTCCTAGTCCCAGTAGAAGTGGATGCTCCCCTGCAGCTCTGCCCACTGAACCTGGAGCATAGCTCGGGTCAGTCTCTCTCTCTGTGGAGTCCCGAGGGTGTTCACCAACCCCCTAAGCCCGTGTTCTGTGGGAACAACTTTGCTTCCCACAGTCCTAGTGAGGGGCTCCTCATCCGACTCCTCCTCCCCTGATCACCAACAATGAACTCCTGATGGAAATTGGCCGTCTCAGCAACCTCTGCGCAGTGGCAGACCCCGGGGGAATAACATCAGAATCAGTGCCTCTATGTTGAGCAGGCATCATCCCCGGCGTCGCCGCTATCATCATCATCAGAATCCATATCTGGTAGAAGCAATCTCTCATCATCGGAGTCGTTGTCATCATGACGCCATTTGCGTCTGCCAGGCGCCACATACCTCTCGTTGGCTAGGTGGCCAATCAGTCTCTTCACTTGGGGCTTACTGCTTCCCCCTGTAAACTCTCATCTGCCCAGAGTAGTATCATCCATAATCTCTAAGGCCACTGCGTCATGACTCTCTTTGGGCAACTGTGGCCAGCTTCTCGTTGAAGACGAGCTTGTAAGAATCTGGGGGTACATACAAAACCCCTCTTTACCCTTGGCATCCAAGTTCTCCCCAAGTAGGAGAATATCATGCTGGAAAAACTGAAGGGGTGGTTCAGAAACAGTGCCACGTAGGCATTTTGGATCTGGTCTTGAGAG